>APFE030128982.1:53374-147143 GCA_000404065.3 Pinus taeda | reverse complement strand
TGGCTGTTGGGCGATTCTGGGAATCACCCAACCTCCCTAGCTGGGCGGGCAGGCTGCTGGGATGGTGCGAGTTGGGCATGGCCAGGTGGGCGGGTCGTAGGGATGGCGCAGGGTGGTTGTCGTAGCCCCACCTGCTCACCTGCCCACCCACCCTCGCCCACCCTTCCCTGGCCGCCCACCCAACCCATCCACACCTGCCCACACTGCCCTCCCACTCGATTGCCCTCCCTACCCGCGAGCCCACTCTACCCTCTCCCACTCGGTTGCCCTCCCTGCCCGCGAGCCTACCCTGCCCACCCTCACCCGCCTACCCTCGCCTGCCGACCCCACAATGCTTGCCCTCTCCCGGTCACCCCGTTTGCGCCTGCACATCCCCGTCCCTACCTTCCCCCCCTGCTTGTCCCTGCCCAAACCGCCCTCACCCGCCCCGCTCGCCCCGACCTCACCCGTCCCACCACGCCGCCCACTTGCTTGCCCTCACTCTCCCCGCTCGCCCCGCACACCAACCCTCACCTGCTTCCACCTCGCCGCCCCTCCTACCTCACCCACCCTCACCGCCTTCCAACCTCACCCTCACCACCCACCACCTCACCCACGTGGCCGACCCTCACCCACCCTCCCGCCGCCCCCCTCCCATCCTCTCGTCCCATGCCCTCCTTACCCTCCTATCTGCCCACCCTTGCCCGCCCTCCCCGCTCACCCTTTCCCACTTGCCTACCCGCCCACCTCGCCCTGCCAGCCCTCGCCCGCCCTCACTCATCCGCCCTCCCACTCGGCCACCCATCCGCGAGGTTGGTCACTCGCGCACCAGGGATGGCTAGGCGATTCTGAGAATTACCCATCCACCCCCGTGGGGTGGGTGAGCTGCTGGGGTGGCACGATGTGGAGCTGCCGAAACCACCTCCTATGCCACTATGGCAGCTCACCTGTCCGCCCGCGGAGGTTGGGCGATTCATAGAATCGCCCGCCACTTCGCGGATGGATGGGGTGATGTCAGTGGGCTTCTACCATTTCTCCTAATATTGATCTCCTTCTCCATCTTCAATCTACCCCTTAAGGGGGACGCTGAGGGGTAGATTGAAGACAAAAAAGGAGATCAATATCAGGAGAAATGGTAGAAGTTGTTGCCGTAGCCCTCCTCGTGCCACCCTACCCGGCAGGCCACCTAGGTGGCACAGGGGGAAGGCTGTGGCAGCCCCTCGTACCACCTTGGCAGCCTCCGCTCGGGCGGGCGGGCCGCTGAGGTGGCGCGGGGGGAGGTTGTGGCAACAACTCCTACAATTTCTCGTCCCATTGATCTACTTCTCCGTCTTTAATCTACCCCTCAGCCTCCCCCTTGAGGGATAGATTGAAGATGGAGAAGGAGATCAATGTGAGGAGAAATGGTGGAAGTTGCTGCCACAACCTCTCCCCACGCCACCCCAGCGGCCCGCCTGCCCGCAGGGTGGCGGGCGATTTTCTTAGTGTTAATATTTTTTTTTATTTCAATTATCTGATTATACAAATACAAAATTTATGATATATTTTCATTGTTAATTTAAGTTAATATGTTTTCGTTATTTACTGATTTGTGTGTTTCTATTTTTCAAGAAAATGGCATCAAAAAAAAAATTGTGAATCTTTCTGGACCAAAGACTCTTAAAGGTGCATCTTCAAAAAACATTAGTGAATTAACTCCACCTGAGCTCATGGCTACAAATCTTTCAAGTGCCTCAAATGATAAGAAGATGATTTCATACTGGAAGAATTCAAAAGAGATGAAATTTCCGTCAAGAATCTGGTATGTGAAAGAAAGAGAAAGTAAAATGTGAATATATATGTATATATTGACATACCGAATGATAATGGAATTTATGAGGTGATGGGAAGAGTCATATATATGTGTTTGGTACCGGACACTGAAGTTGTTTACATACTTACAAAATCTCCCAAGTCATGAAAGGCTTAAATACCGACTATCATATTCACTGTATGACACGAGAAAGGTATCTACAAAGTTGTGTAAACAAATCGTAAATGAGATGAAAAAAACATTGTAAGCATTGTTATTTATATTTGCATTTTGTGTTCTTGAAAGTATCTCACTATATTTTTTTAACTTTGTTTTTATTGACATATGATATTTTGTTAGGAATATTTTTGTTGAAAGTTGTTCAATTAGGTTGAGAGGCATTTATTTCATAGAGCATGATATCATGAAAGTTGTTAGTAGTTTTTACTTAGTGTTAGAAGAAGATATGGGAAATAAGAAAAATGTAGTAATTGATGATGCTACAAAACCACATCCAAATGATTAGAAAAAAAGGCCTCTAGTGGATAAATCTAGCAAGGGTAGACAAGTTATTTTTGAGGATGACGAAGTTGAAACTGACAGTGAAGCATATGTTGCCATCACTGAAGATGACATTGGAATTGAGAAGAGTTGTAAAAGACAAAAGTAACAATGGCCAAGAATAAATCTATTGAGAATGTTATGACGAAGAAAAGTAAAGTTGAATATTTTAAAGTAGTCATTACCAACAATCAAGAACTTAGTGAAACTTCAAAAGAAAGCAGAAAAATCATTACACCAGGAGCTGATTTATAGGATAGAATTATCAAAACAAAACAAAATGTCTTTTGACAAAATTTGACAAAGAAAAACTTAATTGATGGTGGTCGTACATTTCAACTTAATGTTAGACAAACCTATAAGGCAAGTGAAGGACAATGTCAATATCAAGTCAGAAAGCCACATCATCTGCATGTTCACAACTTGAAGACATTGATGAGATACAGTCCATATGCTCACATGGTTAGTTATGTGCTTCTTATTGATCCACTTCAAGTTCTCAACAAAGAAGCATTTGATAAGTCAAAATGTTTTGAATACAATTATTATGTGCTTGGGGGGAACCATTCTGTAGAAGCTCAAAGACAATTGATGGAGGAACATCCTAATGACCCACGTTTTGAAACAATGAAATGTATCATTTATGTTATTTTATTAGATACAAAAGCAAAGTCAGTGGCATGAGATCATCATTCAGATAATGAATATAGGATGTCTATAACTTTCATCCAAAGGGTTAGATTTATTCATAGTGAATTTCAAGAAAAATGTGGTGGGGATAGGATAAATGTTACTGTAGATTTCCGAAAGGAATGTTGTATGGAAATAGGCTATCAAATTGAAGAGAAAACCAATTCAAAAGGTGGAAAAGACAACAAAATTAGTGATTTATTTAGAAGTGTGATAACATTTTCCAATTGGCATTTAGAACTGGAGATGTTTGGAAGTTGATTGATGATATTTTTAGCATGTGGGAAAACATTGGCATTAAAAACCAGAAGGTCAAAAAGTCTAAGCCATTGATATGTAGCAGCAGTAAATCAGCTCCTAAAATGAAGCAACTTCCAAACGATATGAATATCACACCTTGGAGAGCAATGCAAGGAGTGAAAGATGAAAAAATTGTCAAAACAATATTATCTCGTGTGAGGTCAGGGGAATTATCATTGGAGGAAATATTTGAAGAATTTCAAAAGTAAGTTTGTTGAATTATTTTTATTTATTTCTAGATTATAATTTTCTTTTAAATAAAACATGTTGTTCTTGGTAGTATTTGTTATACATATCATTATATTAACTTTTTGTTACTTTATCTATGCAACCACAAAGTTTACATGAATATTCAAGAAGAAGTGGTTAAATTGTTGAATGAAGATAGTTGGGATGATGTTGTACGCAACTATCCAGATTCAAGTTCCACATCAAAATTAAAAGCTTTTTATCTTACATTTAAAAAGATATCTTGATTTATACATTTATTTTTATTCTTCTGTGTACTCTTTTAAATTTTTAACTTACAAATATATTTGTTTATTTTATAAAAGATGAAGAATGATGATAATGGTACACTAGATAGTTTCAAAACCTTTATTGAAAAAAATAAAGATTAAAAGACTAAGGAAGCAACGTATTAAGAATGTTGAATTTGATCCAACTCTTACTCATTTCATTTAGAATGGGCTACACACTATTCAATATCAAGTAATACAAGACGACTGTGAAGACATTGCTAAACTCATACCTAAAAGGGATTATGCCCTAGTTATTGCAGATACTCCCCATGGTTTCAATATTCCAAACATTGACTATCATAGTGACCCTTACACTTATCAGTCTCTTACTAAAGTGGTTGTGGGATTTGTAAAAGTCACGTCATCACCATTATGGAGATTTGTGACATTTCATTCAAACACACAATTGGTAATGATATTGTCAAGCTTCAAGGGGAAAACAAATTCAAGGATGCAACTTACATGGTAAGACGTTTAAAATGCATATTTGATTAATGTTGAAAAATTCATTTATGTGCAAGTTAATTGAACTTTTACTATTTCATGTTACAGGAAAAAGTCAAATCTTCTTAACCGTGAAGATCAACAATTTATAAATGATTGTGAGTTCATTCATATTGATAGTTGGGCAAAAGATGATAGCTATACGTCTATGATTTTTAATCAGATAGATAGAAAGAGTCATAGCCAAATACTGACTTATGATGCTATTGTGAGATAACTAACATATGAAGACAAAAAAACAAAAGGAGAGATAGTTAACATTTATAAAAAACCACAATTATTGATTAACTATCTTATAGACATATGTTCAAATGAAGGAGATTGGGCTCTGGATTTATTTTCTGGCTCAGGTAAGTTTTATTATATGAAATTGAATTTCAATATGTTATTTTTTAATTAATATGTCATTGTACTAATTTACTTCATTATTTCTTTTGTGCTTGATAATTAGGGACAACACTAGCATGTTGCCTTCAAAAAGGAAGAAATTGCATTGCAATTGAAAAAGATCCAATACACTGCAATTTCATTAAGTAAAGAATTAATGTTCTTCAATTTCTTCTGGATGCAATGCAAGAAAATGGGTTGAAGAAAGGGGACTTTAGTAAATCACATGTGGCAAAAAAGGTAAAGGAACTCCAACCACCATTAGATGGAATGTTTGGAAAGATATACATTGGGAGATTCGCAGACATCAAAGGTCCATTAGAAGAGGAAAATGAGCAAAAGGAAGTGGAAAATATTGTCAAAGAAGACAACGATGAAACTCTAGAGGACGAAGAGATTAGATTACATGACATTGTTGATTAAATTTAAGTTATGCTTGGAATCAAGCTTATTTTTTGTAACTATTAAGTAGTTATACTTGTAATGTTTGGACTTTGGCATTTTATGAGAAGAATAAACACTCAATTAAGGTTGTTGTGAGTTCAGTATTTGTAATATGTGATTTTCGTATTAATTTTTATGTTAATCATTATTTTTTGAAAAAAATTGGTTATTATTATTTTTTTGACATGAAATTCATAAAAAAAACTATTATTTAATCATTTTTAGTTAAAATTTTCGTATAAAAATTGTGATTTTGACATGTCAATTCTAGCAAAAAATGTAATTTTTTAGTTATATTTATGTTAAAAATGGTTATTTTTATGTCCATTGTTAAAATATATTGTTTTTTAGAAACAATTATTTCATGTGGATTGAAAAATTAATTAAGGATGTATAAATATGTAGAATATTGAAAATTCAAAATATCGACCTTCTAATTTAAAAATGCAAGACAATAAAAACCTCACTACAAAAAATTAAAATAAAAATAAAAACGAGAAAATATGAAGAAAATGACCACTTCAAGAATTATTAAATTTACAAAATAATTATTTACCTTTCATACATTAGAAGAAAAAAAAAGGCCCTGATGTAGAACTACTACTTTATTAAATCAACATCAAAAACACTACCATGCTAAAACGCAATGTACATAAAAAATTTATAGTGCCAAGAACTATGCTCTAAAAAACACGTGTGTTCTACATCACCACTTTTCAAAATCGGGTCACTATTTTTCTCTCTACAAAACGGGTAACAGTATGAGTTCTCGTTTTAAAGTTTACATTGTTGAATTTATCTGCTCATGAAGAGGGAAATAATGGGAGTTTCTTCATGAAAGAAAAGCATGCGGGGTTCACTGTAGAGGTCCTCCAGGATCAAGGAAGAGTACAGGGGCAATGACAAAATGTTGTGTAATAAGTGCATAGAAGAAGCTGACTGGGAGGCAAGCCTGTGCATTTTTGGAGGTCAAGGGACTAGGGTTAAGCATTGAGACTGTACAATGCACAAGTTTGGGAGGTAGAAACTACACATTGCATATTTGCATGAGGTAAAGTATGAGCTTGAGGGTTGAGAGTGCATAGTGTGTAGTTCCAGAGGGCTAAGTGAAGTCAAGTTGCTCAGGAAAGATATTCTTAGAAATTAGCTAAGTGTGGGATCAGTCAGGTCAAAGTGAACAAGGACAAAACTTAAACATGATCACAAAACAATGTAAACTTTGAAACGGGAACTGATACTATTACCTGTTTTGTAGAGATAGCAAAAAAGTGGCCTGATTTTGAAAAGGGGTGATGCAGAACACACTTGTTTTTTTAGAGCATAGTTTTTGGCACTATAATTTATTTATTTATTTTTTTTATGTACATTGCATTTTAGAATGGTAGTAATTTTGATGTTGATTTAAAAAAGTGGTAATTTTACACCATGTTGTTTTTTAAAAGTTTTTATTTTTTTCTAATATATGAAATGCAAATAATTATTTGGTAAATTTAATAATTTTTGAAGTGGTCTTTTTCTTCATAATTTTTTTTTTATTTTTTTTTGTAGTGAGGTTTTTATTGTTTTGCATATTTAAACAAGAAGGTCGATATTTTGAACTTTCGATAGTCTACATATTTATACATCGCTAATTAATTTTTCAATCCACATGAAATAATTGTCTCTAAAAAACAATATTTTTTAACAATTGACATAAAAATAACCATTTTTAACATAAATATAACTAAAAAACTACACGTTTTAATATTTTTTTGCTAAAAATGACATGTCAAAATCACAATTTTTATAGGAAAAATTTAACTAAAAATGGTTAAATAATAGTTTTTTTTAATGAATTTCATGTCAAAAAAATAATAATAATCATTTTTTTCAAAAAATAAATAATTAATTAAAAAATTAATGTGAAAATCACATAATACAAATATTGAACGCATAACAACCTTAATTGAATGTATATTCTTATCATAAAATGTCAAAGTCAAAACATTACAAGTATAAATAATTAATAGTTACAAAAAGTGAGCTTGATTTCCAAGCCTTACTTAAATTTAATCAACAATGTCATGTAATCCAAACTCTTCGTCCTCTAGAGTTTCATCATTATCTTTTTCCACAATATTTTTTGCTTCATTTTGCTTATTTTCCTCATCTAATGGATCTTTGATGTCTGCAAATCTCTAATGTATGCGTTTCCAATCATTCCGTGTAATGGTGTTTGGGGTTCCTTTGCCTTTTTTGCCACACGTCATTCACTAAAGTCTCATTTCTTCAACCCAATTTCTTGTATTGCATCTGGAAGAAATTGAAGAGAATTAATTCTTCGTTGAATGAAATTGCACTGTATTGGATCTTTTTCAATTGCAATGCAATTTTTTCATTTTTGAAGGCAACATGCTAGTGTTGTATCTAATTATCAAGCACAAAAGAAATAATGAAGTAAATTAGTACAATGACATATTGATTAAGAAAAAACATATTGAAATTCAATTCCATATAATAAAACTTACCTGAACCAGAAAATAAATCCATAACCCGATCTCCTTCATTTGAACATATGTCTATAAGATAGTTAATCAATAACTGTGATTTTTTATAAATGTTAACTATCTCTCCTTTTTGCTTCTTTGTCTTCATATGTTAGTTTTATCACAACAACATCATAAATAAGTATTTGGCTATGACTCTTTCCATCTACCCGATTAAAAATCATAGACATATAGCTATCATCTTTTGCCCAACTATCAAAATGGATGAACTCACAATCATTTATAAATAGTTGATCTCCACGTTAAGAAGATTTGGCTTTTTCTTGTAACATGAAATAGTAAAAATTCGATTAACTTATACATAAATGAATTTTTCAACATTAATCAAATATACATTTTAAACATCTTACCATGTAAGCTGCATCCTTGAATTTGTTTTCCCCTTGAAGCTTGACAATAACATTTTCAATTGTGTGTCTGAATGAAATGTCACAAATCTCCATAATGGTGATGACGTGACTTCTAGAAATCCCGTAACCACTTTACTAAGAGCTTGATAAGTATAAGGGTCACTATCATAGTCAATGTTTGGAATATTGAAACCATGGGGAATATCTGCAATAACTAGGGCATAATCCCTTTTAGGTATGATTTTAGCAATGTCTTCACAGTCACCTTGTATTACTTGATATTGAATAGGATTTAGCCCATTCCAAATGAAATCAGTGAGAGTTGGATCAAGTTCAACATTCTTAATACATTGCTTCTTTAGTCTTTCCATCTTTATTTCTCAATAAAGGTTCTGAAACTA
Source organism: Pinus taeda (assembly GCA_000404065.3). Taxonomy (NCBI): domain Eukaryota; kingdom Viridiplantae; phylum Streptophyta; class Pinopsida; order Pinales; family Pinaceae; genus Pinus; species Pinus taeda. The sequence goes on along the minus strand of APFE030128982.1, from coordinate 138,668 downwards.
TTTGGTGCTCCATTATCATCTTTCTTCATCTTTTATAAAATAAACAAATATATGTGTAAGCTATATATTAAAAATAACACAGATGAATAAAAATGAATGTATAAATCAACACACCTTTTTAAATGCAAGATAAAAAACTTTTAATGTTGATGTAGAACTTGAATGTAGATAGTTGCATACAACATCATCCCAACTATCTTCATTCAACAATTTAACCATTTGTTCCTTAATTCTTATGTAAACTTTGTGGATGCATAGATAAAGTAAAAAAAGTTAATATAATGATATGTATAACACATACTACCAAGAACAATATGTTATATTTAAATAAATTATAATCTGAAATAAAATTTAAATAGATATATATATATATATATATATATATATATATATATATATATATATATATATATATGCAACAAACTTACTTTTGAAATTCCTCATACATTTCCTTCAATGATAATTCCTCTGACCATTACACGAGATAATATTGTTTTGACAATTTTTCATCCTTCACTCCTTGCAATGCTCTCCAAGGTGTTATATATCTTCTGGAAGCTACTTCACTTCAAGACTTGATTTACTATTACTACATATCAATGGCTTAGACTTTTTGACCTTCTGGTTTTTAATGCTAATGTTTTCCCACATGCTAAAAATCTCATTAATCAACTCCCATATCTCTCCAATTCTAAATCCCAACTAGAAAATGTTATCAACACCTCTGAATAAATCACTAAATTTTCCACCTTTTGAATTGATTTTGTCTTCAATTGGATAGCCTATTTCCATACAACATTCCTTTCATAAATCTACAATAACATTTATTCTATCCCCACCACATTTTTCTTCAAATTCACTATCAATAAATCTAACCCTTTGGATGAAAGTCATAGACATCCTATATTCATTATCTGAATTATGATCCCATGCCACTAAGTTTGCTTCTATATCTAATAAACCAACATAAATGATACATTTCATTGTTTCAAAACGTGGGTTATTGGGATATTCCTCCATCAATTGACTTTGAGCTTTTACAAGATGGTTCCCCCCAAGCACATAATAATTGTATTCAAAACATTTTGACTTATCAAATGCTTCTTTGTTGGGAACTTAAACTAGATCAACAAGAAGCACATAACTAACCACATGAGAAAATGGATTGTACCTCATCAATGTCTTCAAGTTGTGAACATGCAGATGATGTGGCTTTCTGACTTGATATTGACATTGTCCTTCACTTGCCTTATAGATTTGTTTGGCATTACGCTGAAATGTACGAACAACCTCAGTTAAGTTTCTCTTTATCAAATTCTGTCGAATGGCATTTTGTTTTGTTTTGATAATGCCATCCTCTAAATCAGCTCCTGGTGTAATGATTTCTCTACCTTCTTTTGAAGTTTCACTAGGTTTTTGACTATTGGTAATGACTACTTTAAAATATTCAACTTTACGTTTCTTCTTCATAACATTCTCATCATTAGCTGTAACAAATTTATTCTTGGTCATTGTTACTTTTGGTCTTTTTTTCTTCTCAGTTCCAATATCATCTTCAGTAATGACAACATACTTTTCACTATTAATTTCAACTTCATTGTCTTCAAAAGTCACTTATCTACCCTTGCTAGATTTCTCCACTAGAGGTCTTTTTTTTTGTGATCCCTTTAATGTAAACTACATTTTTCTTGTTTGCCATATCATCTTCTGACACTAAGTAGAAACTGATGACAACTTGCATAATATCATGCTCTATTAAATGAATGACTCCAAACCTAATTGAACAAATTTCAACAAAATTATACCAAACAAAATATCACATGTCAATTAAAAAGAAGTTAAAAAAATATAGTGAGATAGTTACAAGAACGCAAAACACAAATATAAATAACAATACTAACGATATTTTGTTTCATCTCATTTACGATTTGTTTACACAACTTTGTAGGTACCTCTCTCGTGTCATACAATGAATATGATAACTGGTATTTAATCATTTCATATGACTTGGGCGGTTTTGTAAGTATGTAAGCAATTTCACTATTCGGTACCAAACACATGTCTATGACTCTTCCCATCATGTCATAAATTCCATTATCATTCGGCATATCAATATATAGATACATATTCACATTTTGGTTTTCTCTTTATTTCACATACCAGATTCTTGATGGAAGTTTCACTTCTTTTGATTTCTTCCAGTATGAAATCATCTTTTTATCATTTGAGGCATTTGAAAGATTTGTAGCCATCAGCTCAGGTGGAGTTCATTCACCAATGTTTTTTGAAGATCCACCTTTGAGATTCTTTGGTCCAAAAAGATTCACAGAAATCTTCTTTGATGTCATTTTCCTGAAAACAATAAACACATGAATCAGTAAATGATGAAAACATATTAACTTAAGTTAACAACGACAACGACAAATAATAATTAATTTTATAAATCATAACAATTTCGAAAAAAATTAAAAAATACATCGCCCTGCCACCGCACCCTAAATATCGATCGAGCAACCGAGCCAACTGTTGGGTTCGGCCCTCTAGCCCACCATAGCAGCTCAACCACTGCCATTCACCCAACCACTTCCCTCTACCCAACCCCTCCCACGCCACCTCGGCAGCCCGCCCGCCCGCAAGGTGGTGGGTGGGCCGTCGGGGTGGCGCGGTGGGAGGCTGCGACAGCACCACCCCCCCCCATGCCACCCTAACAGCTCGCCTGCCGGCGCAGTGGCCAAGCGATTCTCGATTGGGATGGCACAGGGGGAGGCTATTGCCACCCCGTCGCCCTGCCCACCCGTGAGGTGGCAGGGCGATTCCGAGAATCGTCATGCCACCTCAGGCAATTCTTGGAATCGCCCTACCACCCCGCGGGCAAGCAGGTCGCTGAGGTCGCACCAGGAGGGGGGGCTGTCGTAGCCTGCTGCTGCACCACTCACGACAACATGCCCACTCACGGGGTGGCAGGGTGATTCCGACAATTTCCCTGCCACCTTGTGGGCAGGCAGGCCAGCCATACTCATCGCCCCTAACCTACTAGCCTGTTTGGCCACCGTGACAATTATCGGGCCCCTTTGGCTGGCGTGAGCTTTACTCGACCCACCATGCTCACAATAGACGTAGTGGATAAATTTGGCCTGCAAAAATTTTTAGTTTAAAAAAGAAAAAATCTACTTCATTAAACTTATTTAATATTAAAATTTGTAAGGAAAAAAATTAACTAACCTTTCAATTGTGAGAATTCTTCGTTGAATATGTTATTAGTAGCAATGTAGATGCTCCACAAATTCACTCGAAGTCTTTCATAAAACCTCAGAAAACCTTGATATGATGTGAATAATAGTGATAATAAAATTTATTATATAGGTGAAATTACATAGACATTTTACCGTACGGTTAATGTGGGATTTATTTGTTTTAAAAAAAATTAACATGTTAATTTTTTTATGGCGATATAGGAAACTATGATAAAGAGAATATTAAGGAATTGTTTTATAGTGGGGTGAATGTGGGATTTATTTGTTTTAGAATGTATTATAAAAATTAAAAAAAAAAAAATTTGTTTGGTAAATATTATATACTTTAACTATTAAAATAATTTAGGTAAAAGTTGTAGTTTACAATTTTAACTTTAAAGATTTGTTTCATAAAAAAATTTAGTTTACATTTTCCATTAAATTGTAGAATAAAATAATGAAGGGAAATAAATATTTAACAAATTTTTTGGAGGGAAATATTTTGGCGAAACATTTTGGAGGGAAAATTTCATTCTATAAGCTATATAATATCTTTAAGAGACTCCGCATTTGTATCATTCAACCTGTTTTATTTGAAAGGGATGGATTTTCCTGAGAGCGAAGTTTCGCTTTGTACAGCATCAACATCTTCATCGCGTAACAACTCTATTCATATTGATGAATATAATGGAAATTCTTCCATTATGAATAGAAATTCAATTCTTTCACTTAGTCCTAATCCTAAGGACTATGAGAGTAGCACTGATGAAGGAGGGGATGGAGAATTTCAAATAAATAAAGAGTCATGAATTCCACTTAGTCCTAATTCTAAGGACTATGATAGCAGTAGTGATGAAGAGCATGATGACGAATTTCAAAAGAATGGAGTGTCATAGTGTCCACTTAGTCATAATCCTATGGACTATGAGAGAAGCAGTGATGAAAATCATGATGATGAATTTCAAAAGAATGGAGTGTCACAGTGTCCACTTAGTCCTAATTCTAAGGACTATGAGAGCAGCAGCGATGAAGAGCATGATGATGAAGTTCAAAAGAATGTAGTGTCACAGTGTCCACTTAGTCCTAATTCTAAGGACTATGAGACCAACAGTGTTGAAGAGCATGATGACGAATTTCAAAAGAATGGAGTGTCACAATGTCCACTTGGTCCTAACTATAAGGACTATGAGAGCAATAGTGATGAAGAGCGTGATGACGAATTTCAAAACAATGAAGTGTCACTATGTCCACTTAGTCCTAATTCTAAGGACCATGAGAGAAGCAGTGATCAAGAGCATGATGATGAAGTTCAAAAGAATGGAGTGTCACGGTGTCCACTTAGTCCTAATTCTAAGGACTATGAGAGCAGCAGTGATGAAGAGCGTGATGATGAATTTCAAAAGAATGGTGTCACAGTGTCCTCTTAGTCCTAATTCTAAGTACTATGAGAGCAGAAATGATGAAGAGTGTGATGAAAAATTTCAAAATAATGGAGTGTCACAGTGTCCTCTTAGTCCTAATCCAATGGACTATGAGACAAGTAGTACTAAAGAGCATGATGACAAGTTTCAAAAGAATGGAGTGTCACAGTGTCCACTTAGTCCTAATTCTAAAGACTATGAGAGCAGTAGTGATGAAGAGCGTGATGATGAATTTCAAAATAATGGAGTGTCATGGTGTCCTCTTAGTCCTAATTCTAAGGACTATGAGAGCAATCGTGATGAAGAGTGTGATGATGAATTTCAAAAGAATGGAGTGTCATAGTGTTCTCATAGTCTTAATTCTAAGGACTATGAGAGGAGCAGTGATGAAGGACAAGATGATGCACTTAGTCCTAATTCTAATGACTATAAAGGTAGCAGTGAAAAAGGATAGGATGCAGCATTTTCAGTAAGCAAACAGTCACATTTTCGACGTAGTCCTAATTCTATGGACTATGAGAGCAACACTGACAATGCACATGAGTAAGAATATTTAATAAACATTGAGTCAAATTTTCCATTCACTCTGAATTCTAATGACTATGATAGTAGCACTAAAGAAGGGGAAAATGAGGAATATCCTCCAAGGCAGTATTTGAAAAGCACAACTGATCATAGCGTAGATAACATTCCTCTTAATGATGATGAAAATCCTTATACAAATGATGATCCAATGATGGAGATGTTGTCAAGGAATATTGTATCGAGGAGTAGGAGTAGACCTTTTTGTATCAATGAAAGATACTATAGTTATACAAGGGGTAGAGCAGAATCTCTGATGAGAAGAATTTCTATCAACGCTCTCATTTCAAGTGAATGTTGTCAAAAAGATTGCTTGAAACATATGGATTTCAAGTTTGCATTAAAGAGCAAGAAGAGCTATTTGTCAATGAATAAAAGCATGCAAAATTCATACTTAGTTGGGTGCATGAAATCTACATTGTCAGGTTATGATTATCATATTGGGTCTTTATTTATCTGTAGAAAGGCTTTCAAAATGTTTCATTTGATTGGGAATTTTCGTCTCTCGAGAATTCAAGAAAATTTGGAAAGGGACCCCACATTTTATTCAGAAGTATGTCATAAAAGACAGTTTGGGCCATTATCAAATACTGCAATGTCATGGATGAAAGGTTTCTTTTCAAAGCATGGAGAGTGTATGCCAAATAGAGAGACGATACCTATTCCAGATAATTTTTCAAGACGAGAAATCTACAAATTATACAAAGAATATGCAGAATGTGGTGAGGGACATGGCCAGTTTATTACATATCAATATTTTGTGAAGGTATGGAAGAAAGAATTCAACAATGTCCGTATTCTTAAGAAGACCCAACAATTGTGTGCTTTATCCATATAGATAAAAGAATATCAGGAAAATATAGTCATCATGACATAGGATCATTGCCAAAGAATTAGTTCTTATACAATTGATAAGATGATCACTACAGATCTATATATGATCGTAATATGGAGTGGATTAGTTAATTTGTCTTAAATTATTGATTAAGCAATCTGAATATGTCAAATTAATCGGGATAATAGAGGATTTCCTAAAATTCCCATATATTGGGTGTGACTTCCATATATGGGGTGTCCCATCTCTCTAGGATACCATCATAGGTTATGGGTCCATCATTAGGCGTAGTATACCAACAGATTAACGGATGATGTTAGGGAGCCAGGTGACTACCTTGCCTCACCAGAAAGGTACCACCCGATTGTCTAATGAGTGGGCCTAAGGGGGCAGACATGACTCTCACAAGGATGGGGATTTGCAGTACACGTGCTTCTCTTAAATAAAAAAGGGACAAAAGTGAAGGGATGAATAAAACTGTATATTCATCAACTATGAAAACATATTTCTTAATGGCTTTCTTTTATGTTGTGTAGTTTCAATTGTCAAAGAACTTCAGGAGCATCGCAAACAACAAACAAGTGAAATGGAAAAGTTGTACAAGCATCGAAAGAAGTGTTATGATAATCTGAATAAATATTTCGGTTTAATAATTGATGGTATGGACCAAAAGAAAACACTTTTACCACATTTTGTTCGCACACCCAAAAATTTACAGGAGGAAAATTTTATTCAGTATCACTTGGTCGGTTGTATGGTCTTCAATGGGAAAATGTTGCCAAGGGTGTACTTCACAGCTCCAAATATTCATAATGATGCAAATCTGACCATAACCATAATCCATGATGTGATTTCTCATTGGTCTGGTAATCTTCCTGAATTTTTGTATCTACAATTGGACAACACTTGCTGTGAAAACAAAAATCAGGTTGTTTTTGGTTATCTAAACATGCTTGTTGAATTGATAATTTTTCAGAAGGTAAAGGTTGGTTTCCTTCTTCTTGGGCACACTCATGACCATATTGATCAAATGTTCAGTCATTTTTCAGTCACAATGAGGAGGAAGAAAGTTGAGAGCTTGCCATCATTAATTGAATGTATTAAGAAATCATACATGCCAGAGCCTACTTTTGATGTGTTGGAAGAAACTGTGGACATGCGAAGGTTTATTCTGGGATCACACGATGAGGGGAGATGCATTGAACAACTTAATAACATTAGCTTCCAAAATCAATTTCGTGTCAAAAAAATTAATGGGAAAACATTAATATAGGGCTAGAAGTATTTAACTACTGTAGAATGGGCACCATCATTAGGTTTGGAATTTTTGAAGTTCATTCCAAATCATCCAGTATTTGCATCAAAAATATTGTTATTACAATCAGTTGGTGAAGTTCATAATGCATGTAGATAGAATAGAGATATAAATTATTCTGATTGCCTAGAAGCAATTAAAAAATGTATTAGATATACATATGAGTACTTTGAAATTGTTGATTCAGTTTGGTGGGAGTCATTTTTCAATAATCAAAGTGATATCATTTCAACAACAACCAATGAACATATACCTTTGAAAAATCCATTTATTTGGCCACAAAATGTGTCGAATGAACATGAGGAAATAAACATTGTTGAACATCAACAATCTCAACGTATTATTAATTATTCATAGACAGAGGAAAGAGAGATGTCTATTGGTTCTAGAAGATCTCGTGCACAACGTGAAGCCATGGAAGACATTTACAGGGGTTCAATATAGGAAATTAAGGAGGGTTGAATGATCACTGTGCTAGTAGATGGAGATCCCAATGGCTATCCATTCTAGGTTGCTAAAGTTATAAAGGTCTTTATAGAAAATGAGGATGTTACAGGTTTTGAAGTACATTGGTATGCCACAAATACACACCCATTCGATGGTGTGTATAAGATAGAGATAGTAGTTAACAAAAAAAATGGTAGAAAGAGAAAAAGAAAGGGTACAAATATAAATCGTTGCTGCACAGACATATTAAAATTGGAGGATGTTGACATACTTGTTTATAACTTCAATTTAGCAAAGAGAGGAAGTCTTCACTTCAAGACGATAGAGATTCTGAAAAGGTTGTTACTAGAAGGAACAATGTTGAGATGGGAGTCTGCTGAAACCAGTCGTAGATCTAGAAGAATTTTGAAACCTGAAATGTTGGCCATGCATGTGGACTCAGATGGGGCACTAGTTGATGAAAGAGAAGAATATGGAACATCTTCGTCAACATCTAGTCACTCATCTGAAGATGTGAATTCTGATGGTGTGCAAGAAAATATGAGTGATTTTGAATAATTGTTTAAGACAATTTATATAACTTATGTTTGCATCGTATCTTGAAATAAAATTTTTTGATTTCCATATGGTGTTAAATGAGAAGTTATGAGTCATTTTTATGTTGTTGAATTATATGTCTTAATTATGATCATTTTTATTATTTCTAATATCTACAATGCAACATTAAATTAGAGATATAATGTATGTTTCATTCAATATACAAATAATGACATTTGAATTCGTTTAGTCATGTAATTTGTTCATAATGTCATGGTTTTTTAATTTTATGGTTGAAAAAATTCCAATTTCTTTTGTATCTAGCATGTTATGGTTGAAAACATGTTGAATTTATGCTTAGGAAAGAAAATTATTCTACCAAAAACATTAGTGTGTTTTTTCCTCATAAACAACTTTTTTTGGCACATAAAAATTTAGTTTTACTAGTGTGTTTTTTGGCACATAAAACATTAGTGTGTTTTTTCCTCATAAACAACTTTTTTTGGCACATAAAAATTTAAAAAAATCATCGTTTCAGTATCATCACTTTTTTGTTTTCAAGGCGTTTTTTGCATGAAAATTTCGTTTTCACTTCCATTTTTAAAACATGTTCAAAATTGACCCAAAAAAAAAAATTGTTGTTTCAGTATACACACTTTTCATTTTTAGCCCTGCTTTTGATGTTTTTTTCGGGATTTTTTTGGCCAGAGTTTCCATTTTGAGTTTATAGTTCCCATTTCAAAGTTTACATTGTTACACACCCAAACAAATTGATGACATAACATTTATCACTCAAAAGACAATAAAAACATGATTCTCTTAATGCGATGACAATACAACAATTTCATCCAAGTGCAACTCTTCAGGTACACTTTACGACGATAGTGACGATACTTATGCAACAATGCATACCATTTCAGGAATGAGTTTAATACATGTCTATATTATAAATAAGACTCATTATCACTAAAGTTAATCCTTGAAACAAACCATAGCTCCACTTATGTGACATGTGACACTTCCCATTCCCCAAAAGACAACACTCGCAATAGTAAGAGGAAAATGAAGATGGCACTTGCAAAATGAAAACGAAACATGCCAGAGTGAAGATAACATGAAAATGACACATATTAAAGTGAAAATAAGCGAAATTGGTGGTCGTAACATGAAATAAACATTGGCAAAGGAAAAGTTGCACAAACGTGACAACTTGGAAAATTCACCAATATAGAAGTACAATTGCAACCAAAAGTGATAGATTGTCAATGAAAGTGCACAGTGGTTGTCAACGTAGGTTGAAAATTGCACAAGCAATGTCCTGATGGACTTGTGCTATACTTGTTCAAGCTTGCATAAAAGAATTCCCTCATGAACTTGTTGTGGACTGAGCAAGTGTGCACAGGTGACTTCATCACTTACAATCTAAGAATAAGAATATAACACTTAGCAAAGAATTAATCAATCATAAAATTACTATGGAATGAACGATCACAAGATTGATAGTAGGCTCCAAAATTCAAGTGTGGACCAAATTTTGGTGGGTGTTTGTCACAATGAAAACAAAAGTCTATGATATCGTCTAGGATTATCAATATGGGCCCTATGGATGCCATTTTTCTGCAAAGAGGACAACCTACAAAAGTATACAAGCGAGATTCTTTTGGCCAACTCTTCATAAGGATGCTCAAATATACATTGCAAAATTTTATGAGTGCTAAAGAATGGGAAAAACTAATAAATAGGATGAAATTTCCCTTCAACCTTAAGTGTATTTTGAGCCATTTGAGAAACGACGCATGGATTTCATCAATTTTATTGATCCCCCATCTAGGAAAAAAAGTATGTCATTGTATACACTAATTACTTGACCAAATGGGATGAAGTGAAGGCAGTAAAGAGAAAATGAAAAGGAAAGTGGTTGAGTTCTTAGAGAAAATATATTCTACAAGTTTGGTTTTACAAGAGAGTGAGTGATAGATCAAGGCCCCCATTTTACCTCCAATATGATTGAAGGAATAATGAAGCAACACCAAATTCACCATTGAAATTCCACTCCATACTACCTCCAAGAAAATAATAAGTATAAGTAACTAATAGGGCATTAGAGAACATTCTTACGAGACTGATTGGTGACAATAAGAAATAATGGGTAGAAATGATTGTTGAGGCCACTTGGCCCTAAAACATTACTTGGAAAGGCACCACTGGTCTTACCCCCTATGATTTGTTCTATGGAAATAAGGCTTTGTTATAAATTGAATTTGAGTAAAAAATATTGAGGATGGTAGCCCAACTATACATTGATTTTACCAAAGCACAAGTTAATATGATACATCAGTTAAATGCATTGAATGAGTATAGAATGAAAGCCTTGTTACAGACTGAGGTATTCCAACTGCAGAGGAAAGTTTGGCATGATAATTACATAAATATCATGGTCTTCCAAGAGGGTGATTTGGACCTCTTCTATGACTCTAATTTCAAGGAATTCAAGGTAAAACTCTGTTGGAAATAACACTGAGAGGGTGGGGGGGTTTGATCAATCATATTAGCAAGTGAATAATATTTCATTTCCATATTTTGATTCATATACGCTACTTTAGTTAATGAAACTTGTGTGTATACGCAATTGTATATAAGGAAACTAGCGTATACCCTGTAAACTTATAATTTAGTTAATTATTCATATGTTGATCTTTAATTTGTGCATCAGAACCATATAAATAGTAACCAGGAGTAGTAAAAGAAAAACACACAGTCACACACATGAACACGAGATATAAGGTGGAAACCCAATGTGGGTGAAAACCACCTGCTACAATTGTCTCTATCTTTCTTTTAATAAGAAACTTATTTTTACAATATTTTGTATTGGTGCAGTCTTATACCAGTACGTAGGCTTCTACCTATAGAATGTTACAACCTTCTCTCGTTCTCTAGCTTCTCCTGGAAGGGAGCTACAACCCCCTAGCTCTTGTACTAGATGATGTACTAGTACGTAGGTGCTGACCTATAGAAGGCTACAACCTTCTCTTTTCTTCTAGGGACCACGTTTCATAAATTTTCAGACTGGATCCATCAAAACATCAATCAAATGTCAAATATATCTACATCAACCAATCTCCTTTGCACAAACCAAAACTAAATCAAATAATCACTTCTCTAAATGTTGTAACTAGAATACAGTAATAGTAACCAGAACCCAAAACACTACAACAACAATCAGAAGTAGCTAAAGTATATTTTATGAGGTGTACACTACTTCAATGTGACAAACCTACATTCATACGCACTTGTATCAAGGCAAAACTGCATATACGCACTTTTGAATTGCTGAACGGGCGAGTATACATGCCTTTGTTGTAATGAACCTACTTATAGATATGAAAATGATGATTTAACCTTTAAAATTATTCAGACATCAGTTATACCCAGATCATCATATTTACAGATTACGACATGCACCAATTATTAAGATAAAATATCAAAACCCATACAAAGATACTTCTCTTCAAGCTTAAAGATCTTGACCCATCAATAGAACTTATCCTTCATCAAGCACTCAGGTTCATCCTTGATTTAGATCCAGTTGTGCACCATAACCCAATAACCTGCATTCTCGATCTTGCTCTTCATTAGATATTCAATTCATGAGTGCCCTTGCCTAATGATCTTCATCTCCTTTTATAGTCCTAGGCCTTACTCAATACCATGGTCAAAAACCACTTAGAATCAATACCTTGGTCCAAATACCTGGCATCAACACTTCGGACAAGATACCTTGGACCAATACCATGGGTCACAATACCATGGACCATTTTCCACATGTACGTGCCTTTCCTTCCATGAAAGTGCGTGTGTACGCATACATGCCTTTTAGTTTGCGAACCCGCGTGTACACGCAGCTTGGTCAATGGGAACTTGCATATACCTTTCTTGCTTCATTCTGCGAGCCTAAACTGTGATCTGTCATCTATGAGAGTTGCCATCAAGGAAAACACCTGTGTCATAGCGCCAAATCTGTGTCATAATGCCAACAATATCCCCCTTTGGACTTGATGGCAACCCCAAGTCACTCTCCCCCTTTGTCATCAAGGGAAAAGGGTTATGCTCCCCCTAAGTGCATGTTGAATTCTTTGATATGCTGAAGTGTGTTATCCATGCTCCCCCTAACTGCAAGCAAGGTCTAAAAAAAGATGTTCTACAAGAAGAAGATAACTCTATACATCATAAATGACCTTCCCATCACCAAAGACTCATACATACATCCATCTCCCAACCAAGAGGGGATATACCAAATGTTTATACATGACAAAACATTTACATCATTCATCCCATGCATAGTGGGGAATCAAAATAGGTCGTTTCATGACCTTGATAATAAAAGATATACATGACATATTGACAAAGTATCTAAAACAAGACTAGGATAGTTATCAACAACTATCATTAGCAGCATCTGTCAATCACCATCCAGATCAGCAACCATGATATTTCTCTACACCTGTTCCACTTGAATCTGTGAATTTGTACCAAGATCTTCTAAGATAATGCCAACAATGCATTATTAGAAGTATATATGCTCCCCCTGAACCTGTGCTAGATGATCACTGTCATACCCATGTCAGACTCTTTTCATCAACTACTCCATTTTTGTCCAAGATATTCAAATGTCTCTCTGGGCAGTGGTTTAGTGAATATATCAGCAATCTGTTCCTTGGAGGGAACATACTCCACTTTGACCTTTTGTTACAACACTTGTTCATAGATAAAATGATATTTGATAGGTATGTGCTTGGTCTTGGAATGCATGAATGGATTCTTTGAAATATTGATTGCACTTGTATTATCACATAGAATGGAGATGGGAGGAGTACATGTAATTTGAATTTCTTGCAATTTTTGCATCATCCAAAGGAGTTGTGTGTAGTAAGATGCAACAACCACATATTCTACTTCAACTGTAGATAATACAATTGAACTTTGTTTCTTATTGAACAAAGATACTAATTTGGAACCCATATAAAATGCACCACCACTAGTTCTTTTTCTATCATCCACGCTTCCTTCCCAATCTGCATCTGTATATGCATGAAGTGTAATATCTGTATTCCTAGCATACCATAAACTAAAGTATATGTTCCTTGAAGATATTTGAAAATCCTTTTGGCTACCTGAAGGTGTGATTCCTTTGGATTTTCTTGGAATCTTCCAACTATTCCCACTGCATGCATGATATCTGGTTAGGTACCTGTTAGATAACGTAGACTTCCAATCATGGATCTGTAGGTTGGTTGATGTATTGCTACTGATTCATCATTTGAACTGAGACTGCATCCTGTTACCATAGGGGTACATACTGGTTTAGAATCTTCCATGCCATAGTTTTTCAAGATCTGCTTAAGATACTTGGTTTGTGATAGAAAAATACAATCTTTATTTTGTTGAACTTGTAAACCAAGAAAATATGTGAGTTCATGGTGAGCACCAGTATTGCAGCAATAATTCTGCAACTCCTGGGGCTTCCTACTTTACTTTTATCAACCCGGTTGTTCATAACAAACTTGGAAACAACAATGTTTTATGCACAAGTACTAGCTCTTACTGCAAGTTGTCACTTGGTCAACTGGCACAAGACCACTAGGAGCTTAAGCTAAATTCTATAAATTCTTAGAAGAAGCTTTTAATTGTGATGAAAGAAAACTAACTCTACAAGGACTATTCTACTTGCAGAAAGAGAATGAAAACCGAAATGTAACGCAAACCCTAACAAACCCTAATTTACCTACTAACCCTACTTTTGCAGGAAAAGAGATGAAAACTGATGAAATGAGTGCCATTGACTACTGAAAAGGTAAATTGCATTTATTCAAGCTACTTCTGAAAATAAATGAGAAGAAAATTTCTTTTTGTGCTTTTGAGTGTTTTTATGTGGATTTATTATGCTTGTGATTTATCTGGTTGTGATTGTGAAAAGGTTTGGTGGTGAAGGAAGATGGAGTTAGCTTTTGTAGAGGTGGAGGAAGGTGTGGAGAGGTCCTAAGAAGCCTCTAGTACCCTTTTGAAGACTTCCATTGCAATCGAATTTCGAAAAACCACTTATAGAGAATTCTACAGGAGGTTGCAGGGGATCTACAGGAGGATCTACAAGAGGAGGCAAAGAGCTATTTTTGGAGTTTTGAAGGTGGAAAAATGATGGAAAAGGGAAACTGAAGGCTAGATGAAGGTGTTGAGGTGTCTGGGACTTGTCAAGGAATATCAAGAAAGAACATGATGTTTGGATTTGTTTAAATGGCAAGAGGGAAGCTTATGGAGAAAAACGTAGAAATTAGGGCAGCTTGGCGAAATGTTGCGAATGACTTCAAAATCTATGAGAATTGAGCTAGCATTGGCTGTTTCATGGATGTATGGTGAGTTGAGGTTTCCTTCAAGAGATCTGCACATCTACTTACAAAAACTAATTAAAGAAAGGACTAACTATACTATGAAAACAAAAATTTCTCTATCTTGACCTAAGTTCTGACCTACAAACAGAAAATGATGAACAATAACCTTTGAACAGAAAAGCATGCAGAGAGATCTACGGTAAAAGAATAAGAAATGATCTAGGCAACTGAATCTGAACCAATATATCAATCGTTCCAAATCAAGTCATCACACTAGAAGTTGTATGGAAGAGAAAAAATTGTGTTTTTTGTGGCAGCAGTATTGCCTTGACCTCAAATCATAGTCCCAGAAAGGGGGAAAGGAGATCAGGGCCTGATGTTGGCCTTTTTAAATCTTATTCTGTCACTTTATTAACCTACTTTGAGCAACTAAAACAAAAACATCTATGCAAACCATCAAAAGCAACCTAATCTAAACAAAGTAAAATGAATTTGTGTAACAGAAATTAACTCATGAACTGAAGCAAAAACATATAAGTACACATCAAGAGGTACTAGGTAGCTTGGTCTAGGCCCTAACCCAAGAGCTTCAACCCTCTAAAAGAGATCAGTGCTGGCTCAAAAACTACTTCATCTTCATTATCAAAAATAATAGTCACATTACATGAACTGTTCCAGAAAAGGAACTTGAAAATAAGCTGAAAAAGTGTTGCACAAAAGTGCAAAAATTCTATTAATGACTGGCTAACCTAGTGAGGCTCTAAGCCCTCTTATTTATAAAAATTGAGTCCTCCAACAGTCCTCCTAAAATCAAGGATCTCAGCTTTCCAGAACTGGAGATAAACAATAGTCCTTCTTGACTTGCTCGGCCGCCCCTTTTGATGCATCAATGTGGATTTGTGCTCGGAGTTGTTGATGGAGGACTCCAGGAAAGGGGTCATAAATGAAGGAGACACCCCCTAAAAATCCTCTTCCCTATTTTCCTCAAGTATTTGCTGCCACTTTCTCATAAATCCCTTGACTTTGCCCAAAATTGACCAAAACATCTACATAAGGCACACATTAGACTACATGGAAAAATGACTAACCCAATTCAATCTATTAGCATAAATATATTAAAACACATGTAATAAACTAATGAGAATGGTGGATTAATTTGAATTAAGAGGCAAAATGATCCCATATAATTACCCATTTCTTGGGCTCATCATCACCCCCCCAATGAATGGGTTGCTCATCCTTTGAGCAACTAGTCTAACTCTTCATCCTTGATGGCTCTGAAAATTTCCCTAACATCCCATGCCTCTGATGTGATATCATCCTCTTTATCATGGAAACCTACCTTTCTATCCACATCTTCCCACTATTTCTGTTCTTCCTCCACTTTTACTCCTTCCAACAATTCTAACAGCAGTGGAGGATTGAATTTGAGGCCAATCCAATTGTCCTTCAAGCTTTGCATAGAGTGCTTATACAGTGGCACTCTCCTCATGGCTTCCTTCATCTTGTTTGGGGAGTGATACTCCCTGATCCTTAGGCTATGTGGCAATGTGTTCCACCTTCTCATGCAAGCATGAATGCAGTCATCTCGAAACAATCTCTCCATATCCTTGAAATGTGCAATAGCCCGAGCTTGCTTATCAACATAGTCTGGGACAACTTGAGGATTAACTGCAAGGTGTTGGTGGGCATAGATGAGAGCCATGGGTTCTACTGGTTCTACTCTAATCATCAGGGGTTCATTCAACTCTTTTGCCATCATTTTCTAGATCTCTACTGCTATTTTCTCTTCATGGCTCATCCAAGATGTCATGGCCATCGGCTGCAAGTATCCCAACATAGCATTGGGATCCCATAGGTTCATATCATCAAGGGCCAGGTTGTGCAAGTATAACTCTTCTAGCTTCACTTTATTCTCAGCTAAGCCATGATCACACATATGCATGAATTGGCCATAATCCTGAAAAGTTATTGTGCTCCTCTGGGCCAGTGTCTTGATTTGACATTGGATCCACTGATGCTTGAGGTACACTGCATATGATTTGGCTAGTTGCCTGCACTGTAATGCCTCCATAGCCCAGCTGGCCATGTAGGCTAATTGGGCTTCCTTTTCTTGTAGCTGCCTTCTCAAGATCAACACCTCATTTTCTGCTTGGGATTCCCTTCCCTGTTGTTGTCTTATTAATGTCTCACTGTCTGCCTGGAGTTCCTCTTCCTGTTGTTGTCTTTTTAAGATTGATATCTCATTTCCTCCTTGAGGTTCCCTTTCTTGCAGCTACTTCTTTAACATTTCATTTTCTGCCACTAATTAAGCTCTTCTGATGCTTTCTATATGCCTGACCATGCTCAATTCTTTGCCCATTTCCCTCAATTTGTTTTCCATGTGCCTAATGTCTTCCACCCCTTTTTATTTTACAATCGACATCCATGTATGGGTCCTTACTCTTTCCTTTTCCACCTCAAAGAAAAGAGGGACTACAAAATTTTGTGGGATCATTTTCCCCCTTCTAGGAAGTTGTAGTAAGAGCCTAAGTTAGGTTGAGGTCCAGGCTCTTGTATCTCTTTTGCCTTGTCTTCCTCTTTGGTCTATTCCTCTGCCTTCTTTTCAAGTTTTTTAGTCTCTTGGAGCTTTTCCAATGTCTCCTGTAGAGAGGTTTGTGCCTCTTGTAGGACTGTTTTAGAGTCCATTAGTTTGATCCTTTCTTTCCAGGTAGAGGTCTTAGGACTTCCTCTTTCGTAAGTGATGGGGGTCTTGGAGGGAGATTCCTCCTTTGTTGCAGTAGGGACATCCTCAATGATAATGGGCTCCTTTGAAGGTGGCTAAGGCTTCCTCATATTTATTCTAGTGCTCTTTCGAGCCTTGAAGTACATAGATGGTTGTCTCTTCCTTTTTCCTTTGGGCTTGGCTGGAGTACTAAGTGCAGCAAGAACAGTTGTTGCCTCTCTTGATAGTGTCTTAGGGGACACTTCTTCTTACTTTGCTTCATCTTCTTCATCTGTCGTTTTTCCCATTTCTGCTGGTTTTGTTACTGCTATCTCTGATTTTGCTTTCTCCTCTGCTTGCTTAGTTCCTACCTTTCTTATGGAAACCTTTTTTTGCATTGTCTTAGGCTTCTTCCTTTCAGTTCTTGGTCTCTTCTTTTTCTTAGCTGTGGTTTTACCCTTTTCTAATTTTGATGATGTCTTCTTCTCTGCTTTAGGCTCATCTTTGGTGGTGTCATGTTTATCCTCTCCTATCTGTTTTTTCTCTTCTTCTAATTGAGTGTTCTTTTCTTCTTCATGGATTTCCTTCTTAGCTTCCCCTTTTTGTTCCTCCTCTTCACTTCTAGATGGACTAAGGTCATTAGTGAGAGTTTTTATGTCATCCTCTTTAGTCATGTTCCTGAAAATCTCCCAGGCTATGGGGACTGTGTAAGTGTGGAGGGCATCCTCCATATGCAATTTAATTAGTCCATGGTGAGCCAATTGGTTTGGAACCCCTGCCTTCAATTTGGTTCTAGATTTTGTCAAGGATTGGAGGAGAAAATATGGAATACTGAATTTTCTGAATGTAGGAAGGTCCTCACTTGAATTTGGTCATGATGAATTATAACGAAGAAAGGAAGTTGAAGGTTGAGCGAGAGAAATCAAAAATCCGAAGGTCAAGAGAGTCGAAGGTACAACAAAACAAGAAAAAACCTGAAGGTCGAGCGAGCCGAAGGTGCAACAGAAGAAGAAGGAAGTTGAAGGTCAAGCATTCTGTTGAGTGGTTTATTCATTGAAAGGCTCGAACCTATAATAATTCCATAGAAGCACAGCCTGCAACCTGTTAAAAGACTGGATAAACAGGGTTGTTTTTTAACACACATCCTGAAGCAACGACAATCAATCCTCTGAAGCAATTACTCCTTAAGCGTTACTCCTGAAGTAATTACGGTGACAGTAAGAATAGAGGGTAGAAACAAAGAGTTTTTTTTGTGAAGACATTGAGGCCTAGCGAAGATATCTTGTTGAAAAGCGTCAACATAACTTGAAAATATTATTTAAGATCATGATGCATTGTTGAAATCATCATCAAGTAACTTTGCAAACTCTATTAGGAAATATGAATAATTGTGAAGACACTCTCATATGAAGACAGGTTATCATTAATGATCTAGCATGGAGACTAGAGTAAAATTGTAGCTTTTTGGGAGTCATGAATTACTATAAACTTATCTAGACAAAGCATAGCAGTGGGTTGGTGCCTTGAAGGTTGGAGCCTCGAACTAACAAGGTAGGTTCCTTGAAGGATAGGGCTGGAGCCCTATAGGATCGGTGTCCTCAAGAAACCAGGTCGGAGCCTGTACTAGAGAAGGGCTTGTGCCCTAGGGTTGGAGCCTCTAAACACAAGGTCAATTCCTTGAGAAGAGAAGGTTTGGTGCCCTAGGGGTTGGATCCTCTAAACGCAAGTTCGGTGCCTTAAGAAGATAGGTTCGTGCCTTAGTGGTTGGAGCCTCACAAAAGACCAAGTTGGTTCTTGGAAATAGGTTGGAGCCTGGGAATTAAAGATCAGTGTCTTCATCAAGGGTTGGAGCCCTATATATTGTACTTGATTCATTATAAATATTATATTAATAAAAGAATTTATTCCTATTGCTCATTTTGTGTTCTAAATATAATTGATTTAACTGGTAAGAGTAACATTTGAAAACAAATACTTATTCACCCCCCTCACAGTATTTCCAACAATTGGTATCAGAGCCAATACCTTCACTCAAAGCCTAACATATTTAAGGTTGATCAATTAGAACACAAATGGTCAAGCCAAGGAAGAAATTCTCCAATCCTCCTAAATATATGTCTCCCTCAACCGTCGAAGTTGAAATCAATCAATTTGTGAAGGCTCCATTGTTCAATGGAAATTTTGATATATGGGAAGCAAGAATGAGGAATTTCTTAAAGACTCAAGGTATTGAGGTCTGGAAATTAGAGATTATTGATAGCATGATGGATGGATAATCCAAGGAGTACAATGAAAAAGCAATAAAGGCAATCTTGAATGGACTACCAGATTCTATAAAGGACAATTTAGGAAAGTGTTCGTCAGCAAATGGTATATGGGACAAACTTCATGACCTCCACTAAAAAGAAGCATTGACCATGAACATTAGTCAAGAAGATGATGGAAATTAAGAAGTAAATCTAGAACCCATCTTGGAAGCTAAAGATAAGAGTGATAACATCAAGGCTAAAGAAGACCTAAGAGATGAAGAAAATGAAAAATATTTTGAAGAAGATCTCCTCACTAAACTTATGGCTGCCATGGCAGATATTATCAATTTGAAAAAGGAAAATGAGGAACTTAAGAAGAAAGAAATAGCTAGTGAATAAGACCAAACACGGAAGGAAGCTGACCTTGTCAAGCTTCAAGCACAAGAAAGGAATGAAGAACTTCCCAAGCTTAAGGAGGAATTTCATCAAAACAAAAGAAAGCATCATGAAGAATTCATATCCATGAAAAATAAAATGCATAAGGCAAAGAAATGGGAAGATACCTTATCAAGCCACCTTGAACAAAGGCACAAAATCTTGAACAAACTTGAAGCAGAGATTTGTCAATTCAAGGAAGAGGTCTCCTCTCTTAAATCTCAACTAGAAGAAGCAAGAAAGCTAGTACAAGGAGATGAGAATACAATCAAAGCATTGGCAATCATAGAAGGATGGGTTGATGAAGCAGAAAAGGAAAGAAACACCATGATATGTCAACTAAAAGAAAAGGATGAAGAAATCTTAAAACTAAAATCTGGCATCAACCTTCTCAAGGCCGAAACATGTGAAGCTACTAGGATCAAGGAAGAAATGGAGAGTATTCTAGAAAAATAATATGAATAAATCTTCAAAATGAAGTTAGATATCGTCTCCCTTAAAATAGAAGCAAATGAAGAAATATGTATCAAGGAAGAGTTTGAGAAACAACGTGCTAAGAAGAATAATGATTACAAAAGATTGGAAGAAGAGATTGTCTCCCTTTGGAAAAAGGTTCAAGGAATGGACAAAATCTTGAAGAGATCTCAATCCTTGGATGACATGCTCATCCATCAAAGATCTCCATTTGATAAATCAAGTCTTTTCTATGAAGTTAAATCCTCAAGCAAGAATGATAATGCTTCAAACAACAAAGGTGTGAGGAAGTCAGAAAGAAATGTCAATGCTCCCAGTTTCAAAAAAGGTAAGGATAAGAGTCAAGGCAACAAAGAAGGAAGTCATGTTCCAAGAAGAAATGAAGATGATGTCAAGGATGCGACAAGCAATGGTTTTCATCAAAGGATCTCAAGGTCGAAAGACTTTAGAAGTACATCAAGGAAATCTCCATCTCCCAGGTACCAAAGTTTATTTCTTGGTTATTTTTATTCTTGTACAAATTTTGGACACATGGAAAAATATGGTAGGGAGTATCACAAAGATAAATATTACGGTCCCCGACAATCTCTGAGAAGCAATTTTGCAAGAAGAAGCCATGAATTCTTATTGATAAACAACGTAGAGTGATTCAAGTGTAATAACATTGGTCATATGGCACTTGATTGTAACTTGACTTGGGCACCTACTCAAGCTAGAACTATGCCAGAGAAGAAATTTACACAAGTATGGAGAAGAAACCAAATACAATCCAAAAATATCTTGAACTCTCGAACCAACAACACATGTTTTTGACTTGATATTTCGAGTGTTTGATGATGGGATTCTACCAAAAAGAGACCATGCATATAGTTAGGGGGATCTTGTGATTCTTGATCATTGTTGCAGAAGCTATCCGTGAGAGATCCCTTATGAAATCCTTGATGAGCTATATTAACAATCATTCTTTCATAGATCATTTCTCAAGAACACTGAATTGAAGAACATGATCTCTTATATATCCAATGGACTGTTGTTGAAGATGCTTTTGTTCTACTTGATTACTAAGTAGAAATTGGAGCAGCAGAGAAGGTCATCTAATGCTAAAGAAATGGCACAAAAAACTATGTCGTTATTATTACAGAAGTTGAATGTCTCGACTCAGTGATATGATGTAAGACCAGGTAAATAATGGACAAAAATAGAGGCAACCTTCAAACAAAAAGATACATCTGGGAATGGAGCTTGCAGCAAGAGTAGTTTTCAATTAGTACAAAGAATTTAAAAGATAGCCATAGATTGGATATCAAAATCTGCTAGTGGAGATAACTTGCAAAAACTTTTACTAGAATAGAAGGAAAATTGGCTCATCAAAAGGACTATAGAAAGGAGAATTTTGTGCAGTCGAATATAGCTCAGTGACTTAAGGAGTTTACCTTCCTAGGAGTTTACCTTCACTAAGAGAAAAGAATGATTTCTTAGGATTTAAGGAAATCCCATACTTTTTACAACGTTCAAACATTTGCTTTAAATCATACAAATGGTTGTTATTTTTCTTAGAATATACAATTATGTCATCCAAGTAAACAACGACTATTTTGTTGATCAAACCTTTGAAAGCTATGTCCATGGCTCTTTGCAAGGTAGCTCCAGCATTTATCAAACCAAAAGGAATTTTTTGATAAGCATATGTTCCCCATTTGGTTCTGAATGTAGTCATTAATCTATCATCTCGATGTACCAAGATCTGATTATATCCTTAAAAACCATCAAGAAAAGACATTAATTCTGAGCCAGCTAGTGATTGAAGTATCTATTCCATTGCTGGTAATGGGAAATTATCTTTTTGACATGCTCTATTGAGATTTCTAAAATCTATACAAATTCTAATATCACCATTCTTCTTCCTAACAGGTACCAAATTTGAGACCCATTTCGAATGTCAGACAAGAAAGATTATTTTGGCTTTAAGGAGTTTATTCAGCTCTAATTTGATTTGACTCTCAAGATTAGGGTGAATTTTCCTTAATTTCTGTTGGACAGGTTTTTCATTGGAAATCATTGGAATTGTATGTTGAATAATAGAGGTATCATAAGTTTTCAGTTCCTCATAATTCAAAGCAAAAACATTTTTATATTTTTTCAATAATCTGATGAAGGCAAATCTTTCATCAGGTGAAAGTCCAAGTCCTACATTGACATTTTGTGGTTTTTCATCAATACCAAGGTTTACTATTCAAACCTTAAAGTTGAACTTTGAAGATTTGAATTAGTGACTTTTTTTAATCTATCCTTAATATCATAAAGATCTTCAAGTTTAACCACGGATTTAGGAATAGGGTTTTCATTGAGTTTCTACTTTAATTGAATATCATGATTTCTTTCATCGATAATTTGATCGTCATAATATCCTTCAGATGTCAATAAATTTAAGATATCCTCATCATGATTGAACACACACCAATTGGTGACATTATCTAGGATGGACGGCCGAAAAATTAATTCAATAGAAAATCTATCTGGACTATAATCCTCAAATGGAAGGAGCTTAGAAGTTACATTACCCAGGAGATTTGCTGCTACATTCTATGATCTGGGAATAGGAGAGATATCAAATGCCAGAAAATGAGATATAAGATCTTGAACAAGTGATTGATAATGTTTCAGATGTCCTGAAAGACAGTGAATAGTATTTCTCACTTGTTTCATGACAATTTCGGAATCACCAAATACTTTCAGATATTAGACATTCAGGGTTATTGCTTTATATAAACCTTGGATCAATGCTTCATATTCCGCAATATTATTGGTACACTCAAATTCTAATCTACATGATAACATCATATTTTCTCCTTCGGGACTGACTAAAACACATCCTTCTCCTGCACCATCATTAGATCTAGATCCATCAAAATACAAAGACCAAAATAAAGGGTTAACTACAGGTTTATCTACAAAATTAACACACTTAGAAGTATCGGTCTGTGAAAAATTCTCAACTTGTGATGTGACGGCATTAACTAAAAAGGGTGATTGTTGAGCATTGAAGTTCCCTAAATATGATTCAGCATAATAGTTTCCAAGAATATTATTAATGAAGCTACTGGTTCATTTTCTTCTTCGAATTATGTCTCTGTGTGAGTCAGATGTTTTTCATGATCAACTCTAATTTGATTTGGCTTCCCATTATAAGGAAGCCACATGTGAGACCAGTCAGTTGAAATATAACCATGAAGCTTTTCGGACCAATCTCTGCTAAGAATCAAACCATAAAATTCAGGAATATCATCAATCAATATATCAATAATTTGAACAATCCTTGTATCAAAAGATAGTCTAATATTGACTAAATTTATTTCTCCTAAAACTTGAAATTTAATTTGATCTAATCGAACAATATGAACTGCAGACTTCTGGGGTTCAACATTTAATTTGGAGTAAACTGATGCTGACATAATATTTGATGAAGCCCCTGAGTCAGTCAAGCATTATGCATATTCCTATTGTAGATCTCATAAGTTAAGAGAAAAGGAGGAGTATGAGAATTTGATCTACCCCCAATTAAAATGGCATCAGTAGATTCCACCTTATCAGATGGTGGCCTACCCGATCCTCTGGCAACCTTGGATAATACACTAGTTGGAAGAGGAGAAGAAGGTATTGCATTTAATTCCTTAAGCAACAACTTTTGTTGATGCTTGAGCTTGCTAAGTTCATGAAGAGAAATGTTTGCTCGAGTCTTCTTCATATCTTCAATTATGTTATAATCCATGGGATCTTAAACTACTAGAGTTTTTGATGATAATGGAGGATTAGATGAAGACGGTTTTGATTGGGGAGATGAAATTGGAGATTTATTTGCGGGAAATTTCTCTTTAGTAACGAGAATTGAGGCTTTTTTCTTTTGAATTGGCTAATTAGGTTCTATAGGATTTTTACTTCTGGTGTTTACCGGTAGGGCTTCTTTCTCACTCGTTGTTAGAGTTGGGTAGAATAAAGTCCCACATTCAATGAAGTTCAACTATTTCTTTTTCCTCTGTTTCTTCAGCTGATAAGATGGTATCGTCTTCTTCCTCATCATCTAAATCTGACTCTGTATTTGATATAGTGTTCGGAGGCTGAGGATTTGCTGTCTGATTTCTTTTAGAATTCCTAAAAGGTCTTTTTAATGAAGATTCGGCTACCTACTTCTTTATCTCTACCATTTCATTAGACATAGTTTTAAGAACCTTTTATCGGCCTTCCATGTCATATGGGTCTTTGCTTGCTTTCTTCTTTGCCTCATCTCTAAGTGTAACCTTTTTAATTTTTCTATCTTCTTGTGCAATTTTCTTTTCTAAAGCAAGTATTCTTTTTTCAACAGACAACGCTTCTTTCAATTTCTCTAGAGTTTGCTTATTTGCTCTATCTACAAAAATAGCCATATTAGAAGGCAAGGCTGAAATATACCATTATATTTGTGCATCTTCACTAGGACGTGATGCAGTTGGGATTTTATGCAATAATTTGTTAAATCGTGAATTGAAATCTTTGACCTTTCATTAGGTTTAATTTTGATATTTGAAAGTTCATTGATCAAAGCTGCAGTTGTTCGATCATCACCAAATTTGGTCAAAAATTTCTCTTCAAACAATGCCCAACTATTAATATATTTTGGTGGAAGGGAGAAATACCAAGAACCAACTGATCCTTGGAGCATATAAGGAAACAATCTAACTACACAATCTTCTTTGACAAACCCATTGAGATTGATGGCTAACATATAATTATTGAGGTGTTCCTCAGCTAGTAATTCATCATCTGGATTATATTTAGGAAGCCATCGTTCATGGTGTTTGGGAAGATCATGTAAGGGTCCATGCATCTACACAGCTCCAGGATATCTCAAGGTCTTGCTACCATTGGAGCTTCAGGAGGAGTTTGTGTGGGTGATGAAGGTGATTGAGGTGAAGAAGAAGGTGATAGATTAGATGGAGAGGGACATTGTGAAGCACGGATGATGATAACAGGATTCGATGGAGGAAAAGAAGGTGTTTGTGGAGGTGTATTGGATAAAATCTCACTAGTTGAAGACTGTGACTCAGATTTCTTAGTCCTTTTCTTGTAATATGGAAGGGGAGATTCAAAAGGGGGGATACCAAGTTTTTCACTCTGGGAGCGAGTCAAAATTTGAATTAGTTGGAGGATTGAAGTAAGACTTCCTTCAGATGTTTCAGATGGTCCAGATTTTTCTGCTGAAATTGAAATTTCTTTTAATTTCTTTATCAAGGATTGGACCTTAGAAGATTCTGGATTATAATCTAAATACGATACCTTAGGAAATGTACTAGGAGATTTAGGATGTGACTACTTAACTTCAGATCTTGAAGAAGAAACTTTAGATGGTGATCTAGAATTTGCAGGTGATCTTGAAGGGGATTGACTTCTTGAATGGATTTTAGATTTAGATGGAATTATTTCAGCCATTCATAGTCGGCCCTCTTTCTAGCACCAAAAATTTTGATGCCTATAAAATCATTGCACCAACATTGGGGGATAACCACTCAATCCGGACCTTAAAGCAGCTACTTTTCCATTTCGTTTGGTGGCTCCAACTGGATAGTATGGGACCAGTTTCCCAATAAAGTGTGATTTGATGAATGGGTGTCTAAAATATATAATAAGATGATAGATGGTTTAATCTATAAAATTATGAAAATATACAAATAGATCTATATAACCCGGGTGATTTAATATCAATGCGATTTATAATGATTTCTACTAGACAAATGCTAATGAAAATTAATCACTTACCTACATAAAGTTAAGCTTGAATGATGATCGCTTTGAATAAGAAGTTAAACAAAGTAATATAAAAACATATCGCATATCAGAATAATATCAATTTTTCACATATGTATTCAGAAATCAATTCTAACTTATTCAAAAGTGATATAATGTAGAATTGTGTGAGACATGTACATATAAAATAGTATCAAATCAAAAGACTGTTAATTGCATAAAATGAGACAAAAAGACACTGATAAAACTACCATATGTATTTGAGTCTTCTTATGAAAATAACAAGCTGGTTCACTCTTCTTATTACAAAAACTTCAATAAGATACAAAAATGCACGTCCTCTTGAAGTCCCTTTACAACAAGTTTGAACCTTGATCCATTGTTTCCACAAAAGTAAATTAAGAAGTGCAGAAGTGCTATCTTCTTAAATCTAATTTGATACAATTTGAGGACCCTTTCTTAGTTGACATGAAAGGGTATTTATAGGAAAAATAAGAACTAATTATTCGTACAAAGTGTTTAGGGAGGTTGGAATAACCTTCCCTAAAATATGGGATTATATGTTCAAAATAGAATTGTTGATAACATTTTGAAAGATGCATTGAATCTACTATTTATCATGCGACTTTAGCTGATAAATCTCCAGCATAGTCTGGATTTCTGGCAGATGACTCATCCCAAAGTGAAATTGACCTGTGTATATTGCATCCAAGATTTCTAGCATCATGCATTCTACCGTGTCAACGACACATTTTATCATCATTTGTTGGCTATGTGGTTTAACTAGGTAAAGCCATTATGTTTTCCAATTGAGGCTTGTTAACTTTTTAATTCTTTCCTCTTTGGTCTTCAAATCTTGTATCCATTGTCTCTCTAAAACTTTTGCTTTTGGAAGACTTTCCGAGGAACATTCAAAAAATTAAATTGGCGGTGTGTAGGTTATCATTTATCAGCTCAATGATGTTATTCATTACTACCCTGGCCCTTGAGGTTTCTCTTTCTGCTTTCTTCAGTTGTATATCCCATTTTGAAAAATAATATTTCATTATGAGAATCTTCAATTATTTGCAAATTAGCAGCCCTTCCTTCTTATGTGTTTTGCTAGGAGATGTAACTTGTTATTTTATCATCTGCACCTTCAAATTCCATTATGGAATTGAATGCTTGATCTATCATTGCCTTGGTTTTGATACACAATGGGTAAATGAGAGATATTTTCCAGCAGAGTTGGACTAGACGTTGAAATAACAAAGTATTAATCTCTAAGGCTTCTTTTACAAACTCTTCAACTTTGGGATTGTCTTTCAACTGTTCCATTGAGAATTGGAGCTGCTTTATCTAATATTCCTTAGCTTTTATCTCTTCCTGGTGTTCTAATTTTATTTTTTCAAACTCTTGATGGAGCTATTGTTTTCTTTCTTTGACTAACTTGTTTTTCCATCATTAATTTTTCCTCTAGTTGCTTAATATTTTCATCATTTTCCTTAGCCAGTTGATTTACTTTAGTTGCTTTATCTATTGTAGCAGTCGTATATGCTCCCACAAATTGAGACAATTTGGTTAAGTCTTCAGAGGGATTAACCCTTGAGTCTTTCCAAATGATATTCATAGATTCATCTTTAAGAATTGTTGTTGATGTATGATCCATCTTTCTTTTCTTTCTTTGACTCTTGACTACAGCTTTGTGTTTAGGGTTGTAGAACACATCCAAAGGTGGAATTTCCTCAATGCTTAATGTAATCTCTAATGAAGGATTTTCAAGGATTACATCGATTTCTTTTGGAGTTGCCTCCTTGCTGGATGGTTTTTCAATCACTGGGTTTTGAATGATGGACTGTTGTATTAAGGGGGTTCCTGGTGTGATAATATTTTTTGTATCATATTGACCTTTGATTTGTTGGTCAAATTTCTCCCACGCTTTGATTAATACTGGATCAATGTTAACATCTGCGCTTAACTTTTTACTCAATTTGTTGCTTGTCTCATCTACACCTAAAGATTTCTCTAGATTTTGTTCTATGCTTTGCTCTATTTGCTGAATGACTGGTATAATGTTCAGCAAGTCTAGTGGTATTGTTTGAAGCCTTTTCATTCTATATTGGATGAATTGGCCCATTTTCTATTACACTAGCTTGATTTTTTCCAGTTTACCTACTTATGGAATGTTTCTGATGATCTGAATAGGTCATCCAATTCATCCTTGTCATGGACGAATTGTCTAACCTTCACCTGAGTAGTGAAATTGTAGGCAACTTTGTTTGGGTCATACTGTCTTTTTGGAATTGAAGCTAGATTCAAACCCTTTATTTTTTCGGCCTCAATTTGGGCTTGTTTGTAATCATGCAATGAATAAATGTCGTAGCGAATAGGAAAGGTAGGCCATAGCAGTTTCTTGTCTTCTTTAATATTTCTAGTGAGTCCTTTTTCAACTATTTGATAGGCTATCTCCCTAGCCAATAGTTTGTCTGGGACATAAAGAGGAAGGACATGTGGGTCAGAAATGCTTTCAAAAACCCTAATGTATGTGAATATTTCCTCCCCAAACCAACTTCCAATTGAGGTTAAATAAATAGTAGCCTTCTCGAACAGCCGAGGAGCTACTTTATTAAAAATGGCTTGATGAATGGGTAGGATGAAACCATCAAAAATTATGTAGCAATGTTCCTTAAAATGGATTTCCATAGGAATTTATAGTAAATATGGATAGGATTTGGGTCTTGGATAGTCCATTTCCATCCCATAATGGGAAACTCAAAATTGAAACAGATGGTATCAACTATGTAGGCACTCATAAAAAATGGGGGAACGACTCGAGTGGAAACATATTTGTTTTTCCTGTAGTCAAGGATTTGGATGGCCATTTTATCTGATAGAATATTAGCCCAATCCATCACATAAGATCTCGATGCTGCTTCTATTAATGGAACCATTTCAATAGAAAAATTACTAGTATTGGAATATCCAAACAGTCTACAATATGGAGACACTAGGGAGTCCACAGAATACATACCCGATGTTTCATGATTTTGTTTGTTCAAGAAGTGTCTCCATTGCCTGATGGGATTTGATTCTACTTGATTTTGTTTCAAGAATTGTTAGAGAAATGATTTGTTGTAGAACTTCTGGGGTTCTAGCAAATGATACATTCTCTTCAAGTCTTCAGGCTTGAAAGATCCAAACTCTCTTCCATTGGCTATGAGGAGTGTCATGTCTGTTATATTGATTCTTTCAATCATCCATTTTACCATATCAGTATATAGAAAAATATTTGGCCGGGCCACTATTCAATGAAGAAAAGAGTTGGATAAATCGTTAAGTGTATCTCCTGATGGGAGAGATTCATCAGTTGTTAGTTGCACCACTGTTACCTTCGACTTTTATTTTTCTAACATATCATATATGTCTTCCCATGTAGTTGTTCCACAGTCCTTACATGTAGTGTCTAAGATTAACATAAGCCTTTTGGGTCCTTTCGCCATTGCAGGGTGCAGGATAATTGTTGTCTTTCTAGCCTTCTTCAACATTTCGTCTGGCTACAAACTTTTGGATTCAAACTGAAAAATGACACAGAGGGTAGTGATAGGCTAAAAAAAATTAGATCAGCTTAAGCCTTTAGAGACAGTGTTAACATTAAAATAGACGAATATCAGAGCGATAACATTTAAGCTGAAAGATATCAAAATATAAATTAAAAATAAACACGGGAAACTAAATCTTCTCAGGATCGCAGTCATAATTGTTATTAATGTTTGGCCGTAACTAACGACATGATATTTTATTGCTCATTGAGTAGATTGCATCCCAAGTTTTCAAAGGTTTTTCTTAGAATTTGTGCCATGATGTTTCTGTTTTGCGATTAGCGGTTTTGATATATTGATATTTATGAAATATTTCAATTATTGTAGAGCAAACGCATGTTGCAAATCAGGAGTTGTAAATGTCGTATTGTTAGGAGTCCTTTGAATCTCTACGATTGCGATAAATGGTGATTTGGCACATAGAGTTGGTGAATTGCTAACTTATAACATGTTTTCCCTTTATTATTTGCTTTCTTGAATCACTTTATTGCCTATTTAACATCGCATCGCACGTTCCAGGGTGAGTGTTACATGTTTCTGCTGGAATTGCAATATGTGATAAGTGTATGTCGCATCGCAAGTTTTTAATGGGCTATTTTCCTTTTATTTTGGAAATACGCAGAATATGAAAAATATATCGCATCGCAAAATTTCAATGGATCGTTGAAAAAAACATGCCTTTGGAATCGGCGATATGCGATATGTGATAGGTGTATCGCATCGCATGTTTGTAAATGAATTGTTTTCAGTTTATATTCAAAACCTTTGTGATAACTCAAATCGCATCACAAGTTTTTAGATGAATGTGCCTTGGCCTTAAGCAAATGTGATTTGCGATGTGTGATTCTTAGAAAACTTGTAAAGAAGTTTTTATTTAAAAAGTTCCTTTTTATCATCTTAGAATATTTTAAAAAAAATTGAAATGGGGAGGTTGTTGTATAGCACAACACTACCCTATAAAGGAGCAGACATGGTAAAGGAGTTTGCGGGAAAAACCAAGGAAAAGCAACCCATAGACCACATGAAGACCAAGTTCGGGCTTGTAAAAGGAAAGTGCATATATTCTATTCGCTCCATAACAGACCAGGTGGTACAGTTTGCAGCTTAGATCCTCACAGGAAAGATAATTCGAAAGTATTGCTCAGATAAAGTATTTGCGCCGGTCATTTCATTAGCAGCACCATGTGCGAATGGGGTCCAATATAACTGGGCCCAGTATCTTTGTAGAGAAGTTTTGGAAAACTGTCGCAAGGAGCAAGAGAAGAGCCAGTCGTTCCACTATGCTTGCCTCTTATTTCTAATTGTTTTGGTGGCATGGAGGCTTTCGGAGGACAGTCAGTTCCCTCCGCTGAATGAGACCCTCCCAGAGGCAGCGAAGTTTGCTTCGTTGTGGCAAACAAAAGATGCAAAATAGATTACAAAATCCAAATTTTTTTGGGTATTCATGGAGATGGACATGCGAATGGCTATAAAGCAAAGGCCAAGGTTATATCCCACCTTATTCGAGTAGCTAAGGGCCTACGCAGAATTTAAGTGTGATTATCACAATGTCTAGATCCGCATGACGAAAGACCCTCACTAGGTATGGCACAAGTTGCCTTACTTAGTGGTTGACACATATGTACAGGAGGTTGTGGGCGGATGGCCGAAATAGAAGTACATCAAGGAAATCTCCATCTCCTAGGTACCAAATTTTATTTCTTGGTTATTTTTATGCTTGTACAAACTTTGGACACATGGGAAAATATTGTAGGGCATAAAACAAAGATAAATATTATGGTCCTCAGCAATCTCCGAGAAGCAATTTTGCAAGAAGAAGTCATGAGTTCTTATTCATAAACAACATAGAGTGCTTCAAGTATCATAACATTGGTCATATGGCACGTGATTGTAACTTGACTTGGGCACCTACTCAAGCTAGAACTATGCCAGAGAAGAAAGTTACACAAGTATGGAGAAGAAAGAAAATACAATCCGAAAATATCCTGAACACTCTAGCCAACAACACATGTTATTGACTTGATAAAGATATCCTTGATATTCTGAGTGTTTGATGATGGGATTTTGCCAAAAAGAGACCATGCATACAATTAGGGGGAGCTTGTGATTCTTGATCATTATTGCAAAAGACATTTGTGAAATGGTCTTTATGAAATCCTTGATGAGCTATATTAACAATCATTCTTTGATAGATCATTTCTCAGGAACACTCCATTGAAGAACATGATCTCTTATCTATCCAATGGACTGTTGTTGAAGATGTTTTTTTTTCTGCTTGATTACTAAGTAGAAATTGGAGCAGTAGAGAAGGCCACCTAATGCTAAAGAAATGGGGCAAAGAACTATGTTTCTATTATTACAGAATTTGAATGTCTCGACTCAGTGATATGATGTAAGAACAGATAAAATTACGGACACAAATAGAGGAAACGTTCAAACACACAAACACATCTGGGAATGGAGATTGAAGCAAGAGCATTTGTCAATCAATAGAAAGAATTTAAAAGACAGACACATATTGGATATCAAAATCTGCTAGTGGAGATAACTTGCATAAACTTTTACTAGAACACAAGGAAAAATGGCTCATCCAAAGGATTATAGAAAGGAGAATGTTGTGCAATCGAATATAGCCCAGCGACTTAAGGAGAAGCACAGAGAAACAAAGGAAATATGATTTATAAAAAAAAAAAAAAAAATAGCAAGAAAGAGAATTTTAGTGGCATCTTCTCTTGATTTGGACTATGAAGGCCTCTTAATTCTGACTATGGAGACAACAAAATATAGTGTAGAAGCATAAAAAACTTGGACTTGGACATTCGTTGTGCGGCTATTTAGAGTCTATTTGGAAACATTGAATTAGAGCATCTTTAAGGTTGATACCTGAAACATCTTGAGAGAGTTCTTCTTTTTAGAGTAGCATTCAAAACCATGTTGGAGTAGGCATCATTGCCCACACTTGAGCATGGTTAAAGGATAAATTTAAAGGTGTCTTTGGGAAATTCTTGGAGCAGCATTGTTGAAGCCATGATAAAGTAGTTTTTTTTTTTAGCACACCTTTTCCATTGATTTCAAAGGGGGAGAGAAGAAGAATATTTCCATCAATGACAAAGGGGGAGATTGTTGATCTAGATTGTCATTGATGTCAATATGGAAATATTCTGGCATACTAAATGATGATATGAAGCCAAGGAGAATCAGAGAAGATCCGTAATGTAACAGGAGCAACAAGCCAAGCAAGAAATCCATCAGGGAATCCATTGGAAGACAAGAACAAGAGCTGTAAAAGAAGAGCTATCAGAAGAGTTTATCGGAAGCCATGAAAGAGTAGCCATCGGAAATCACAGAGAAGCCACAAGAAAGCCAAGCCAAGAGTAAGAGTCTGTTACAATATGTTTTTATTGAAATATTTCAAGTACCAAGAATAAGAGCCATATCGGAGATATCACTTGAAATATCGAAGTAATATCATATGAGTTAACATATCGAAAAAGTTAACACAATCGGAGGAGTTAACATATTGGAGGAGTTAAGATATCATAGGAGTTAAGGAACATCTAAATATTAAACCATGGAAACTCTTTAAAGCTCACAACACATGTAATAAAACCTTTTTAACAAAATTCCACAACACATCGGAGTTAATATATCAGCATCTTTATTATGTGTTACCTCTTGAATTCCCCGATTGCGACATGAGTATTACGGAACCGACAATTCCATCACAATACACCCTAATCAATATCGCATCCACCATAACGAAACCTTCGTGTCACAAGTTATATAGGCCTTCCATTGCTCAAAACCCCTCATTGTGATATGTACTGCGGACCCAATCATTTTATGGTAGCAGCTCTATTGAAATATCACATCCACTGCATTGCAAGCTTTAAAGCCTTATCATGTCGAAACCCCGATTGAGATAGTATTTTGGACCCCCTACACCATTATAATACGTCCTAAACAAATATCACATCTGTTGCATATCACAAGACTTGAAGAGATGTCACGATGGCAAACCGTTGATTGCGATAGAATTGTTGACCCGATGGATTTATTAACAATTGTTTAATATCATATTGTGTTCGCTCCGTCGGAAATAGAGGCGTCGTCTATGTTATATCGTGAATATAAAAGGGTTGTGATTGCAATATTTAAGCAGTGACGTGACATGTGGGACCTCCATGTGGGTATAGCCTCTCCTGTGAGATTTCTGCAAATAAACAAGTCTCTGATATATTTTGTAATGTGAAACCTCATACAACAAGTAGACCTCCCTCCAATAAACATTTATTTTGGGTATTGATGAAACCCGTATAAATACAAGTCAAATGATTCACCTCAAGGATGGATCTCAGGTATTAATCATAGAGAAGTAGAACAATTCACAGCTCGTGAATGTGAAGGTAATTCATTTATCCCCTGTATTTAGAGAGCCAACTCCCCACATCAAACCCCGCATCAAGAAACCACGACACGCTTTCTGTTCTTACACACATTAGGCCTTATGGAAGAAATCCTACCATTACACCTTCTCCTTTTATCCTCGCTTGAATTTGGTCATGATGACTTATAACGAAGAAAGGAAGTTGAAGGTTGAGCAAGCGAAATCAAAAATTTGAAGGTCAAGAGAGTCGAAGGTACAATAGAACAAGAAAAAACCTGAAGGTCGAGCGAGCCGAAGGTGCAACAGAAGAAGAAGGAAGCCGAAGGTCAAGAATTTTGTTGAGTGGGTTATTCATTGAAAGGCTGGAACCTATAATAATTCCATAGAAGCACAGCCCACAACCTGTTAAAAGACTGGATAAACAGAGTTGTTTTTTAACACACATCCTGAAGCAACAACAATCAATCCTCTGACGAAGTTACTCCTTAAGCATTACTCCTGAAGTAATTACGATGACAATAAGAACAGAGGGTAGAAAAAAAGAGTTGTTTTTGTGAAGACATTGAGGCCTAGTGCAGATATCTTGTTGAAAAGCGTCAACATAACTTGAAAATATTATTTAAGATCATGATGCATTGTTGAAATCATCATCAAGTAACTTTGAAAACTCTATTAGGAAATATGAAGAATTGTGAAGACACTCTCATATGAAGACAGGTTGTCATTAATGATCTAGCATGGAGACTAGAGTAAAGTTGTAGATTTTTAGGAGTCATGAATTACTATAAGCTTATATAGACAAAGCATAGCAGTGGGTTGGAGCCCAAAGGGTTGGTGCCTTGAAGGTTGGAGCCTCGAACAAACAAGGTAGCTTCCTTGAAGGATAGGGCTGGAGCCCTATAGGATCGGTGTCCTCAAGAAACCAGGTCAGAGCCTATACCAGGGAAGGGCTTGTGCCCTAGGGTTGGAGCCTCTAAACACAAGTTCAATGCCTTGAGAAGAGAAGGTTTGGTGCCCTAGGGATTGGATCCTCTAAACGCAATTTCGGTGCCTTAAGAAGATAGGTTCGGTGCCTTAGTGGTTGGAGCCTCACAAAAGACCAAGTTGGCTCTTGGAAATAGGTTGGAGCCTGGGAATTGAAGATCATTGTCTTCATCAAGGGTTGGAGCCCTATATATTGTACTTGATTCATTATAAATATTATATTAATAAAAGCATTTATTCCTATTGCTCATTTTGTGTTCTAAATATAATTGATTTAACTGGTAAGAGTAACATTTGAAAACAAATACTTATTCACCCCCCTCACAGTATTTCGAACAATTGGTATCAGAGTCAATACCTTCACTCAAAGCCTAACATATTGAAGGTTGATCAATTAGAACACAAATGTTCAAGCCAAGGAAGAAAGTCTCCAATCCTCCTAAATATATGTCTCCCTCAACCGTCGAAGTTGAAATCAATCAATTTGTGAAGGCTCCATTGTTCAATGGAAATTTTGATATATGGGAAGAAAAAATGATTATTTTCTTAAAGACTCAAGGTATTGAGGTCTGGAAATTAGTGATTATTGATAGCATGATGGATGGATAATCCAAGGAGTACAATGAAAAAGCAATAAAGGCAACCTTGAATGGACTACTAGATTCTATAAAGGACAATTTAGGAAAGTGTTCGTTAGCAAATGGTATATGGGACAAACTTCATGACCCTCACTAAAAAGAAGCATTAACCATGAACATTAGTCAAGAAGATGGTGGAAATTAAGAAGTAAATCTAGAACCCATCTTGGAAGCTAAAGATAAGAGTGATAACATCAAGGCGAAAGAAGACCTAAGAGATGAAGAAAATGAAAAATATTTTGAAAAAGATCTCCTCACTAAACTTATGGCTGCCATGGCAGAGATTATCAGTTTGAAAAAGGAAAATGAGAAACTTAAGAAGAAAGAAATAGCTAGTGAATAAGACCAAACAAGGAAGGAAGCTGACCTTGTCAAGCTTCAAGTACAAGAAAGGAATGAAGAGCTTGCCAAGCTTAAGGAGGAATTTCATCAAAACAAAAGAAAGCATCATGAAGAATTCATATCCATGACAAATCAAATGCATAAGGCAAAGAAATGGGAAGATACCTTATCAAGCCACCTTGAACAAAGGCACAAAAGCTTGAACAAACTTGAAGCAGAGATTTGTCAATTCAAGGAAGAGGTCTCCTCTCTTAAATCTCAACTAGAAGAAGCAAGAAAGCTAGTACAAGGAGATGAGAATACAATCAAAGCATTGGAAATCATAGAAGGACGGGTTGATGAAGCAGAAAAGGAAAGAAACACCATGATATGTCAACTAAAAGAAAAGGATGAAGAAATCTTCAAACTAAAATCTAGCATCAACCTTCTCAAGGCCGAAACATGTGAAGCTACTAGGATCAAGGAAGAAATGGAGAGTATTATAGAAAAATAATATGAAGAAATCTTCAAAATGAAGTCATATATCGTCTCCCTTAAAACAGAAGCAAATGAAGAAATATGTATCAAGGAAGAGTTTGAGAAACAACTTGCTAAGAAGAATAATGATTACGAAAGATTGGAAGAAGAGATTGTCTCCCTTGGGAAAAAGGTTGAAGGAATGGACAAAATCTTGAATAGATCTCAAGCCTTGGATGACATGCTCATCCATCAAAGATCTCCATTTGATAAATCAGGTCTTTTCTATGAAGGTAAATCCTCAAGCAAGAATGATAATGCTTCAAACAACAAATATGTGAGGAAGTTAGAAAGAAATGTCATTGCTCCCAATTTCAACAAAGGTAAGGATAAGATTCAAGGCAACAAAGAAGGAAGTAATGTTGAAATCATCATCAGGTAACATTGCAAACTTGTTAGGAAATATGAAGAATTGTGAAGACTCCTTTGTATGAAGACAGTTTGTCATTATTGATGTAGCATGGAGACTAGAGTGAAGCTATAGATTTTTGGGAGCTGTGAAATAATATAAACTTATCTAGACAAAGTATAGTTGTTGGTTGGAGCCCAGAGGGTTGGTGCCCTGAAGGTTGGAGCCTCGAACAAACAAGGTAGGTGACTTGAAGGATAGGGTTGGATTCTTAGAGGATCGGTGTCCTCAAGAAACCAGGTCAGAGCCTGTACCAGAGAAGGATTGGTGCCCTAGGGGTTGGATCCTCTAAACGCAAGGTCGGTGCCTTAAGAGGACAAGGGTTGGTTCCCTAGGGGTTGGAGCCTCTAAACACAAGGTCGGTGCCTTGAGAAGATAGGGTTAGTGCCCTAGAGGTTGGAGCCTCACAAAGGACCAAGTTGGTGCTTCGAAATAGGTTAGAGCCTGGGAATTGAAGATAAATGTCTTCAACAAGGGTTGGAGCCCTATATATTGTACTTGATTCATTATAGATATTATATTTAATAAAATCATTTATTCTTATTGCTCATTTTATGTTCTAAATATAATTGATTTCGCTGGTAAAAGTAACAATTGAAAAGAAATATTGGTTCACCCTCCTCTCAGTATTTCCAATAAAATTTATACTCAAATTACTCAGAATTTCACAAGAAGTTTGATATTGCAATCAGTTCCCTCATCTGAGCAGCATAATTTCAATCAATCTCCAGAAAAGAATCTTTCTGGAATCTTGAGGAATCTTTAAGATTCCTTAGAGTCCCAAAAATTACAGTTTTAGAACTAGGTCGACTTTATACTCATTCTTCTCATTTTTTTCCCAAGAAACATGATAGTGTCATCAGATCCTTCATCTGACTAGTGGAATTCCATTCAACTAGTGAGAATGAATCATTGAGGAATCTTTAAGATTCTCGGGGGTCCATATTTTCATCTAAGCAGAAAGGGGTCGAGTTTACAGTCATTTTGCATGATTTTTTGCAAAGAATTCAACATTTCAGTCCATTTCTTTAGCAGAGGTGTGCATTTTTAGGCCATCCCCAGAAGTGGAAGTATAAGATGTCTTTTATACATGCATGTCATTTTATTTCACTGAAGATTAATGAAAGAGGCCTCCCCATATTGAGTAGGGCCCGAAGATGTAACTGATACTGGGTGAACTCCATTATCAACGTGTTTGTGTATTTGCTTCCCATGGTTGTCGTTTATTTCCTCTTCTTTATGTTTATGCATCTTATGGTTACATGCCTTTTTAAAAGCAATTTTGTATGCATCTTTTAAGTGAAAAGATCTGGATCAAGTTTGGTATCAGAGAGATTCTTTTGGTTATGTGAATTGTAAGGGCATGACAGCTAGGGAAAAGCTCCAAAGAGGTGAAGGAAAACTTAAATCCCTTGATCCAGAAGTGAGGCCTTCTATGTTATGCCAGAAAAAGTAGACAAATTGTTTATAGAGTATGAGAAGACAATGATGAAACTAGAGAAGAAGGAAGGACCATATGATCATGCCTCAATGAATAATGAGGGAGGACGAGAAGAGCCTCCTAAACCTCCCTCTCCATCTTCCAGTGAAATTTATTTTTCTTCCTCTTCTCGTTATTCTAGAGGTAGAAAAAATCATAAAAGACCCCTTTTCAAGTTGGATGTCAAGTTTTATTTTCCTGTTTATTAGAGAATCTAATGCAGAAAAGCTAGATAACTAGATCAGACAAGTTGAAGTATGTTTCTGGATTTAAGACATCTGTGTTTTATATCTTCTAACTTAGTAACTGAAGAACCCACAAAAAAAACCATTTTTATGGATTTAAGATGTGTGGTTTATATCTTCTAACTTAGTAACCGGAGAACCCACTGTAAAAACCATTTTTCATCAACGTTTCAAATCCCAACAGGGATCCATCATCAGGACTTCTCGAATGATGATAGTAGAAGAGCTTAAATGAGGGTTTAGTATTGAGGTGAGAAGATTTGAATGGATGTCGGCTTGTTTTAATCATTTTTATTTATTATTATCCTTATTTTTAAATAGTTTTAAAGTATTTTTAAAAAACTATTTATTAATGTAATAATAAAATAAATACTTTGATTATTTAATCTTTATTATCAATATTTACTACTAAATGTTTAAATTTATTATTAAGGGTTTAATTCAGTTAATAGATTCAATAGTAGATCCAAATAATAATTAATCAAAATTATTATTATAAATAAATATTTACATTAAATATTAGTATTAATATTCAATATATATTAATAATAATATGTGAATATATAAATATAAATTTATTATTACTAAAAAGTAATTATTATGTTGTTGCATACAATGAATCAAAGATAATTAAGTCAATATCCAACTAGCATCCCTTCAATTGAGTGACACTGCTCTCGTATGGTGGGAAGGCAAACTGCGAAAAAGTGGTAAGAGTAGTTATAAACTTCTTTCATCTTGGTTTGAGGTCGTTTGTGCTTTAAGAGGACAGTTTTACCCATTGGATTACAGACAAAAGGCCATGATGGAATGGTAACATTTGAAACAAAGTAAAGGTCAAAATGTTCATAATTTTACAAAGGAGTTTACGAAACAAGCATTAGCATTGAATGTTCCTTTAGACTCTCCTAAGACGTTGATGAAATATATTGGCTCTTTGCATAATTATTTGCGTCATTCATTGTTATTATTTGAACCTAAAACTCTTGATGAAGCAAGTGTGAAGGTTGTAAATATTGAAAGCAGTGGGAAGCATGAGAAATATTACCGCCAAAAAAGGACAACAATAACTAAGAGAAAGAAAGCAAAGCCCTCTTGTACTCATTGTGAGAAAGAAGGGCATGATGAGGAACATTGCCGGAAACCACATCTAGAATTGAGGCCAAAGAGGAATGGCAAGAAGAAAAGCAGAAGATAGTTGCAACTATGCAATAAGACCAAGAATATGAATCAAAGGATGATAAGAAGATCATAGCTACAGTATTTGCAGGTGTTGGACCAATTGACTTGGGATTAGACTCAGGTGATGAAATGAAGATTTCAGCTCTTGGGATTGCAAAAGATGGACCTATCAACTTGGGTTTCAATTCAAATGATGAGGAAAATATTTCAGTAGATGTTGTGCCCAAAATGAGGAGGGCGTAAAATAGTGCAAGGCTCCAAGAACTCGAAGATATCAACCAAATCAGTCAGGCAGAGAATGCGGAAGTAATGAGACTCCTACAAAAAGAGGAGGAGGAGGAACAAAGATTACAGCATCAGTTACAAGCCAAGGAGGAGGCCTTGGAAAAGTTGTGCATAAAAAGCATGAGGTAAAAAGTGATTCTTCAATTTCAAGTTCTTTTTATGATGATTATTTCGCTACTTTTGAGAAACATACTACAGGAATTGGATCAAAATTGTTGAAAAATATGGGGTATCAACGGAAGGGCCTCTGCATTAATGGCTAAGGCATTCAAAATCCCATCAAAGTGGAGGAAATGCCTTGTTATGTAGGACTCCGGTATGTCAAAAAAGAGGTTGGATAATGCTCCAAGACAACCAGTGACCAACCAATGACGGATGATGGAAGCACCTCATCACATTTCAGTGATAGTCAGTATTTCACTAGCACTTATTAGAGGCACACTAGGAATAAGCATTCCAAGACAATTTAGAAAGTTTGGAGGAGAAAGAATCATTGTAGCCACTGCAACAAGGATGGACACCAGAGAGCCACATGTCAGATACTCCATGTTCAACAAGAAAATCAGTTGTAGGGAGATGACCCATTCACTTTTTTGAGCGAGAGATGGTTTTACTAAATATAGTAGCTTGTCATGGCTTCATTTTTTTAATTATATGTTACGAAATGATTATAAAATGATGATGTGTTTTCCATCACTTATGAAAGAAACATGATGATCATTCTGGCCTTTTGGTTGATAGTTAGGATATCGGTTTCTATTATGATGTACACTTGACTAAAGAGTGTGTGTTATAAACTCTTGGAAAGTATGGGGATGCTTGGGTCATGATTGGTCATGTAATTAAACATGTAGTTTGCAAAGAGTGTACTACATATTTGTAGAGGATGCAGGTGTCAGTTCATCACTTATGGCTCTCAAGAACAAAGATGAAGGAGATGGAAGTGTGGCTTGTTAGGGAACTTGTCGTGCAAACAAGGGAGCACAACATATTGCAAATTATGTTTATGATTTTGGAGGACCATAAGCTCCTCAGTGGGGAGGAATGATCCACGCGGATCCAGAACACTTAGTGATCAAAGAGGGCTCAAGAAAGGCTCAAAAATAAAATTTCTTGGATTGAACTGAAACTAGGGTTAGATCAAAGAACTCATTTCAAGATTTCCAATGGCACAAACGAAACCTTAATCCAATTTTGTATGTGAAATTTACGGCCAGTCACAGTTTCGGTCAACTAGGTCCATTCGTGAAAGTTAGCAGAGCGCCAACTAAATTTGGAGCTCAGATAAATCTAGAGGAGCCGCTAAATATGGTGGAAATTAATGAGGCAACAATTTGGCACTTTGCGGCGACAGATTCCGACAGCCGGAACTGGAAGAATTGTCGCCTAATCAAAATTTCTGGTGACCCCCAAAAATTCGGCCGAAAAATTCTACCTATATTATTTTTAAATAAAAAAATAAAAAATAATATATATATATATCTATATATATATATATATATATATATTATATATATATATATATATATATATATATATATATATATATATATATATATATATATATATTCATCATTTTGAGTGAAAGACAAGTTGTCTAGAGGATGACGCGTTACAGCTCTCACCGTTCTTACCCTAGCCATAACTCATATTACGGTTAGCCACAAGCACCG
Source organism: Pinus taeda (assembly GCA_000404065.3). Classification (NCBI taxonomy): domain Eukaryota; kingdom Viridiplantae; phylum Streptophyta; class Pinopsida; order Pinales; family Pinaceae; genus Pinus; species Pinus taeda. The sequence goes on along the minus strand of APFE030128982.1, from coordinate 96,553 downwards.
TGACCTTTGAGGCTACCTCCGCAACCTACTGCCCTCGTTTGCACTTACTCCCAATTGTCGACGTTAACGGCCTACCATTCCTAGGTTCAGCATGGAAGGAATGGAGCTAGACGTCGTGGATTATTCGTCGGACCCCTACCCGGAGCAATCTATTTTTTGTAACCCTGACCCTAAATCAGCACCTGTTCCATCCTTAGCGTCATCCAACTCGAACCCGTCATTGGTTATCTCCCTCCCTGGGCTTACGACCTCCGCCCTTCACATTAGGACTCTCTCTATTGACTCACCTACCCTAGATTGTCTATCATTGTCTCTTGGAACCCTAAACCTTCTGGCCACCTACACATCCCCTCTTTTCGACTCTCCCCCTGCAGATCATTGCTTCTCTAAAAACCCCCCATCTCATCCAAGTAACAATATTGATGTGGTAGCAGAGGCACAGAAGACCCATGGTACTCCCGTCTGTTGCGCGATGACTTAGGTCTTAGCTCCCCCTTCTGGTTGTTTTGACACTCCGGTAATTGGAGTAAGGTCGGTGGAGCCTCATCCTAAAGCAAAACCCCCCTCGAATATGTTGCAGGATCACCCTACTGTGTCAAGAACAGGGAAGAGGAAAACAGGTGCATTAAGGCATCTGGCAAGGACTACACCATCAAATTCTTGGAAGGACTCACCATGGGTGAAGTGTCTAACAAGGCAGGGATAGTCCTGGTGGGTAGGGTTCATGGAAGAACCTACACGGTGGAGCAATTGGGGTTGTGGGTTAAGGAGATCTAGGGGCAGATATTCATAAAGCTCCCAAATGTACAAAGCCTCCCTCGAGGATGGTTTGTGCTTCATTTTGCCTTGAAGAATACACAAACATGGCACTCGCATGATATTGGCATATCAAAATGGCTTTTGTGTTGCTCAAAAGATGGACCCCTCTCTTCTATCTATAAAGAGAATAGATAGGAGCTGGATCTTTATGGGTATGGCTACCAGGTTTACCTCTCCAGTACTGGTGAGAAGAAGTGTTCGTGTGAATTGGGAATACCCTTGGCACCTTCCTAGATTACAACAAATCCATAATATAGTCTGCTAGAGTCGGTCTTGTCAATCCTCCATCAGAGATCAAAACTCTTTCTGCATCTCATTTTTAGGTGTCTCGCTCCATTCACTCAGCTGCATTCCGCTAGAGGCATGCCATAATCTGACGGAAGGGTCTTGTCAATTCATTCCCCTCATGTCTTGTACCTACTAGCTTAGGTCTTTTCATCAAAGTTATTAAAATCCATTATAGTCAATGTTTTATCTTTTAATGGACAAGACTCATTTCAGTCATTAGGTCTAGGGTTTGAAAATTGTTGTTCTCAAAGTGCTTCAATAATACTTGTAGGTCAGAAGAAGGTTCAATAATTCACTCAAATGATGTTTCTAAGCACGAAACGATGAATTTTGGAAAACTGAGAGAGGTTTTTTTCCAAAATAGACCAAGGAAGAAAACCCTCCTTCATTTTTTACACAGGTGTCATGGTTTCATAGAAATGTAAAAAATACAATTGCCTCGGGAGAATTGATGCACCTCTAAAGTGACCTTGGGAAAATCAAGTTTTCTCCTAGTGTGGTTAGCCACATTACTTGTTGGATGAGTAAAATGATAACTAGACACAAATATATTTCCAATGAGATATCATGGGCTCAATTTGGAGTTGAGGAACACCTTCAAAAGTTGCCCGCAACAGCACTCTGCCTTGAGACAACCTCACTGGGCACATTTTGACCAGTCTTGGGAGATTTTATTTTTGATAGGGAAAATGAACTCCAAATTTCAAAATTATAGTTGATTTGGAAATTAACTCACATACCTTTCCAACAAGCTATCCTACGCCCAATTTGGACACCGGAAAGGCCTCCAAAAGTCTCCTGCAAAAAATGTTATGCCCAGGCTCTCAGTGGTGCGGCACTTATGATAGAGAGCTCCAAATCACAAAATGTTTAAATTTTTTGATTCAGCATGAAAATTAATGACTGATGGTACATGGCCAAGAAGTTTGGGCAATTTTTGAGTCCTCGGGAGGTCAAAAACACTCACCAAATGACCTTTCTGCCCCTATTTTGACACACAAGAAACAGTCTTGGGAGATTGAGGTTTTGAAGAGGCAAATGGTTACCAAATTGAAAAATTATAGTTTGGTTGGAAATTAGACTCAAATAACTTTCCAACGAGCTATCCTGCGCCCAATTGGGACACCGCGAAGGCCTTCAAAAGTCCCCTGCAAAAAAGTGCCACGCACAGGCTCTATGCGTCGCGCACGTGGTCCGGCGCTTATGATAGGGAGCTCCAAATTGCAAAAAAAAAAAAAAAAAAATGGATTCGGCATGAAAAATCATGAATGATGGTACATGGCCGAGAAATTTGGACAAGTTTCGAGTCCCCAGACCTCTCCATCTGTCGTTTGGGTGGAAAATGCAACGCTGGCAAACGGTTAGCTCTTCGACTTCAGTTCATTAATGATGATTGAACGAATCCCTATCTTAAATTGATTTTCTTTCCCACCTCTAAGGTTATTTATGGTATTGAAAATCATTTTTAAAGGGTTGGAATTTCTGGGAGCAGTGTGGAGGGAAAACCCAGCACTTGCATTGTACACATTTTGGCCAGGGGATTAATAAAATGATGCAGCTTTGATTCATGAGATTCATGTGGTATGATGTTTAGTAGATGTTTATTATTTCTATTTCATATATGTATTTTTTATGTTTTATACAGTCCATTCATAACCATTTCCAGTTGAATGCTTTAAAGTAAGAAAGGTGGAATCCAGTTCACTGCTCTGCCTCGGTAAGGTATTCATGTTGTGTGTTTATTCTTCTCTTTGAAAAGGATTCATTTGATATGCCCTTTTCAACCTCTTAACAGTCTTTCCATTTCATATTACTTCAATCTTACTGCTAAACCTCTTGCCTATCTTGCCTCACGAAATATGTTGTGTCCTTGATTTAATTTCATAGCTCAGATGTTCCTTTGGTCCCTTACAGCCCAGAAAATTCAGTCATTCAAATCGCCTTTTCCACATCTATTTACTAGCCTAAAATCAGTATTTCATTTTGAGTCATCTCAGACTTTATTGTGTATTTTTACTGAGTGTGACCCAGAGAGAGCCCTCTCCTGTTCTGGTAGAGATAGCTACTAGACTGAGTGTGGTTTGTGGTTACCCTGAATTTTGCCTTCCTTCATCCTAAGGCAGATTTATGCACTAACATAGTGGCAACTCCGTTGGGGAAGAAAATGGTTTGGTTGAAGATTGTTTTGCCCCAGTACATATCTCAAGTTCATAGTTGATTGTTGATGGTGAACAGCGATCAGACATAAGAAGGCTGAAATCATTCCCCTGACAGCTCCATTCACTGAAAAAATCCAGCAATCAATGCTTCATGGTGACTCCACTACAGAAAGATCAGTAGCTTTGAGATTTTCAAGATGGAACGGGTTGAAAGAAGATACGCTCCCATGAGCCGAGATCACATTCCAGGATTCCCAAATAAAATTCCGAAGGTAGATTAGTCAAGGGATCTGCCTACGTTTAAAGATGATGGTAAGAAGGACGTTGCTTTACATCTAGTTCGATTTCACATGCATATTCGCAAGTTGAAGGTTGATTTTCCTAAAGATTGCTTGATGAAGATATTCCTGGCCACTCTGGAAGGTGAAGCCCAATCTTGGTATGAAAGTTTGCCACCTGCTTGTATTTACTGTTTAAAGAATTTTCATGCCCTGTTCATTGAAAGATATCAAGAATCTTATCCATCATTAAGTTTAGTCTAGGACTGTTGCAAGCATGCTTATGGTTTTATTGAAAGCCTTGAAAAATATTATGAAGATGATAATTTCATGGACTAAGAGATCATCGAAGCCCTGTGTGAAAACCCATTTCAGCAGCATGAAGATGATCAGGAAAATTTGCAGCATGATCAAGATTTTAGTACGGTGGAAGATGAAGGAGTTTTGCCTCTTGATAGTCTACATGAATTACGTGAAATGGATCAGCAGTATGAGGAAAATTTATATACTCCTTCACTTGAAATCAATGAAGACAATCAATGTTTGAGCAGACGAAAACAAAAAATATTATCTCCTCTGTCCGAAAATGAAATAGGTCAACTCTTGAACAGTCATGTTCCAGCTCAAGTTATACAGTGTGCACACGGTTAAGAAGGTGATGGTGGAAATTTTTCCTCTTCTGAAAAGGATGACAGTCCTGTTGGAAGCTTTATATATCAACAGGCTGAAGATTTCCATATGGCTAGAAATGATGAAAGAAGAAGTTTTGTTTCATATCTAGTGGAAATAAAAGATGATATGCAAGAAAATGATGTTCCAATCTCAGCTAATGGGGATGATAAATCAGATCAAGAGATAGATGGTGAGGAGGAAAAAGAGAGTTGCATGGTTGAGGCTGCCTCAAATGGAGACAACAGAGGTACAGACCTAACTGACCTTATCTCACTAGAACTAGATCTTCATGAGGAAGTAGCTCATTCCCTCTATGAACAGCAAGATGAGATCTTTGTTCAAGTAAGTGAAAAAGCTCAGGGTGAATTTATGGTAGATGATATAAATGATTGTGTTGGGTTTCAAGAATCATTTGAGGTTTATTTTCTCATGACTGATGAATGCAAAGACAATCTAGTTGTCATATCATATGAAGATGACCTGCAATATATTCAGACTTCAGTAGACCAGACCATTCAAGATTCCCTTTCAGACTCTTCCTCATATGTCTCATGTTTTGAAATGTTCTTTGAAGAGGAAATCTGCTCATCTATTTGTTCAGAATTTTTTGAAGACCGGGAACATACTCTTATTTATGAAAAAAGATCAGCATCACAAGAAAAGGACACCTTGTTTCTTCAGCAGGAGGAAAATCTTCATGTTTTTCATGATCCAATGGCAAATCTGTTGCAATCAGCAGTGAAGGTGATTATTGCAGTATTCAATGATGAAGGAGATCATGGTCAACTGTGTTTTTGGATGCCTAGCTACCAGTATCTGTTGTTGACCAAGAGATCTGATCAGGAGAATCAATCAAGAAGGCATCTGCTTGATTGGTTATATTGGAAGACACATTACACATGATTATACATATTGCATTAATATGCAGGTGGCTGTCATCATAATTTGAAACCCTCGAATCTTGATGGGTTGCTGCCATTGAATAAGTTTTGTCAGTTCTTGTTTTAGTTAAGTCAGTCATGAGTCATTTCCTTTTGCATTGAGTCAGTTTTTTCAGTCATGTTGGTTTCATAATTAATGTAAGTTTAAGTCAAGTTCCAATCAATAAATGTGTCAAAGTCTTGTGTTGTTTGTCGAAATAATGACTCCATAGCCCAATGGACGAAGACATTGTCTGCTCACCCAAAGATCTGCAGTTCTTGGCACCTCCAAGGAGCTGGAGCTACCATCCCCCATTGGAGCCAATGTTAGAGTTGGTCTTGTCAGTCCTCCGTCAAAGATCAAAACTCTTTCTGCATCTCATTTTTAGGTGTCTTGTTCCATTCACTCAGCTGCATTCTGCTAGAGGCATGCCATATTCTGACGGAAGGGTCTTATCAATTCATTCCCCTCATGTCTTGTACCTGTTGGCTTAGGTCTTTTCATCAAAGTTATTAAAATCCATGACAGTCAATGTTTAATCTTTTAATGGAAAAGACTCATTTCAATCATTAGGTCTAGGGTTTGCAAATTGTTGTTCTCAAAGTGCTTCAATAATACTTGCAGGCTAGAGGAAGGTTCAATAATTCACGCAAATGATGTTTCTAAGCAAGAAAATATGAATTTTGGAAAACTGAGAGATGTTTTTGTCCACAATAGACCAAGGAAGAAAAACCTCCTTCATTTTTTACACAGGTGTCATGGTTTCAGAGAAATGTCAAAAATAAAATTGCCTCGACAGAATTGATGCACCTCTAAAGTGACCTTGGTTAAATCAAGTTTTCTCCTAGCTTGGTTAGCCTAATGACTTGTTTGATGAGTAAAATGATAACTAGACACATATAGTTCCAATGAGCTATCATGAGCTCAATTTGGAGTTGAGGAACACCTTCAAAAGTTGACCGCAACAGCACTCTGCCTTGACACAGCCTCACTGGGCACATTTTGACCAGTCTTTGGATATTTGATTTTTGTCAGGGAAAATGAACTCAAAATTGCAAATTTGTAGTTAGGTTCGAAATTAGACTCAAATACCTTCCCAACGAGCTATCCTGCGCCCAATTTGGACATCATGAAGGCCTCCAAAAGTCTCCTGCAAAAAATGTTATGCTCAGGCTCTATGTGTCGCGCCACCGGTGCGGCGCTTATGATATGGAGCTCCAAATCACAAAAGGTTTACCTTTTTGGATTCAGCATGAAAAATCATGACTGAAGGTATATTTCCAAGAATTTTGGGCAAGTTTTGAGTCCTCAAGAGGTCAAAAACACTCACCAAATGACCTTTCTGCCCCTATTTTGACACACAGGAAACAGTCTTGGGAGATTGAGGTTTTTGAAAGGAAAATGGGCACCAAATTGAAAAAATATATCTTTTATGGAAAGTAGACTCAAGGATCTTTCCAACAAGCTATCATGCACCCAATTTGGACACTGGGAAGGCCTCCAAAAGTCCCCCACAAAAAAGTGCCACGTAGAGGCTCTATGCGTCGCGCACTTGGCGCAGCGCTTATGATAGGGAGCTCCAAATTGCAAAAATTTATATTTTTGGATTCGGAATGAAAAATCATGAATGATGGTACATGGCCGAGAAATTTGGACAAGTTTCGAGTCCCCAGACCTCTCCATCTGTCGTTTGGGTGGAAAATGCAACGCTGGCAAACGGTTGGCTCTTCGACTTCAGTTCATTAATGATGATTGAACGACTCCCTATCTTCAATCGATTTGCTTTCCCACCTCTGAGTTTATATATGGTATTGAAAATCATTTGTAAAGGTTTGGAATTTCTAGGAGCAGTGTGGAGGGAAAACCCAGCACTTGCATTGTACACATTTTGGCCAGGGGATTAATAAAATGATGCAGCTCTGACATGAGATTCATGTGGTATGATGTTTAGTAGATGTTTCTTCTTTGATTTCATATCTATATTTTTTATGTTTTATACAGTCCATTCATAACCATTTCCAGTTGAATGCTTTAAAGTAAGAAAGGCGGAATACAGTTCACTGCTCTGCCTCGGTAAGGTATTCATGTTGTGTGTTTATTCTTCTGTTTGAAAAGGATTCATTTGCTATGCCCTTTTCAACCTCTTAAGAGTCTTTCCATTTCATATTACTTCAATCTTACTAGTAAACCTCCTGCCTATCTTGCCTCATGAAATATTTTGTGTCCTTGATTTAATTTCCCAGCTCAGATGTTTCTTTGGTCCCTTACAACCCAGAAAATTCAGTCATTTAAAATCGCTTTTTCCACATCTATTTACTAGCCTAACATCAGTATTTCATTTTGAGTCATCTCAAACTTTATTGTGTATTTTTACTAAGTGTAACCCAGAGAGAGCCCTCTCCTGTTCTGGTAGGGCTAGCTACCAGACTGAGTGCGGTTTGTGGTTACCCTGAATTTTGCCTTCCTTTAGCCTAAGGCAGATTTAGGCACTAACACGGTCCAAGAATCGTACCCTAGCTCGCATTTCGGTGCATCTGGATACTCAGGAGGGCCTGGAGAAAAACATTAATCTACAATGGCATAACTTCACTAGGATTCAAACCCTCGATTATGAGGGGGTGCCATTTAGATGCTGACGCTGCCACAAGGTCATGCATCTATATAAGGAATGCCCACTGGTCCAAAAACCCCCAAAAGCAGCTATGGAAAAGGAGGATGGAAATGGAAAGGCTACCTCAGACACCACTAGGAAAGCACCATCAGTAGCACCCACTCCATCTCGGAAGGTAACCCCATCTCAGCCAGTCCAGCAATATACAGGCTGCTCCCCACGACCCCCATCTCCACCTCTAACTCGAGCCAGGGAAGCAGCTGAAGCGGCTCGTACTTTGAGTATTTCTCTCCCCACTCTCCCTACTCTATCTTCTACTTATGCATTTTCTACACATCATCAGCATAATGCATCTGTATAGGATCGATCTACCTCTCCCTCATTTATTCGCTACCCCCTTCTCTCCCATCACCTAGTTTATTCCACTACCTCCCCTTCCTTAACTCTAGAGGCACCCTCCTCCCCCTCCCCTTCTCCCTTGATTCCCAATCACCCTTATAACCTGCGACCCCACCCTCCCTCTGTGGGTTCACATCCAATTCACTCTGGTCTTGGTTTGTCCCTCCCCTCGATGAGTGTTAAACCCTTTCGTGGGTGCAAATCTTATCTCTCTCATGCTATACTTCGGGCTAGTTCTGAGGTGGTTTCAGGAAGGCAATCTTCATTAGATCGGGCTCTTAGAGTGAAGAATACCCTTGACATGGTTTCCCCATGAAGTGCTATCATTTAATTGTAGGGGTATGCCTAGCTCGCCCAAAAAGCCCTCCTCAGGCTATTTGACTCTGAGCCTGTAGACATTATTTTCCTTCAAGAAACCCTCGGTGAAGCTCAACACATTATCTGTATTCTGATAAATCTTAACCCGTGATGGGAATTCCTTGCCCTAGATGAAGTTGGGCATTCTAGTGGATTGGTTCTGGGGTACAAATCACGAACCATAATCCTAACTTCGGCCTAGGGAGGAAAGGGTTTCATTGGTATCGACATTTTTTTTGTTGAGCTAGGAATGGATCTTTGTATCATGAATGTTTATGGGCCTTGTCAAGGGTGGGAGGCTTTTTGGAATCAGCTCCTAAACCTCTCTATTACCTCATCTGACAATCTCATCATGGGTAGTGATCTAAATTTCTCTATTAGATTTAGTGAGTCCTGGGGTTCATCCACATAGATTGACCCGCTCTTTGATACCATGGAAAACATGCTTGATCAACCTCACCTCTTAGATATTCCCATGAATAGACCCATGCCAACATGGAGGAACAAAAGAGTTGGTGAAGCGGCACTAGCTAGAATACTAGACCGTTTCATCCTCAAAACCCCGATGATACAGAGATTATATCATTATAGGCAGTGGGTCGGATCCGGAGGTATCTCTAACCACTCGCCCATCTACCTAGAAATCTTTGGACCTCCTATTAAGCCCCAAGCCCCATTCAAATTCAATTCATCTTGGCTTCAAGACCCCTCCTACTCTAATCTGGTTTCAGACTTTTGGCTGCAAAACCCCCCCACTCAAGGACTCACTCGGGCTGAAGGGTTCTGTCATAACCTTCTACACCTCAAGACACTCACTATCAAGTGGGCAAAGGAAAAAACCGAAAGGGATGACCATACCCTCGCCTCCGTTGAAATATCCTTGGCCCATCTTATGGATGACAAAGCAGGGGTTTCTTAAACACAAAAGCCAAGTCAAAATTGATTGAATTAGAAAATCAAAGGGCCGGAATTTTGAAGGAAAGAGAGGAAACTTGGAGACTCAAGAGTAGAGTGCTCTGGCTCAAAGCAAGGGATGAGAACACAAGTTACTTTCAGAATTTTTCCAAGGGAGAAAAGCCTCCAACACCATCTGGAAAATGCCCATTTAGGATGGAGGTATTGCAAAAACTTTCAATCAACTAACTCAGTTGGGTATCTTACATTTCAAACATTTTTATAAGGATCCCCTAACCTCAAACCTTGCTAATATCATTCAAGTAGAAGGGCACTTGCCAATCTTTGTAGATCCGGATGTGGCAGCTGAGCTAACTACACCTGTTACCAGAGATGAACTTCAAGGGACATTAAAATGGTTCAAAAAATATAAAATCCCTGGCCCAGATGGATGGTCCATTGAATTCTACTTAGCCTTTTTTGACCTCATTGGGAATGACCTCCTCAATGTAGTTGAAAAGTGAAGGATCTTTGGAAATATGTATGAGGCTATCAATGCTACCTTCAATGCTCTTATACCAAAATCTGACTCCCCTATATCCTTCAATGACTTCCGACCAATCTCCCTCTGCAACACCCTATACAAAATCATCACAAATATCATAGCAAATCAGCTTCATCCTATACTCTCCCAACACATCTCTCTAGAGAAATTCACCTTTCTTCAAAATAGATAGATCCATGAGGCCATAGGCACTACCCAGGAAGCCATTCACTCTATCAAAACAAGAGATCTGAAAAGCATTATCCTCAAGATTGACCTCACTAAGGCTTTTGATCGTGTCAGTTGGCTCTTCATTAAGATGATCCTGATCCATCTAGGATTCCCACTCACTTTTATCAAATGGATCATATGCCGCGTAAACTTGGCATCCTTCAGTGTACTCACAAATGGTTCTGCATCCCACTTCTTCCATGCTGGAGGAGGACTTCAGCAAGGATGCCTTCTTTCTCCCCTTCTGTTCCTTATAGTGATGGAGGGTCTCAGTAGGCTCATTGGCACTACAAAAAGGGAAGGCAAACTCAATGGACTGAAAATGAATGAACTTTTCCACCTCACCCATCTCTTTTTCATTATTGATATTATGAGCTTCCTCGGTGGCAGTATCATGGATTCTATCTCTTTCCATGACATCCTTGCACTCTTTGAAAAATCCACTAGTATGGTCACAAATCAGCCCAAATCTACTATCACTTTGTCTCACACATCCCCTTAGGAGGATAGAACAACTCTTCATTTCTTCCATTATTAATTGCATAATCTCTCGGATGGCCTAAACTTGGGCTTCAGGATCAAACCCCGTAGCTACCATATTGCTGACTGGATCTGGTTAGTGATTAAAATTGTGAAGAGTGAAAATTTGGAATCACAGATTCCTATCAAGAGCAGGGCACCTAGTCCTTATAAAATTTGTACTGGAAGCCAGACCTGTATATTGGATGTCTGTCACCTAGATTCCTTGGGGAATACTTGGCCTCATCCAACAGATATGCTACAGATATCTATGGAATGGACAAAAAGAAGGAAAAAATTTTGCTTGGGTGAGCTGGAAGAAAATTTCTCTGCCAAAAAATTGGGTGGGGGGGGGGGGGGGGTTAAATGACCTGTTTGTTTTCGCACAAGCCCTTGCAGCCAAGATGAGTTGGACCCTCCTCACTTCATAGAATCTATGGACCACTGTGTCATACCACAAATACATCTGGCCGCAGCAAATATTGGACTAGGTTTGCCTACCAGACTGGCCTCATTTAGGCATCTCTATAGTATGGAAATCAATCCTACAAACTTTGCCTTTCATCAGATCTAGTTTGGCATGGTGCATAAACAATGGAAACTTTGTTTGCATTAGTATTGACCCATGGATGGGGGGGGGGGAACAGGTATCAGCTGCCACCTAAACTGATTCAATATCTTCATCATAGAGATATCACGATGATTGCACATATCGTTGATTATGAGTGCAGCACTGTCTTCAGACAGAAATGGAGGTCAACCCTTGAAGTGGGCATTCCTATTCAATGGCAATAGTCCTGGGAAACTTATATAATGGCATTGTCTGAAGCTCATGTGCATATAAATGATGATCCAAATGAACTAGTATGGATATTAGCTGAGCATGGAAAATATACCCCAAAGCTGGGCTACACCCACCTTCTCTCGGATCACAAACCTAAACATACAAAATAATGGTGGCTACAAATTTGGAAAATGAAAACTCCTCCACGAGCGCGCATTTTCATGTGGAGTGTCTTAAGCAACAAAACCCCCATAGGCGAATCCCTATTGCACAGATCCATACATGGCTTGATCTGGTGCGTATTATGCAAGCAAGACTCTGAAACTAACGAGCATTTGTTTTTTCTCTGTCTGACAGTCGCCCAATTTTGGAAAACTGCAACACAACATCTCTCTATACAAAATACATGGTAGGGTCCCTCTACTCTACAAGCATGGAAAAATTGGAACGTAGCACACCAGGGCTCAAAGAAACAATGCCTTCCTCTCATCCTCTGTTGGACTATATGGCTCACCCGGAATCACATAATTTTCAATGATGCAACTGTCTGATGGCCTCTTATCATTGCCAAGGCTGTGGCAGCCTATCATGACATCCCTAAAGATGAAATTCCCACATTCGTAGAACCTTTGTCCCTGGACGTATTAACAAATTTAGGCCATGGGCATTATTCGATGGAGCAACCCAATCTCATGGATGTGAAGGGGGTTTCATATTATATCTCTTATCAGCATTTAGATAAGGTCCAATTAGGACTAGGGGAGCGAACAAACAATTATGCTGAGCTTATCACCCTCAGACATCTAATCCACTTTGCACTAGCTCATGATTTCTCTACCATTTAGATATATGGGGATTCAAAAATTATTATCAACTGGTTCAACAATAAAAATCATTGTCATGCTATTTCACTTTGAAATATTTTGGATGAAGTCAACAATTTCAAAGCAGTGTTTAACACAGTCTATTGTCATCATATATACAGGGAATATAATGAATATGCTGACAGGCTTTCCAAGGAGGGCACGCTACTACCCCGAGGCTTGTGGATGATCTTTGAACAGATGGGAGCAGATTTCTATCAATATCACCACAAGCCATATATAGATCAGGATTACCATAGGGTGGAAAGGCCCTAAATATATACATGTTTGTTGCTTTTTCTTAGTTTTATCCTAAAAACTATGTATATATATATTTTTTGATGATGTATAGACAAACATACTAAATATGTATAGGTTTTTTTGAAAAATCCTACAGGAAATGGCTTGGCCATCTATATTTTTTGATACAGTTGGTTTGAAATGGCCATGGGCCAACAACACTTGCATATGCCTTGGGCATCTACTACATGCAATTTTTCCACATAATGAAAGATTACGATTTTTCCATTGGAAAAAAAAAATATATATATATATAATGGGTGTTGTTCTGCTACCCCCAACCACATTGTAATATAATATATAATATATATATATATATATATTATATATTATATATATATATATATATTATATATATAATGGCCAAATGTGCCAACTATTCAACGACCATACCATATGGTGAGTCGGTGGGAGTTGACCCACACCAGTCGGGGGTCGGTCCACCATCAGTGACTTAAAACATAACCACCTACCATAACCAACAGTCCCCACCATGAAGCTTTAAAAACTACCAACACAAAATTTAAATAGCGCCAAGTTATAATATGGTCGCAACCAAGGGTCTTCACCATTTAAATAGTGGGTCATTACCAAGAGGCCAGCAACCCAATTATTAAAATGTCCACTTGAATTTTTTATATACACCAAATTTTTTCCATTCTCCAGAGTAACAGAGAGTGCCCAACGGAACCCTGATCTGGCACAGTTAACGAGGTAGAACCTTGAGATAGTGGAATCACAAGGAATATAAAAGATTCTCTTAAAGCTTACTTTTTACGGTGGTGGAAATATGTCAAGTTTATAATCAAATTGCTCAAAATTTCAGCAGGAGTATGACGGTGTAACCATTTTTCTCATCTAAGCAGCAAAATTTCATTCAATCTACGGATTAAAAAAAATTGTGGAATCTTGAGGAATCTTTAAGATTCCCTAAAGGCCCGAAATTTACAATTTCAGAACCAGGCCGACTTATACTCATTATTCTCATTTTTCGCAAGGAACATGATGTTGTGATCAGATCCTTCATCTAAGAAGCCGAATATCAATTAACCTGTGAGAAAGAATCTTTGAGGTTCCTGGGGTCCATATTTTGACCAAAGAGGAAAGGGGTCAAATTTACAGTTATTTTTCATGATATTTCGCCATGATTCAATAGTGCGGTCCATTTCTTCAGCAGAGGTGTGAATTTCTGAGCCATTCCTAGAAGTGGAGGTATAAGGTGTCTTTTATACATGCACGTAATTTGATTTCATTGAAGATTAATGAAAGAGGCCTCCCCACATTGAGCAGGGCCCAAAGACGTAACCCACGCTGGGTGAAATCTGTTATCAACTTGTTTGTGTCTTTGCTTCTCATGGTTGTCATTTATTTATGCTTCTTTATGTGTATGCACCTTAAGGTTACGTTCCCTTTTAAAATAAATTATGTATGCATCTTTGAAGTTAAAATATTTGAATCATTCTTCAATTTATTTCTTGAACCTGTCAACATAAATTTCTAATCACAACCAACTATACTTCCTATAATTGTTAATTATCTTCTCTTGTCTCTGAAAATTTTCTTAGCTTTCTAACTTGACTTTGTCTCTTCAACTTGGTTTAGCTCTTCAACATAAAATCCTTCCTTAGATTATTAAATACCGCTAGAGTAAGAATCATCAAGTCTCATCTTCCATTTGGACGTAGTAACAGCACCAAAAAGAAATCATTTTCATCATTCCTAGTATCCTTCCTAAGGATCACCACATCATTCTTCAACCTTGTAGTATTCATATTTAAATTAGTGTTAACAGTCTACCCTTCCTTAACACACCAGTCACTCAACTGAAAAGCCTCAAAATGGACATCAATACCACCTTCCTTAGTGATCTTCAAATTCATAAAAGTAATAATCCATTCCTTTAATTGACTCTTAGCATGGAACTCCATAAATGTCTAGAGTAAAAATTCCACTTTAAATATGCCTGAACCTCCTCCTTTAGTCACTCAGCAATCTTCCTTGATTCAATTCTCAAAATAATCATTTCAACATCGATACACTTTATGTTGCTTTCAAGCCTGTAACAAGGCCTTATTTTGGGCTAGAACAAATCTGCAATACAAGTTTACTTCGGCCTGCAACAAGGACAAACTTTAGCCTCCTCAAAAGTATATAATTTGGCCTTAAAAATAGACATTGGTATCGTCCTTTAGAAAGAACTTCAAAACCTTCCAAAAAATGTGCCAAAGACCCTCCTACAGCTTGGGTAGGGCAGCATATACATCATCCACAAATGCTTATCTAATTTGGCTTCACTTCAATTCTTTAATGTCTCATGATGTATGAACCTCTTACCTACTCCTTCACTTCCCTCGAACTGAACCGAAATGCCTGAGAAAATGGAAAAAACTCTCCTTCTCACACCTCTTTATAGTGCTTTTGGGGTCTAAGATAGGGACGATTTGTCCACTAGCTAGGCCAACTTAAGCCAATCCAAGACAATTTAATATATTTAAATGAATATATTCAAAAATTAATTTATCCTCAATTGTGAGGAGTAAGTGTGCCACATATCGACCAAAAGGTCTCATAATATGTTATTTGAATATGTAACTTTCTCCTTCATTTGGACAACCTTTAAAATCAATAACAATGAATTTCAACACATCCTTCTTTCCTTTTTTCCCTTTTCTTCTTCCATGTCTTGGGCTCTTCTTGTGCTTGATTGATCTAAGGGGTTATTTTCATTATGTTATTTCTACAATTAGTTGCTTTATGTCAATAGTTATGACAATTATATATTTCAATATAATCTAGCAAAGGAGCAAAGGGATTGTTGTTTCTAAGGTAGTCTCTTTGAGGAATTACAAATCTACTCCTTGTGTTTCTTGATGGCTGATAAGAATATTTTTTAATTTGATTGTTTCTAAGATAAGATCTACAAGTAATAGCCTTATGACCAAAATTTGTATGAGAATGATAATAACCATAGAAAATATTTTGGTGCCTGGGAGTAATTTGCCTTTGAGGAAAAGATATTTTAATTTTTTATTGATTTTCCTTCGAGTAATATAAGGCTCCTAATGAGTTTTACTTTAGTATTGTGGTGTTGAAGACTCGAAATGTCTGCCTTGACATTGGGGGAAAACCACCCAGTCGGAACCTTAGGGCAGATCCCTTTCCATTTGGAATAGTGGCTCTGACTGGAGATTATGGGACCAATTTCCCTTAAAATAAATTATAAGAGATGGATGGAGTATAAGTATAATGTTTTGATATGATTAAAGCAGAAAATAACAATTATTTGAACTTAATATCTATCATGGTGTTATCACTAAGGTTGTTCCCTTTGACTCCCAAGGGAATACGGCCGAGGTAACCACAAACCAATCTTTGGACTGCAAGTCCTAGCCTACCAGTAGTCAGAGAGGGATCTCTCTTTGGGATTTAGCTTTATTTAAGGGATGATTTTAGGCTAGATATGACGTACATGGAATTTGTTTGAGTTTGGTGGGATGGTTGATCTATTCAAGCAGAGTTAGCATGCAAAGTGTAAGAAGTTCAAACCATTGGGCATGGAGTCCATGAATGGGAACTGACGGATGTGCTTTCTTTGGTAGAAGAGGGGAATATGAAGCAAGATAGCTACACATGGCGCAATGATTTATGCTGGAACAAAGATGAAATGGAGGTCAGGGGATGAGAGGCAGTTAAGAATTCTCTCATCCGGCCAAAGAGGGAAAGTGGATGAAGCCTGAATAGGGCAATGAAGAATTCCTAGACAGCATTCATATGTGGAGGAAATAGCTTAAACATGTTTAATTAAAAATGCATATTCATCACTGATTCAGAGGAAAACATAGAGAAGTTTCAAGAATTGAGCACAGAGGGCATGGAAACCAATTCTGATCTAATCCTTCTTCCTGCAACTTAGATTATGATATATTGATGATATAGGTACATATAAACTGATAAACAGAGGGAGGAAAGACTTATTGGACCATGAGCAAGCACGAGAATTCCATATCAAGTTCTTCAGCCATTAAATGCACATCCAGTCATTTTAGATGCAAACATTCCAACAATCTTTGATTATAGAAGCTCTTAAAATTTACAGCGCAAGTCTAGAATGAGAGATACAACCAACCAACCCTTATTACATTGTTCAGTGTTGTATTTATAGGCAAAATATCTACAAAAATAGATTTGATAGAAGATTTGAGGAAATAAATGCAATTAACCTAACTTCTCTTGCAAGTAATGTAAAAAATATCTATCTAATGCTGCGCTGGGGCAGCTGTTACAAAAAATGAGGCCATGTGGCCTTTGTTATTATGCACTGGCCATTTATCATGACTACACATTGGTCTCTGCTCCGCTGCTCTTGAGTGGCTTTGATGTGCATTAACTGTGATCTGAGAGCCTTTAAGTAGTTTCACCGCTTTCTTTGACTTTGATGGAGGCTTTTAATGTTCACCTGCTTTGATACTGTCGATCTAATACTCTTTGTCGCTTCACTACTACTTTTTGTAATTGAATCTGGGCTTTATCTTTCCTCTGATACTCTTTAAATTGCTAAATTGCCCTTTTTATCTCTTTCGGGCAGCGATTTCGCCTTTGCCGCTTTTTCTTCGGTGGTGACGTCAGCATGATGTCAGCGATGGTACGACGGATGACGTCAGCACGGTGACGTGGATGATGACATCATCATGGTGACGTGGCAGGGTGACGTGGTGCTTACGTCACGCACGGGAAGCGGTATCCGGTTTCATGGCGCACCGCTTTTATGCAGAGGTGGTTTGGGAGGAGGGGGTTCCGCCACAGTCGAGAGGGTGACGCGTGGCGGGAGTACGATGGGAAAACCGCCCATCTCCCGGACGCTAACCATCGACAGGTTTGGAGGGGAAAAGACCCACCCACTGTAGATCTAAGGTGCGGGCAATCGGACGGATGGCGAAGCAGAGAAGGCGGTGGAAGGATAAGGGACGGGGCCCGCGGCGCCTTTTTTAATTATTTAATTTTGGCAGGGGGAAAAACTTTAGGAAAGTGGGTTTGCGGTTTATGCGGGTTATGCGCGCCGGTAGAGTTAAATGTTTTTGAACCTTTGGACATCAAACCAATAATAATGCACGCGGAGGGGGAAGATTAGGTTAATAGATGAGGGAGGGGGACCATAATGGTTATTACTTTAACCAGGGGTTAAAGTAACTCTGAGTTAGGATGCAGAAGGGTTTATATTAGTCCCAAATGGACCAATATCTCCCAAACCATGTTACATAGCTATAGTGCTATAGGGTGGGATATGTAATTTTTTTTTGGGATTTTATATAGTTTTAAATAGAAAAATAAGGGTGGGAAAGTAGTTAGGGAGCTATATAATAAAGTTAGGAGTTCATATGAATCTGTGAGGTGAAGTGTAGGGGAAAAGTGGAGGGATAACAGGACTGGTTGGGCAGATCCCAAGGTCCTCAAGGGGATGTTAGTGAGTGATTTGGGAAATAAGAAGAAGGGGGAGTTAGAGATGCCCTACTTGATCTGATCAAAATGAAAAAGTGCCTCAAAAATGTGATTTGGATAAATATAACACTTGAAAACATGAAATGGATCACATAGCTTGATTTCTGCAACCACAAAACTACTTACCCAACCTACTTTACCTAGCATTTTTTCTTCTTTTGGTTTGGGTGCACTTGAACTAGCAAACCCAGCTTTTCAACTTTTTCTTTTTTACTCTCCTCCTATCTACATCTATACTTATTTCATCCAGGGGCTCAGATTAGGCTGTTGGGCACCCTTGCTTCTCTACCTATCTAAGAATCTACCAAGATTAAGTTGTTTGGACAGATAATGATTCTCTATATTCTACAATAGGAAATTGAAACCTAGGGAGACAAAGATTAAGCTGTTTGGACCTCCCTTTAACTGAAAATTCTTCAAAAATGGAATAACTCATCAAAATGGGAATACAGCAGAGGTACTTAGACTAGCACACTCTCATGGACACTTCTTTGGCCTCAGTAGCAAATATGGAACATTGCAGCATGCAAAGTATGACATATTTGGTATGTAGAAATGTCGATCATGAAAAATGAATACCTGCTATGAGCAGGAGGCTAACACCTGGGAAAGTTATCTGTATATGTGATTTAAAAAGATTTCATAAGCAACATGAAAATAGAGATTATCGTGTGATTATGACGTTAAAACATAAAATGATAACTAATTTAATTAAATAATTAATTAAATTAACTGATAAATTCGTCACATATATGATATTTCGTTGTTTATGCATATGACATATAATTCCAATCATACATATCAGTAGTGAAAAGTGCACGATTTTTATAACACATATATGATCAACATAATCAGATTTCCATTCAATTCTTAAACAAAGCAAAATTAAACAAATAATAGTACCCGATAAATTGTTGCTCTGCTCATGAGAAAATGGCATTGGTTCAGCTTTCTATTAAGAGGAACTTGAGTTACAATAGTGCAAACAAAAGCTTCCTTTCCAAAATTCAGAACCCCTTCTCATTACAAATTGAGGGGATTTACAATCTTAAAAAAAAATACAAATATAAAATATAGAGCAATAACTTGAAGCAGTTTTAATAAATAACACTAAATAAACCAAAATAGACATATTTAGAATTTGTTATAACAAATCGTCTAAGATTGCTGAAGCTCATACATATCTATCGTATTCTTCAATTTGAGTGGAGTCTTCGGTTGAATCTGCGTCTGGCTGATAACTATGGCATCCCTTAATATTGGCAACATGTGAGTGGTGGTATTCGATAGACACCTGAGCATCAACCACTGGTTGTGGTTTGACTAAAAACTACCAATGGCTTTCCAAGTCAATTTTAGATAGCTGATCAATTAGTTCGGCCCACTTTTTATATGATTTTTCCAGTTTAATATCTGGTAGTGCAGTTTGATATGATATTCTCTTGGAATAAGCTATCACTAATTGTCTCAATGAGATTATTAGAGATATCTCTTGCATTGAACATTGTTGCTTCTGCATGCTTAAGACGAATCTCCCATTCTTTAAAGACTATTTCCTTGTGTGACTCTTCAATTCTGAGAAGATTAGCTAATCACCCGTTAATGTTGTGTTTCCATGTAAGGAAACCTACAATTTTTTCTTCAATATCATCAAAATAAGTTCTAAGGTATAATAATTGATCAACAAGGGAACTGGCTATATGACATTGATCCAGGTGGCTCCAGACACATGCAAGAGTCCAAGAGGACTCAGGAAGGATCAAAAATCAAAGTGTTTGGATTGTGCTCAAACTAGGTTCATGTTCAAGATCTTGTCATCGTGATCACGGTGGTGTGAATGGTTCAACAAACCAAGCTTGTATGCGAAAGATAGAGCTCTTCAAAGTTTGACATGACAAGCGAAAAAATGGGGCCCACAGTGTGCCAAATGGCATCCCAGTCAGCAGGTGGGACACACTAAGTATATGTGGCAACTAAATGGTCACTAATCCCTCAACACATGGTGCACTAACATTTACTCCTAGCCCTGCACAAAAAGACAAAAAAATAAAAAATATTTTAAAAAAACAAAAAAAAAATCATTTAAAAAAACACTATATATTAAGATATAATGATAAAATGTAAAAGAAAACCATATATAAAAATATGGTTATAATAAATTAACTTCAATGAATATATACCATATATAAAATATAAAAGTCATATAAAAATAATGTAAAAGAAAACCATGTATAAAAATATGGTTATAATAAATAAACTTCAACTAATTAGGTTGATGGGACTTTCTTTGAATCAAATCAGTTTGTCTACACTTTTGATATCAGTTTGACATCTCGCATATAATTGTTTTAACACTTGGCACATAATTTTTTACACTCAGCTTCACATCTGGCTAGTGTTCTCCACAAATCTGGCTTGCGATCCTGCAAAACAGGAAATGCGCCTGCAAAAAATTTCTATATTTAGATTTATTAATTTAAATTATTACGGAAATAAATATATTAAGTCGTGTATGAGCAGTGATCAAATTTGAAGTGCAGGTCTTAATTTGATTTAGAAGGGCACACATTCATGTAGCACTTCCATTATGAAAAGCATAAAAAAAAGGAGCAATTCAATTGACAATAGTAAATTATTTTCAAATTTCTTTTTATTTTTTCACAAACAAAAATATACTTCTATGTCAAAGGTTGCATTAATAAATGCATTACTCTTACACGTGTGATTGAGAAATCTAACCACATAAGATTAATGGATAGCCAGGAGACCTATATCCCTCCTCCAGTTCAGTTAAGGATTAATTTTGTAGGAAATTTTTGTGACCAGAATGTTCAAGCCAATATACAAGTAGCTCAATCAAATTTAAGTTTATTGCATGAATGAAAAAATTCAGTAAAATACTAAACAGGTTTAGGATTCAATGAAAGTATGTACAAAGGTGTATATGTTTTTGGTATCTCCTTTTTTAATATGAAAACATACCAGGAATTGGGAATCCTCAAACAAATCAATTCTAGTATATTAGGAAGCCTGGTTATGCTCTCCTCTCCAAGCATAAATCGTGCTTAAACTTTGCTTGACAGGCGTTCGCTGAATGATGAACCTATGTTCATCTCCAGCTTAAATCGTCGTCAAATCTTGCTTTGGGCAGCCTTCAGGCACAACCCAATGAAATTACAGACCTAATACATGGCCCATATTGACATCTAGTCGCTCTCAATTGAAACTACCAAATGTAATGGTATCAAACGGTAATTGTGACATAACAATTAATAAGAACTTCATCATATGCACAATTAGAAAAAACAACTCAAAAAGAAACTATTGTTTTTGAAATGGGAGCAACTCAGAAACTGCCAAATGTAATGGTATCAAAAGGTAATTGTGACATAATAATTAATAAGAACTTGCATCATATGCACAATTAGAAAAAACAACTCAAAAGGAAATTGTTGCTTTTGAAATGGGATTTAAGTTTTAACATGAAATTTTTTTTACAAATTCAACATTCTTAAAATTCTAATTTGAGAAAGAATGAAATTTAAAAAAAAATGTTGACAATTTGACAGCCCTTCTTAAAAAATTTTAAGATATTATTCCAATTTTTTTTTAAATGACAAAAATCAATTTTTATATTTTTTTTGATTGGTAAAATTTTCTCACTACTTCTCTGATGTGCCAGAGACCCTTTGAAGGGCTCTGACGTGTTCAATTTTAATCCCTGTGTATGAGTGTATGGTCTTCTAACAAATCTCATCGCCATTTGGAAAAAGCTCCAACGTGCAAAACCCGCAATAAACGGTAAAGGTTATGGTGAAGGCGTCACGTGGCTCTATTAGCTGCCGACCTATCTCAATATAGATTCTCTAGTCGTCCCAAATGGATGTTCCCCACCTCTATATATTGCAAAATTTACCTTTGAACGCCCATATTCCATTTCGCTGCGGTGAATTCAAGTGAGGAACATGATCTTCCTTCGCTTATTTTTACGGGATTGGTTTTCTTGCGGGCTTCATTGTTTCTCTGACTTTCAGCGGATAGAGAGCCCTTTTTATTTGAAGCTTTGGACAACTCTGCATGTTCAACTTACATCTATTCTGCTTTAAGGTCACACTTTCATTGCCAGGCCACCTCACGCCTTTTCTCTCACTTTGTCATTGTTATTTTCATGCCATACTTTTTGTCAGTTGGGCTTACTCCTGATGTTGCTTGTTTTGTGTTAATTCAGAAAGGGTGAATGTTGTGATGGGTGCAAAAGGTGGGAGGAAGAAGTTTAATAGTAATTATTCGCAATACGAAACTCCCCTGGGATACAAAACTGAAGATGTTTGACCTTGCAGTGGCATCCAGAAATTCTGAACTGCTGCTTACTCCAACGTAAATTTTCATTCTATGCTACGAATTGATCGGTGGAATTTTTTTGTTTTAGGAAACCATGAATTCATTTAGTTGAAATTGTAGATAGTATGCATCTTCATTATCAAATATTGTTACTGAATATTTTATTGTACATTATCTCACATCTAGTTTTGGTTTGCATTTCTGTGCAGTGCATCCAAGAGCCATCCTAATATTCTTGGAGTAAAAGTTGTGCACTTATGATTTAGAATTAGATTGCTAGGAGAAGGTCTGTAAGGCTGTCAGATTAGGTTCCTATCCCTCAAAGTGCTACCTTGTTTTGTATTCCATCTCTACTACAATTCAAAATGGATATGGCTTGTGAAGAAGTGGTTGTCGACCCGATGACTACAATTGGTTTCGAAGGATTTGAAAAGCGGTTAGAGATTGAGGCTTTTTTATCTTCATTTTTTACTGAATCAGAGGGTAGGGGCCTAAGGGAACTCACTCGAACCCCATTGGATGAAATGCTCAACGCAGCCGAATGCAAAATAGTTTATGAGCTCTCTAATGAAGATTTTGATTCATATCTCTTGTCCGAGTTGTTGGAAATAATTTCGCGAATTTGATTTTCGTTTTAGCGGAGGGGAGAGGCAAAGAGTTATAACTTTCGCGAAGCTACTTTTGTGAAATTAGGTTCGCGCACCGCGAAGCCTATTTCGCGGAGCTACCTTCGCACAATGCGCGTTTATTTCATAGTCTTGAATTTTGCGCACCGCGGAACTATTCTAGAGACTTAATGAATACTCACAGGAAATATAACTCGATAGGTTCGGAGCAACACACTAAAACTTAATATTCATTTCTTGAACATGAAAAATACATCTACATGAGACTACAACTCATTTACAAACTAAAATAAAATTGTATAAAGATTTAAACTTACATGGAGTAACACACAGTAAAAATTGTTGTTTTCATGCGCCCACCAAAAATTGCTCCCTTATTTTCTCCACAAAGACTTACACTCTTTTCTTACTTCTTACTCTCTAACCTATTTACAAATTCTTACTCTTCTACCTAGTCTAACCTATTACAAAATGACTTTTACATTCATATATAACTCAACATACAATTTTACATTTAATTCATGACAAAGCTAACTTAATTTTGATGTTGTTGTTGAGTGTGATCAGAGTCGCGCAGGTGTTTCTTGAGTGTGGGCAAGGTTTTTGAATTAATGCTTGCCCATATCAGTTTACCCTAAGTAAATAAATTCTTTAAATGCCTTTTCTATGTTTCTAAATGGTTCGTGTCTGGCTTCGGTCCTTATATCTTCACGCTGAGATGCAACCTGCAAAAATGTCTTCAAGCAGAGATGCAACCTGCAAAAGTGTCTGACATGTATGGTTGTTGTCCGACTGTTTATTGCAGTGGTTTGGATTATTATTTCCAACACTACCCCTTAATCACAACTGTCACCATTGACAATTCCCAAACAGTTTCTGAGATAAACAAAATTTTCTCCTGCCAATGGCTTTGTGAAAATATCTGCAAGTTGTTCCTGTGACCTACAGTGCTGCAACACAATTTCATCATTGTTAATCAACTCTCTAATAAAATGATATCTAGCATCAATATGCTTGTTCCTTATGTGGAATACAAAATTCTTTGACAATGCAATTGATGAGGTGTTGTCGCAGAAAATAGTTGTCGCGCTCTCTTGGTCATGAAAAAGATCCCTCAACATCCTTCTCATCCAAACTACCTGACACGCTACCGATGTTGGTGTGACATATTCAGCTTCTGATGTTGACAGTGACACTATTGGCTGCTTCTTGGAGGCCCATGAAATGGCTCCAGAACCCAAATGAAAAACATATCCTGATGTGCTCTTTCTGTCATCAACACTGCCTACCCAATCACTGTCAGTGTAACCAACCAGCCTGAAATCATTGGTTATTGTGTACAAAATGCCATACTGTTTTGTCCCATTGACATACCTTAGAATCCTTTTTGTTGCTTTCCAATGTGTCTCCTAGGGTGTCTCCATGAACCTGGACACCAAACTTAATTCATACGTTATATCTGGCCTAGTGGTGTCAAATACATCAGGTTGCCTATCATGCTTTTGTATAATGTTGGATTGACATTGTTGCTGCAATCTTCTTTGCTCAACTTCAACCCTATGACAATTGGAGTTGGTGTGCACTTGTTGTTCTGCATTTTAAACCTCTCCAAAATTTCTACCACATATTCGCTTGAGAGATAAAAATGCTATTTTATGTTTGCTTCACTTCTATGCCCAAAAAATATCTTAGCAATCCCATGTCAGTCATTTCTAACTCACTTTTCATTAGTTGTTTAAAATCAACAATGAGTAAATCATCACAAACTGTAAAAATCAAATCATCTACATATAAGATGATAATGAGAATCTTACCTTCGCTCTCTTTGATGTAGAGAGTAGGCTTACCATCACACTTATCGAAACCATTGTCCAACAAGTAAGCATTTATCCTGTTGTGCCATGCGCACAGTGCTTGCTTCAATCCATAAAGAGCTTTCTTCAACCAATATAATTTGTCTTCTTATCCTTCAATCTCATAATTAGGCGGTTGCACGACATACACTTCCTCTTTCATCACTCCATTCAAGAACGTCGACTTTACATCCATATGATACACTGTCCATTTATGTTGTGCGGCAATCATCACCACTGCACACACTGTCTCCATTCGCGCGACTGGCGCGAACGTTTCCGTGTAATCTCTTCCATGTTGCTGCTTGTATCCTTTGACAATTAGCCTTGCTTTGTGCCTTTCAATCTTTCCCTCAATGTTGCTTTTGGTCTTATAGACCCACTTCACTCCAATGACATGTTTTCATTTCGGAGGGCTCACTAACTACCATGTGTCATTCCTTTATTTTGCTTCTATTTCTTCCTATGTTACTGCAACCCATCTTTCTTCTTTGACTGCATCTTCAAAGTGGATTGGGTCATCTACATGGAAAAATAATGCAAATAAGGAATTCAAACCTGCACCACTATCAACTTCATCTTGCTCATAAATTTCACTTAAATTTCTGAATTTTGGCCTTCTTGTGCTTGTTGAAGATGGACTTGATATGTCACTTGCTGTCGCGCTTAGCGGTGTGCTTGGAGAAGCAATTGCTTGGCTGCGAGAAACTATCCTATTATTTGTTGATGGCGTTGCTTGTTGTTTGCTTTGCTGCACTTGAATAGGAGTAGAGGGGGTCACTGTTGAGGAATTACTTACTGCTGTTAATTCCTCTTTGTCCTCATGTGGTATGCATGCTTTGACATTGATTGTCTTTTCTAAACTTCCATCCCATGCTTCCTCTTCTATGAACTGCACATCTCTGCTGATTATGACTTTCTTGTTTAATGGATTGTAGAGTTTGTATGCCTTGGATTCATCGTTGTATCCAACATATATGCATTTCTCCCCCTTGCTGTCCAATTTCTTTCTCAACTCATCCGAGACATGTGCATAAGCCACACATCCAAAAACTCTCATGTGAGTGACTTTTTGTTTTCTTCCACTCCATGCCTCTTCAGGAACAATGTTATGGATGCTTTTGGCTGGACACCTATTCAAGATATATGTTGCACACGCAACAACTACAGCCCAATAGTCATTTGGCAAATGCTTTGCCTTTAACATACTCCTTGCCATCTCCATAATGGCCCTATTCTTCCTTTCTGCCACACCATTTTGCTGCAGTGTATATCTTGTTGTAAACTGCTTGTGAATTCCATGCTCCCTGTAAAATTGAAAGAAGTTGTTTGAGATGTATTCTCCACCTCTGTCTATCCTAAGGACTTTAATGAAATGTTCGCTTTGTTTTTCAACAAGAGCCTTGTATTGGCAAAAGTGCTCAAACACTTCACTTTTCTGTTTTAGGAGAAATACCCATGTCTTCCTTTTGTAGTCATCTATGAATGTCAATACATAGTGGCTACCACCAATTGATGGTGTCTGCATTGGTCCACATAGGTCTGAGGGGACAATCTCCAAAGGTGCCTTTGCCCTCACTGACTTTCCTGCTGGAAATGTATCTCTATGTTGCTTGCCCAAGATACATCCTTCACATATGTTGTCTGGTTTCTCTATGAGTGGTAAACCCTTCACCATTCCTTTCCTATGCAGCAAATTCAAACCTCCAAAGTTGAGATGTCCAAATCTCAAGTGCCATAACCAGTTTTAATCTTTTACCTCTGCTTGAAAGTTTACTTGTGTGACATCTACCCCTTTTCTTTCCTTTTCTTGAGAGTTCATAGATAGTTGTGCTTGTGCACCTTCTTTCTGCAAATCTGATATTATTTTCAAGGGAAACATTCTATTTTTTGTCATCTAAACTTTTGCAATCAACTGTCTACTTAGAGGCCTATCCAAATTGTACACACATCATTTTTGAAGAAGACATTGTAGCCTTTTTGCGTGAGTTGTCCAACGCTTATGAGATTATGTTTTAGACTGGGGACAAAGTAAACATTAGAGATGTATTTCTTCTCCCACTTCTTTGTTAGGATATTAACTCTTCATTTTCCCATGACAAAGACTTTTCTATCAGTCCCTAATGTCACTTCATATTTCACACTTTCATCTAGATCAGAAAACATTTCTATGTTTCATGACATGTGGTTACTACACCCTGAATCTAGATACCATATATCACTCTGTTTTCTTGTGCTACATTACAAGCTAAAAACATGCTATCATGGTTCTGATTTTCTCTTGTGAAATTTATACTTGGTTTGTTACTAATATCATATTTCTTCTTTTGACATTCATTTGCATAATGACCATACTTCTTACAGTAATGACATTGAACTTGAGATTTATCATACCTCTGGCCTTGTGCTTGATTTTGGCTTGGGCCTTGACTTGGACTTTGATTGTTGCCTCTTCCATTTGAGCTTGAAGGGTTGCTTCTTCCACCTCTGTGGGCTTCTTCCTCTTCCTCTAGCATATGATCTTCCTCTGCCTAGACCTTGACCAAATGATACTTGTGTCTTGAAGGCATGCTCTAATGAGGAGCTTACTGCTCTATTTAGTTTATGTTCATGAGAAATTAGTGATGCATTAAGCTCATCCAATGTGAATTGTGAGAGGTCCTTTGTCTCTTATATGGCCACAACAATGGCCTCAAACCTTGCCATCAGACTTCTCAAAACTTTCTCAACTATTCTTCTTTCCTCAAGTGTCTCACCATGAGACCTGATTTGAGTAACCAACCCACTTACATGTGTAAAAAACAAGTCTATATTATTAGACTCTTTCATACAAAGTGTTTCAAAATATCTCCTCAACATTTGCAACTTTGTTGTTTTGACTTTTTCCATGCCTTAGGTTGTCTGGAGGATGTCCCATGCTTGCTTGGACTTCGTTGTTGTTGCAACCCTTGGGAAAATACTTTCATGAATTGCTTGAAAGATATAAAACAAGGCTTTTGAATCCTTCTTCCTGTTGTCCCTTAACACATCGCTTTCTTGTTGAGAGAAGGCATTGTATGCTGCAGCATCTGCTGGTTCTTGAAAACCATTCTCCACAAAATCCCAAATATCTTGAGAAGAAAATAGGGCCTTCACTGTAATAGCCCAATAATCATAATTTTTGCCATTAAACTAAGGTATTTGAGGATTAGTCAAGCATGTGCTTGATGTTGCATTTCTGGGCGTAAAAACAAATTTTCTACCTGTTGGTAAATATGCTAAACACAATTCGCGCTCAAAACAATTTTAATTGTTAGTAAAAACACTTGTTTTTACACTACCAGAGTTTAACCTGCTCTGATACCATGTTGGAAATAATTTCGGGAATTTGATTTTCATTTTCACGGAGGGGAGAGGCAGAGAGTTATAACTTTCATGAAGCTACTTTTGTGAAACTAGGTTCGTGCACCTTGAAGCTGATTTCACGGAGATACCTTCGCACAATGCGAGGCTATTTCACAGTCTTGAATTTCGCACACCGCGGAACTATTCCAGAGACTTAATGAATACTCAAAGGAAATATAATACGATAGGTTTGGAGCAACACACTAAAACTTAATACTCATTTCTTGAACATGAAAAATACATCTACATGAGACTGCGGCTCATTTACAAAGTAAAATAAAATTTTATAGAGATTTAAACTTACGCGGAGTAACACACAGTAAAAACAGTTGTTTTCACGCGCCCACCAAAAATTGTTCCACCATTTTCTCCATAGAGACTTACACTCTTTTCTTACTTCTTACTCTCTAACCTCTCTACAGAGTCTTACTCTTCTACCCAGTCTAACCTATTACAAAATGACTTTTACATTCATATATAACTCAACATACAATTTTGCATTTAATTCATGATGAGCGAACTTAATTTTGATGTTGCTATTGAGTGTGGTATAAAGGGTGAAACAAATAAAAATACAGGAACTGATACTATGGCTCCATCTGCATCTAAAAAGGCAACTCAATTTCATGTTAAAACCAATATGGCTCCATTTGCATCTAAAAAGTCTACTCAATTCCACGTTAAAACAAATACAGGAAGTGATACTATGGCTCCATCTACATCTAAAAAGGGTACTCAATTTCAC
Source organism: Pinus taeda (assembly GCA_000404065.3). Classification (NCBI taxonomy): domain Eukaryota; kingdom Viridiplantae; phylum Streptophyta; class Pinopsida; order Pinales; family Pinaceae; genus Pinus; species Pinus taeda. The sequence goes on along the minus strand of APFE030128982.1, from coordinate 67,469 downwards.
GTTAAAGTTGTTGAAATGATCATAGTAACAAATCTCACCCAGGAGATTCATACAAAGTATCTCCATTCCCAATCTCCAGTGAAAATTAATAAATTTTATATGTGTATTCCACGTCACCATGCCTTGTGCTAACATGTTGAGGCATAAACCACAGTTCATGTGTATTCTCATCTCCACTTCGGTAAACACATTCAACATATACATCTTCAATTATATAAAATAATCATTATTTTAATTGAATTTAAATAGTGGTTTTGAATCACACTTATTTCCTATTTTTAGTGTCTTATTAGAAATATATCAAATTAATCTAATCATTATTTTAATTGAATTTAAATAGTGGTTTCCAATCACAGTTATTTTCTATTTTTAGTGTTTTATTAGAAATATATTAAATTAGTGTTTTTAGTTTGAGCTAATCCATAAAACTAAAATATCATCCTTTACAATATCTATATATAATTTAAATTTGCCAATACATATGGCATATGGCATACATATCTACAAATTTGTTTCTCATACTATTTTTCCAATTTAAAAAACTTATCGGCCTCTCTTTGCAACTTTTGGGGCAATTGCTAGTATATACCATATATAAAATATGGTTATGACCTTCAACGAATCTATGTTAATGGGTATGGGGTATGTTGTTTTAATACCAACCTCCATTCTATTTTCAAAGCCCAAAAATGCACCGTTACCAAAATGTATCCACCCTGGCATATTAAAATCCACATGTAATGCGACATTTTCGAATAGTTAAAAATGATTAGCCAAGCTCAGGGGTCGGTAGGGTTGGAAGCTCTGACCTCCCACCTCATCGCCTCTACACCTGACCAATACACCAATGGCCCTTCTGTTGAAAAGTCTGCTCATGAAATCTTATATAAATCAATTTTTGTCAATGCGCTCAGCAACATGGAGGAACCAAGAGTGGGCACAGAAACCGAGGCAGAATTCTTAATTAAGTTTTAATGCAGCTGGAACCATGACTAAGCAAAATTCCCAAGAAGGTGAAATTTTTTCAGTGTCCAAATTGGACAAACTTTATATCAATCTTACACCTCTCGGTGACACAAACCTGATGGCATAGTCAGTTTCTTGATCTGAGCAACAGAATTGTAGAGGACCCGGAGGAGGGAATCTTTGAGGAATCTAGGGGAATCTAAAAGATTCCTTGAGCCCCAGATTTCCATTTTCTCATAACTCAAAAATTTGATAGTCGATTTTGCACTATTCGATGCCACAAATCTGATGGTGTGTTTATATTTTCCATTTTCTCATTCTATTTTTTGGCCACTTTTCTAAGTGGAGTGCAAGTGTCAGCATCCATGTGCGAGCAGCCATTTGATGAGATTTGACGTTGTGAGATCAATGGCATGAACAGCTTCAATAGTTTGACACCCTCTTCTTCAGATGGCCCCTAGATGTGAGGTATATGCAGTGTGTTCATGTACTTCTTTTGCTATGTATTGTGTTTCACAGATCCCTGTTTAATGTTTAATGTGGGATCTTTTTTCTTACTTGTTTTCATGATTCCTGCTTGATGTGACGCGGAATCATTTGTGGGATGTACTTATTTTCATGATTCATCATGTTTTGTTGAGATCCCTTTGTCATTATGTTAATGGGATACTCATGTGTCGCCATGTATGTTTGCATCGAGATCCCTTTTATGCCATGTTGGCGAGATGCTCATCATCATCATGCACGAGTTTGTGTCATACTGATAGGAATCCTTTTTTACTGAGAGTTCCTATAGCGGAACATCTCTTGAAGCCACTCCTGCATGAGGGCATTTTCCTTGTATGATAGCAACATCACCTCTTATGTACATCATCACTATTAATAGCACTTAATGCAGTGGCCTACACCATCTTGACACTAGGGACTAGAGACATAGTCTCTCCTAGACGAACTCTGTTATCAACGGCTTATGTTTTCATGTGTTGATGATGTCATGTTCCTCTTCTTTACCGCATGTATAAGTATTCATTTATGTTCTTTAAAAAAAATGCAATTTAACACATCACGAAAGTAAAAGGTCTTGAAAGGGTCCTTTGTCACACCCGAACCTGGATCAGACACAAATCAAGAATAATGGCTAACTTTTGACAAAACACAATTTGTTGTTGAGCAAAGAGGGTATTTAACTATGTTGCTTCCTTCTTGAACTCTGTTAATTTAGTATTAACCTTTAGTTTTTCTATCATTTTCTATAATTCGTGTATCTGAGTGTCAAGGGTCTGCAAATCAATGTCATATTGAACTTTAAGGGCATTAAAACTGTTTCAGAGTTCAATAAATTTTCCTTGCCATTGATCGGCAATATTTTGTTTTTTTATCTCAAAAATATGTTCCAACTACATAATTTTTTCTTCCTTTCTTTCAACAATTGTTATACTTCAATGCATTTGTCCATGGTTGTAGAAGCATAGACTCTCGTGAACTAAATGAGTCTTCCTAGTTCCTCTAAATGGGTGGACAAAGAGCCTTCCCATACTACTTCGAAAGAAGCATTTCCTGGAACTAAAGCCTAGACTACTCAACTTTTCGTTTCTTTCTATGTCTTTTAACAATAGACTTATGCTTAGGACTATAAAATACATCAAGTGGAGGAATTTATTCAACCCTTAATACAACCTCAGAGGTTGGGAAGGCTTATATAACTTCAATGTCTTCATTTTCTAAAGGCTTTTCAGAGGCCTTTACTGTGATCGGAGTCTGTTCCAAACTTTTAGAAGTATCTGGGACCTTCTCTTGTAAGGGAGTCTTCAAAACTTGTAGTTCATTGTCCTTCAAAACCTAGCTATATTGTTCCCACATTTTCTCAATCTTGGAACTAGGCAAAATACCTTCAACCTGAGAAGAGGAGGAAGCACTTGTTTCTTTTGTTTGAGGAATATCAATAGTTTGTGTGGAACCAACAACTATAACATCATCCTAGATTATGCTTTCTTGAGGAAGCTTTAATGAATTCATAGGAAAATTGGCTAGCCTTGTGGCTCTATATTGGGTGAATTGAATCATCTCCTTTGGAGACAGCTATTATGTTGCTGGCCTCATAACCATTGAATAGGTAGAAGATTTTTCAAATATTATGTCATCGAACTTGCCTAGTTCATGATAAAACTTACTGATGCTTGACTGTATGGTAACCTTCTTGACAGTTTCATAGGGATCATAGTTTTTGTTATGGATAGTAGGGAAATTGAATTCTAAGATAGAATTAATATGAATGGTTGCATGCCTAAAATCTCTAAAGTATATACACCGCACTGAAGAGGAAAAATAGGTCACATCTTCTTATTGGACTCCTTTAATACTTTTGAAATACCATTCCCAACTTTCTGGTATGCTATTTCTAGGGAAATAAGTTTGTCAAGTACATAAAGAGGCAAGACATGGGGGTTAGCAAGACTACCAAAGAATCTGAAATAGGTAAATAACTCCTCATCGAACCAGTTTTCAACTCGGAGCAAGTCTTCTTCGACTTCTAGGGAAATCCTAGGAGTTGAGTTTTGAAAAATGATTTGGTAAATAGGTAGCATTATTGTTTGGTAAATTTAATGTTCTTAAATTGCAAGCATAAATTATCAACTGGAGTTGGTATAATTATGAAGTGCAGGTGCACTATATAATCTAGAAGCCTATTCTTTCGTTTAGTAAGATGATGGTTATGTTTGTTTTCAGATTTTCATTGTTATCTAGATTTTTATTAGAGTTAAATTTATACAAATTAATAGATGGAAGTTAAGCTATTGTTAGAACAAATGGGAGTTAAAATATTGTTAGATTAATTTATCAAATCATGTCTACTTGAGTATCATTCTAAAATGTCTTATGTTATTCATCCTAAAATTATGAATCTATATAAACACTTTACTGTTATGAAATAAAGTATTGGAATTAAAACAAAAGCTTTGTGTACGAAATATATATATACGAATTCTAATCTTTGAAGAGCATGAAAGAAATCTATAATTACAAATTGCATGGTGATATAAATTTTGATTCTAGAAAGCATGAAACTATTAACTATGATGAAGCAAAAAACGTTGAAGGACTAATCTATTAAGTGAATGCAAGCATAAAGAAATACGAAATGGTAAACGAAATAATTTAAGTTATATGAAATAATGAAAACAGTGAAGTAATTAAACTAGAATGCAGTGATAACAAAAAGAAATTGAATGAAAACAATTATAAAGTAACGAAATGAAAATAAACTAAAAACCTTGATTGTTTGTAGGGGCCCTCCACATCCAGTAGGTATGATTCACAACCACATACGCATCGAATCAGAAAGGTAACTTCAAATTAATACAAGAACGAAGATTTGATTCACAATTTCTTCAATAGTTAACTAATACTTCCTCTCTGATATCGTTTACAAATGATATATATTAATCAATTAAGACTTCTATTCCTACAAGTTTATTATTAAATCCTAATTCAAATACGAAACTAGATAGGAAAAAAGTTATTTTATCGATTTGCTATTTGGAAAAAAAAATCGAGAAAACATCTTGTCCCTGGACTCTTGTTGCTACGTGTTGACCTATATCTTTGACCGTGCCACCTGTGATTCCTTCAGTGATTTGGCTCGAGCGAATAGGAGGATATCCATGAGGGGATCGATCCTCAACTACCCATATGCTTAGTTGCTTCATTAGTGCACCAAAACCCTACGAACCATGGAGGTAGCTACAGATTTATAAAATGGTTGCAAAATCATGTTAATTCCGTAGCTAATGCACTCTTCAATATAACAATAAAGAACATTAACGCATAAGACATGTAATAGTTGTTACCTTATCAAAATCTATGATTTACTGCCTTTATTGAGTTGATAGTGATGATGAAAAAGAGGAAAATGGTGGAAAAAGGGTGTCAAAATAAAACAGTTATGGAACTCTACATTCCCCCACACTGAAGATTTTGTATGTCCTCATACAAACTGAAAAATTAATATCTTGAACTACTGCATTTGTTTGGACACTTCTGTGAGTACATCCAACTTCATATTTTTCACTTTCTTTCTAGTAATTTCCATCCTTGGTTCCCTAACGAGGATCTTGTATTTCAAGTTTATGACCTGTTTCTGTAAAGCCTTGTTTCTCTTCTTCAATTTATTGTTCTTATTAAACCATAGACTTAGATGTAAGAGGAGGTTGTCACTCTTAGCTATTTAAATTTCGTTATTTGCTTTCAAGGCTTGATTTTCATTTTTAATGTACATGTTTAATGTCTCAAGTTTGAAGATTTCGTGTTTTAATATATTGACTACTCAAGGTTCTTGTGGCTCATTAAACTGACTTTCTTCTTCCTCTTGAATTTCAATTGATGTTATTGTTGCATCCCTTTTCTCCAAGGACTCAATATAATCATAGATCTCTTGTTGTACCGGATCAATCTCTAGCGTTCTTCATCTTGTATGTTGAGGAGGCGATGTGACAGTTGGTGATGAAACCCTTGGTGGTGAAACACTTGGTGATGAAACCCTTGTAGATAAAACTCTTGGAGATGAAACTCTTGGAGGAGTTCCTGAATCTTCTTCTTCAACTTCTGAGTTTTCTTCTATTTTTATACTGACATGCTCTATGCTCTCTGAGGGTAGTCCTTTTGTTGAGTTGAGTCTAGTACTCCTTCGTAATGCTATAACAATGGTATTTTGAGTTTTCTTCCTTTCTGTTTTAGGCTTCTCTACTTGTGATGGAATCTCTGTTTCTTTTATGGATTTCTTTCTTCTAACATTTATTTTGTTTATTTTCTCTTAAACTTCTACAAGCGGGATGTCATCTTCCGATATTTTTTGTGGTTGTTGTGGTTCTTGTTCCTGTGTATTATCAATCTTTCTTTTCCTTCCCCTCGTAGGTCTATTTCTATTTGGTTTCCCATGATTTTCTTCCTAAAATTGATTTCTTACTAAAAATCTCTCCCAATTATCACCTATGTTTTGAATATGAAATTCAACAAGTATTTTGACTAGACCATGGTGATACATTGTGTTATCTATAAACTGAATTCTCCTTTGAACATTTCCTGACATCTTTCTAAGACTATTCAACAAGAAATATGGAAGGTATATCTCATTTTCTTTAAGAAAATTTATTAGCAGTCGAATATGATAGAAAAACATACATCCAAACCTTCCTTCGCAGGTAACAGATTTTTTTATTATTAGAAGTAGGTTTCTACACTTACTTTTCAATGTCATGCTTTGGATTCTCTTCTCAGGAAAACCTTCCAGTCCTCTGTCTCAATAGCTCTGTTCTTGAACCATTTCTCTCCAATTTGTGGCAGTCTAGTGGCTTCAACAATTAATGACTCTGTCACTGGGAATTTGATATCCCATATTTCCACTTCGACTCCATCAAAGGCCCTGGTGAAGGATTTGGTCACTTATTTATGGAAGCCATTGAATTTCTCTACAAATTCAAGCCATTGTGCTTTCTACAGTAATTCTTTTGTTTGTGGATACCCCTCCAAAAATTTCTGGCCTATCGACTCTACTTTGAGTATCACACCCATGGCCAAGAAGCTTTGTTTTGCAACTGTTTTTTTTGACAGGGTAGGATGGTTTGGTAGGGTTTTTAGAGCGAAGAGGTAAAGAGTGCGAGCGATGGAACAATGAGAGTGTATGTAGTGAGGGTATAAGGAAATGAGGCAGAAACTAACCGTTAAGATCATTCATACTTATTTTTTGGACGGTTGATTCAATGGATTAGGATATGAGTTATGATGACTGAAAGTGAATGGCATATTTATGTAAGATTTGAAATGACACGACCAACTCTTTGGAATAATCATTTTGATTTTTCAATAGTACTATGTCTTACAATTCAGATATGTAATATCCGTATCCCTATTATTAAATTAAAGAAATGCATACCTTTAATTTATTTTCTTACTAACCTTGGGTTTCCTTCTATGTTTTCTTCAGGTTCTTTGCAGTGGAGGGAGAAAATCATTCCTTCAATTGCATGATCAGAGATTTCTGTCACATTGGCTGCAGAAAGTCATCAGAGCTGCAGAAAATCAATGATTTTGTAGCTATATATTCTTTTTGAAAAGAAATGGATAAAAGAAGATGGATTTCTTAGAAAATGGGATACAAAGAAAATTTAAGATGCCAAGAATTCTTGGTTTTCATCTTGCATTTTCTTCATAAACATGCCAAAAATTGTTGGTTTTCATGTTTATACATATTTATTATTTATTTATTTATTTTTATTTTTTATATATGAAAAAAGAAAATTTTAAGGTGGAGAAGAAGAATTCTTCTTAACCAACTTCAAATCATAGTTGTCCTGGAAAATATTCACAAATTCCTCTTTTGTCATTGTTTTGTGATAGATCCTGAGTCGATATCCATTCACTAGGAGAGGAAATTCATCTTCATCAATATTCCTGATTATGACTGCTCCATTATCAAAAACATTTTCAAACTCATAAGGCCCAAGCGAGTGAGTTTGAAATTTTCCTTCGAAATTTTTGAACTTTGAATCAAAGAGTAATGCCCAATCTCCTAGCTAGATTTTTCTTTCTTTGATGTATTGTTATAGCACCATTTAGCACTCTTGGTAGATTTGATGCTCCGGTTATGGTCTAGGGCAATCCTTCCTTCCATACTTGGTCCAAAATTCCAAAAAACAATGTTTTACTTCTCATATGCTACTTTTCGCTGTGTTAAAAGTGTGTACATGCAGGTCAGTATATACCCAACCCATGTATATGTGTTCAAACACTAAAAAATAAATAATCTCCTCAAATTTGGGCGGAGTTTACAGGTTTTACCTATTACTCACCTATGATAGCCTATGGCCCAACTATTTCCCAACTGAAAAAAGAGAAGTATAAATAAACCTCCATGGCAAGGCCTAAGGGGAGAAGAGATGAGATATTGATATTATAGTTGATTTATCCTTTATCGAGTCTGAAGAAATTTGTGTGCCTCATGCACTCCCAAGTTATAGGAAACCTTTGTTTTCTCTTTTGAGATATCCTTCATCCCTCTTATGACATCCTTCTATGTATCGATGGAGGAATATTGCTAAGGCCGAGGTAGGACAAATCCAAAGGATGGTTCCACTTGGAGCTAAAGGAAGACGCAGGTTGTAGTTTTCCACCTTTCATTTAGCTTACATCAATAAAGAAAATGTTGTTTTGTTCCTAATATTTATCGTGTTTATGCATTGATTCATATTATGATTTCCTTATAAATCCTAGATTAATGCTCAATTTCTCATTTGCTTATATGATCTAACACATATATCATGAACATGCTTTCTATTACTGTTATTGTATATGATTTTCTTGGATCAATTACAGGTTCTAAAGGCATCAAAAGGAGCAGAGGGTTTGGACACTTCAGGTAATACCACGTATTCCCACTTCAATATTTTAAGCCTTTAAACTATTTGTATGCAAATTTCTTTATTTCGTATGCCCTCCACTCTATTGGGATTTTCAACCCAAGACCCTAGGGTGTTCCCACCCGCAACAGAATTGGCAACTCCACTGGGGAAAACATTCGGGTTTTTCCTAGTTTGGGTTGTTTGTTCTTGATCAGTGTTTGTTTTCTTGATTTCTTGTTTTTACAGTGTCACTAACTTATTAGCTTCCCAAGCATCAAGTCTAATCTCTTTTATCAGGCCTTGATTTCTTATTTTTCTTAATTGAACTTTTTATACATGCTTTTCTAGGGATACAGTAGTGTATACATGAAAGTTTACTCAAATAGACTCGTGCATATGTGAGTTTCCTGTGTTTGAAATGCGTGTGCACACTTCTGTGTCTTTACACAGTCGCGTATACCTAATTTTGAGTTGTTTTTTCAAAATATTTTTCCCAGTTAAGCTTGTTACATAGTGACTTTTGCTATTTTCTGGTCATCCACTATCAGTAGAACTTCCTTCTCTTGCAAGTGTTGAATTTCGAATCTCCTTCTCAGTGAAAAACCTAGTTGGACTAGGATTGCTTTTTGAGTAAGGTTTCAGTTTGCGTCTTGGGTTCAAGCTTCTTTCAGAAGTTCTTGGTAGTTCTAGATTTCTAGAACAAGAAATTGGTTTCAGTTTCATTTATAACCCAAATATCAAATTGCTTTGCTTTTCTTTCCCTTTTGGTTGACCTATTTTGTTTTTCATGATTTTTTAGTGTCTCTTTGGCATCTTGAGAGTCTTTCTTGACAATTTGTCGGTTTACTAAAGTCTTTTTACTCCTATCCAGATCTATTTGTGTAGTTTTGTAGTCCTTCTCATTTCAAGTTTCATTTATTAATGAGTTGTATAACTTGCGAAGTTTAAGGACTCTTGGTGCTTGTTTCTTGATCTTTGATATTTAGTATTATTTTTGTGACCTCGATAATTTCTTTGAGTTTTTAAAAGAAAAAGACAAAACCATACCTCTTACCTTTCTTTTTCTGTCCAACCTTTTGGTTTTTTGGTTTCTTTTGTTTTGTTTTTGAGCAATTGTGAACTTTTTCAATTTGTTTTGCTTGGTTTTTAGGGAAATTTGTTATTAAATTTTTTCCCTCTTTATTGTCAAGTTGGCTTATTGATCTTATAAAGAAGAACATTTTCTTATAATATGAGTATCCATAGGATCTTGCATCATAAAAAATCTTCATTAGGTTAGTTTGCATCATAAGCATTCTTAGTCTTTTTTGTTAGATTTTGAATCTGTGTGGAGTGTTTCTGAAAAGGAAAAGAAAAAGAGTATTTTTCTTATATAATTTTTTTCGTAGAACCAAGTATAAATCCCTTTTCATCGAAAGAAAAATAATTGTATGCATATAGTTAAGTTTCTACTGGTTTCTTTTGCATCGAAAACATAATAAGTTTCACTCTCATTATACCTTTGACTTAAAGAACAGCCCTCTAAAATCAAGTGATTTAATAAAAAGAACTAGAACTTTTTAATTTGTCATTAACAGCACCAATAAGTTTAAGTTCTTTAGGGCCTTGGAATAGGTGAGTGGAGAGTTAACTCTCTAAGGCCACTCAAACTATCAAACCTAGAAGTTGAATAATGAGTGAAGTCCAGTGTCGTTAGAAATACCGGGAAAGCTCCGTGACTGGAAGTCAAGCACGAGGGAGAGTGAAGACAAGGAAGAGAGATACCCCCTCTCCTACTTGTTGGATCCCGCCCCAAGATTGTTCTTCATGGATTTTGATACGAACTGGTGACCATAGTTGCCATTCTTAGGGACCACCTAGATGGCTACAGAGGGGAATCTCGTGGCACCTGAGGCAGACGTTGCATCACATTCATCAGTACTTATGGAGGGTACCCTTGTGAAGCTCGAGTGCTTGCACCAAAAAAGGATTTTGTCTCAAGGTCAATGTAACTATTTTAGTTACCTTCACTAGAAGGCCTGGGCTGTCATTATCCCAGACTATTTTCAGAAGGTCCTTGATTTTCTCTTTCTTGTGTTTTGGTGTCTGGTCCTCATCACCTAGAGCGGAAATACTTGGAAGTAGTTTGACTGACTGTATATTTAGGGGATTTTTAGAGAGTTCTCTTTGCTCCTAGTTGGCATAACTTTATAAATTTTTTGAGTCTCTAATTAGTTCTCTTAAAAATAATCAAAATTGGTTGATCGACCAGTTCGTCGGTCTAGGAGACTTCATGGGATTTCACCTATGAGTGCTTAGACTTCTCCTCAAAGGCGTAGGAGAAATTCTGTCAGTGATTTCCAATCAGTTGCAGTTGATGCAATGGAGATTGATCCTCTGGTTGAAGTTATGGATTCATAGAATAGACCTGGTATAAGTAGAGAGTTGGAGAGGAACACTCCAGTCCTTTCTAGAGTCCTCTTCCAGTTAGAAGACATTATTGAGGTTGAATATCCTGGGTCTCCTTTGACTCCTAATTCTCCTCTTCCTCTTGATCATCTGGACGTTTTATTATACGTTGGGACTTCGAACAACAGGCCTTCAAGCCCAGGTCTATTTCGATCTTTTCCTTCGATGACCACTATTGGGAGCATGGCTTCCAAAATGAGTGCAACTAGTATGCAACGAGGAGGAGGAACGATTTCCATACCTTCTGTTACTCCTAGCGCTGCAATATTTGGCTCTACCTCCATTCCATGTTCGAACGGGGGCACCCAAGCTTTCGACTCTGGCATTAGTTCTTTCCCCTTTGGAATTTCGACTAGTGCAATTCCTTCGATTTCATTAAGTTTTCCATCTACTGCCTCCATGTCTATGGCTTCCATAGTAAGTGGGTCAGATTCTTTTCAGGGTTTCCCTTTTGGGAGTGGTCATAGACCACATTCTAACCCATCTCTAGGATCAGTACCTTTTCCCTCTACGGGTCAAAGTTATAATCCTTTCCAAGGATGGACAAACCTTGATGTTAGTGAACTTGGATCCAAGAATCAATTCTATTTCAGCCAACAGGGGAATATGTCGTATTCTTCTCTGAGTTCATTCCATAGTTTTTCTCCCTATGTTCATGCATGGAACCCTTACCAAGGGCTCTCTGCTCCGTTCAATACCTCTCTAGGGGGGGAATTTCACTGGATATGGAATTTTTCAGCAGGATTTGGTCAAACTCTAGTTTTTTTTGGGCCACAAGGACCTCCTTATGATTTAGGTGTTTTTATGAATTACTTCAAGCAACCTAGTGCCTTCACAAATCCAGGGTATTTTTTTCAAAACATTGGGAATTCCACCTAGAAAAGGTGGAATCCTCAGGGTCCTCCATGATTACCTTTCTTGTCAACATTAAACTTGCCATATCTATCTAAATTGACTAATGATTTGATCAGATATAACACGTCTTGGCCTTCGGTTCCAACCAAACTTCCGTCGGATATACCAAAATTCGAAGGGAAGGCTAGTGAAGTTCTAAGTGACCATATAACCACTTTCCACTTATGGTGTTCTTCAAACTCCATGATAGATGACTCAATCAGGTTGAGATTATTCTGATGTACCCTAACTGGAAATGTGACAAAGTGGTACATTGAACTCCTAGGGGTCACCTTCACTTCTTTCATTGATTTGGCTACAATATTTTTGAACCATTTTCAGTTGCCTATTTGTTATGATGTTGGAACTGAGCTATTAGCTAATTTCTACCAAGACTAGGAAACCCACATTTCGGATCATATACAGGAATGGAGGAGAAGGAAGAGGCTCATTAAAGCTGATATTCCATAAGAATTCCTTCTTGAATGGTTTCTTAAATCTTTACAACTCGAGATCTGTAAGGATGTATCACTCTCCAATGTGTTCACCAAAGAACAGGTTATTTTTGGAGCCCAACAATTAGAACTTATATATTCTCAATATGGGGTTCTTCAGAAAAAAATTTCCTAATGCTCCTAGGTCCAATGTTGATTTAGCCAAACCGAAGCCGGGTCCCCATGCTGATGGGCTAGTCAGATCAATTGATGCTAACACGGCCAACCAGATAAATCAATTGCAATAGTTGCCTTTACAAATTGATTCTTCTATGTAGGCATCACCATCAGTGCATATGCCTTCTCAACCTTCATCTATAAATGTCGTCCAAACTTCTAACCCCAAAGGAAACCAACAATCTAATGGGAATAAGAAAGGTAAAGGTAGGAAAAAGAATCAGGATAGGAAGGGTAATGCAAACAAACCCGACAATGATGTTGGAGGGGTAAAAAAGAGTCTAAGACGAAAGTAAAGTTTCCATGCAAGTTGTGTAATGAAGATCATTTGACTCATATTTTCCCTAATATCCAAGATGCTCAATGCTTATTAGTTCAATAAGGGTCTTCTAGCTCCCAGGTTGTGCTAACTAACCATTTTCCCCAAGGGAAGCAGTTGCTTGTTGGCGTGAATTCTAGTACGGGTACCCCTGCTAGGGGAAACAAGGAAGGGGGAAATACATCAAATGTTTACATGATGAGTTCACATATTGACATTGCTACATGGTCACGTGACTATGGTGAATCAGAATCATCCAATGCTAAGTCTACTCCTGATGTTTCAGGGTTGTTCCATATCGAGAGGCCCGTAGTTAAGTCTATACCTCGGATGTCAAAAGGCTCCACAAAATGCTCAACCAATAACCCTAATGTGAAGGCATCCTAGAACTACTCTATTATAGAAGATCTGGCTCAGAGTCCTTGTGTTATGTTGGCATTAGATTGTGTTATGTTGGCATTAGAGGTACTCCAGTCATGCCCAGCACAAAGGAATGCATGTCTCACTGTGATCAGAGTATTTGATCCAAAAAAATCTCTTGTGCTTACATTCGATATGTCAAACATCAAGAAGAGACTCCCACTTCATATGGATTTTCATATTAAGTCTACATATCAAAAGACCAATATCTTTCGGAATTGTAGTCGATGAGGGAGCTTCCACATGTGTAATGTCCATATCATGTTGGAAGGCTATTGGATCGCCTCACGCTATTCCTTCACCTACTCTATTGATAGCATTTGATGGTCATTCTCATAGACCGCATGGGATTATTCCAACCTTTCCCATCTGTGTTGGTGGTAAGGTGGTAAATATTGAAGTAGAGATAGTTGATGTGAATGTAGATTACAATCTCCTTTTAGATAAGAATTGGATTTATGATCCGTATTTAAACAAGAACGCAATAAAATACAGAGATAACCATATACACAAAGATGCAGCGGAAATAATGCTTCATTTCATTAATGGAAAATACCGAAATATGCTTATAACCAGAAATGGAAATAAACCAGCTAGGGCGATGGTAGCTTATCTCTGAGAAGAGATGTGGCGGCCACATGCCTCTGAACTATTCCAAACTGTGTTACAATGAGGCTCGAAGGCCTATTTATTGTTGAGGAACAATGAAAAACCCTTCACATTCCAAAACCTAACCCTAGAAGATGAAACGCCAAATTGTGGGCCCCGTTTTGGGTAAATTGGTACATCAATTTCCCGGGGTCGTAACTTTGGCATATGATCTTCGTTTGACGTGTATGATAGCTCGTTAGAAAGATATATCCGAGAACTACCACTTTGGGATGGGAAACATCAATCCATAGACCCATGTTGCCCCCAAATTTCCCAAAAAACGTCGTTTAGGGCCTCAAAACGGCTCCGGAAGTTCAGGACCCGAAAAAACT
>APFE030128982.1:35659-49374 GCA_000404065.3 Pinus taeda | reverse complement strand
AGAGATGTGGCGGCTACATGCCTCTGAACTATTTTGAATTGTGTTACAATGAGGCTCGAAGGCCTATTTATTGTTGAGGAACAATGAAAAACCCTTCACATTCCAAAACCTAACCCTAGAAGATGAAACGCCAAATTGTGGGCCCCGTTTTGGGTAAATTGGTACATCAATTTCCCGGGGTCGTAACTTTGGCATATGATCTCTGTTTGACGCGCATGATAGCTCGTTAGAAAGATCTATCCGAGAACTACCACTTTGGGAAGGGCAACATCAATCCATGGACCCATGTTGCCCCCATATTTCCCAAAAAAACGTCGTTTAGGGCCTCAAAACGGCTCCGGAAGTTCAGGACCCGAAAAAACTGCTAAAAATAATAAATTGTGCTACAATTACGAAAACTGAAAAACTGAGAGAGACAGTTGTGGGGGTCCAAATGGAATAGGTGGGTGGCCACCAACATCCACCTGGATCAATTTATGAGATGGATGCTATTGTATCATCATTATTTTGCATCCTTTGTTTTCCTCATGAACGGAGAATTGTAAAGGTTGATCAAATGGATTATTCTCCGGGTGACTCCCATGCATCTTCTGAATCTACTATTCCGTTAGTGAATAATCCCAAGCAACCTATAGAGAATTTAGGAGTTGGAATGTACTCTTCCTTAATGGGTAGCTTTGATTTTCTTGCTCTTATAGCTAGAACTAATGTTATTTCATCCTCCAAGGCACCTTCTCGAAGAGAGTTCTTTAGAACTCATTATATTTCGGATCCTTGGCCTTTACCCTCTTCTACCACCACATTAGATGAGGGGCAGGTAGGTGGAATGGCATGTCCTATGTCTGTAGTAGAAATTGCTTATCAGTCTATTATTAACACTGCAGACTCTAATCCTACTCCTTTTTCACCAGAGGAGCTAGATGGGGAGGTGGCTCCAGCCTGGGCTCTAGATTCGACTTCTACTCTGGATTGTTTAGATATTGTCTTGCCATCTTAAGAAGCAATTCTAGAAGCAATGACGGGTGTTGAAAGACCATGGAATAATTTGCATCATCATTCGTATTTCCTCCCTCATTTGTGGGAAGTAGAAACAAGTTTGACAATTTCTTCATCTACTAGTCATGTTCATGCAGTTTTAAACCCTTTGGCTACAACACAATTTTTTGCCAAAGGTAATATGTCTGTTATCTCACAAATTATTCCAATGAACATCTCTACGAACCCCAACATTATTGAAAATGCCTTCATTGGAGTTGATTGTTCCCCTGAAGAAATTCAAACTTATATTGATCTGTTTAAAGAGTTTTGAGATGTGTTCCCTTGGTCTTAAGAGGAAATTCCTGGAATAGATCCATCTATAGTCCAACATGAGATCAAGACGTATGAAAATGAAATACCTATTCATCAAAAACTTCGACCGGTAAACCCTATAAAATTGGCATCTATCAAAGTTGAGGTTGAGAAGTTGCTTAAGGCGGGTTTCATATACCTCGTTCCTTTAACTGAGTGGGTCTCTAATCCAATCCCCATAGACAAAAAGAAAGGAACGATCTGTGTATGCATTGACTTTAGGGACCTAAATAAGGCTTGTCCTAAGGAAAATTACCCCACACCCTTTATTGATCATATTATTATTGAATATGCAGGTAATGAAATTTTCTCATTTATGGACGGATTTTCTAGTTATAATCAAATTACTATCAGTCCAAAATATCATCATAAGACAGCTTTTATTTGTCCCTAGGGTACATTTGTGTATAAAAAGGTGCCTTTTGGCCTCAAAAATGTTGGAGCTGCTTTTCAGCGGGCCATGTCATATGCTTTTCACGATATCAAACACATTATCGAAGCTTATTTGGATGATTTAGCTGCTCGTTCTCGAAAGAGAATAGATCATCCTAAACATCTTTGATTTATTTTTGAATGATGTCGTCTTTATAAAATTTGGTTGAATCCGAATAATTGTGTTTTTGTCATCACATCTAGTTGGTTGTTGGGATTCATAGTGTCGACTAAGGGGATTCATGTAGATCCCTTCAAGGTTGGGGAAATACTTCAGTTGCCTCCCCTGCCCTCTATACGTCAACTTCAAAGTCTCCAAGCAAAAGAAAATTTCTTGAGCAGATTTATAGCCAATTATTTCGAGATGACAAAAGGATTTATAAGATTGCTTAAGAAAGGAGTCCCATTTCTATGGGATGATTTCACGCAACACGCTTTTGATGCTTTGAAAAGAGCATTAACCTATGATCCTTTGTTAATTCCACCTAATTATAGTAGAGACTTCCTTTTGAATCGCATTGCAGTAGAATCAGTTATTGGTATGGCTCTAGTTCAGGAATATGATGCCTTTTGTGAGCACATAATCTAATATCTGAGCTGAGGTTTAGTAGGTCATAAATTGTGCTATTCTCCCATTGAGAAATTATCTTTGGAAGTTGTCCATGTTTTCTAGCAGCTTAGACATTATATTATGCTTCGAAAAACTTTCGTGTTAGCAGTCGTCAATCCATTTCAGTTTCTTCTCATCAGTCGAGTGATTGGGGGTAAATCTAATAGATTGATTTTCATTTTACAAGAATTCGACCTTGAATTCATGTTGGATAAGTCTAAGAAATCTTTAGTATTTGCAGAGTTGATCTTAGAGTTGCCTTGTGAGGAAGAAATTGTTTATGAGGAAACTTTTCCTAATGAACATTTGTTTCTTATTTCCTCACAAGATCCTTGGTATGGGGATATTATTATATATCTCCAGACTTCTAAGATTCCGCTCTATTTTTCCAAGGATTAACGTAGAAAATTACGTCACCTCGCTAAAAGTTATATTATTATAAGTGACACTTTATGTTGTCATGGGGTTTATTCAATCCTTAGACATTGTTTAACCTTAGAGGAAGTTGAGTATGTGCTTAATGATTTCCACAGTGGAGCTTGTGGTGGTCGCCTATCTAGGCTTGCAACAACCCAAAAAAATTTGCATGCAGACTACTTTTGGCCTTCTATCTTCAAAGATTGTATTGAAGTGGTCAAGAGATTCCATCCCTATCAGGTTTATACACGGAAAATTCACGCACATCCAGCTCTGCTTTTCCCTGTGATCACCATCAACGCTTTCACGAAGTGGGGTATTGATTTACTACTTGAAATCCACCTTCAGCGGGAAATCACAAGTATATCAACGTAATCGTAGACTACTTTACTAAGTGGTCCAAGGCTATGCCTACTTTCAAGAATGATGGTGAAACATCAACCTTGTTTCTCTTCAATCAATTTATTCCCCAATTTGGTATTCCTAAAGAGATTGTCATTGACCATGGCAGTCATTTCCAAAATCAAATGATGTCTGAATTGGCTCTCAACTTGGGTTTCTAGTAGGAGCATTCATCTCCGTATTATCCTCATGACAATGGGCAGGTTGAAGCCATGAAGAAATCCCTAAAAATCATCCTGCAAAGGATGATTAACAAAGCTCTATCCAATTGGCACATTATGTTATATCCAGAACTTTGGGCATACCAATGTCAGTTAACACTGCTACTGGTTTTACTCCATTTCCACTAGTTTATGGGTTGGGATCCATTTTTCCTGTGGAATGCGAAATTCCTTCCCTTAAACTGGTTGTTGAACTTCTTCCCGATACTTCTAGTCTCGAATAATGCCTCGTTCATTTGGAAAATCTCGATGGGCAGTGTCAAGATGCAGCCATAATCAACGAAGCTCATAAGAAGAGGGTAAAAACTCAATATGATAAAGTTGTTCTTCCTAGGAATTTTTTTGAAGGCAACCTTGTCCTCGTCTATGACCAAGACAAAGATGCCTTGGGGGCAGGCAAGTTTAAATCTATGTGGTACGGTCCCTTCATTGTCAAAAAAATTTTGAACAGGGAGCTTATGAATTGATTTATTTTGAGGGAAACAAGTTGGCAGAACCCAAAAATGGGCTCTATCTTAAGAAGTACTTTGCTTAAGCTTCAGCCTAGAATTTGCTTGATTGTATATATTGTATATTTGTACATATCTATCTATCGATTTTTAGTGATGTCGATATTTTTGATCTGCTTTGGAAGGTATTGATGAATGATTTGATATATCTATGGTTCACTGATGGTGCTAGTAGACACACCAGAACCTTGCTTTTGTGGCTTGGGTGATTTATTATCCATATGGTCAGTTGTTGGTTTCGAGAGGCGTATGTATCAGTCCCGCTTCAAATAATATCGCCAAATACATTGTTGTTATTAATTTACTATCTGAGGCAATATCTCTTGATATTGATTCATTAGTAGCTTATTTGGATTCACAGCCGGTGGTATCTCAACTGACTAACATCTATTGTGTGTGAGATCCTTATTTATATCACCAATTTCTGAGAGTGTGTTTATTACAAAGATCATTTGTTTATATCACATTTGTTCACATTCCACGATCAGAAAATTCATTAGCGGACTTTATCACTAATCAAGCATTAAAATGGCATATAAATCATTCATCACATTAAAACATCAAAAATAATCGAAGTATCATCTGTATATATATGATCATCATGAAAAACCTTTTGTACATAGATAGAGTTTTGTGTCCAAAATAATATACAAAATCGGGAGAAAATGTCCTACAAAATTACGGCTTATGCCCATCATCATGTTTAATAATAAAAAAATCTGATCACCTATCTAGTGATCCTGCTCGAGATGAGAAGAAAAAGAGAAAAAGATGGCATTTTCCACCCGCCAAAATGGCCACACCCAATCCCGTGGTACTCCCACCATGCATCGTTACATCTCCTCCGGTAGGTCCTCTATAGCCACCATAGGTACTTGGTGAGTTAACCTCACTGGGTTTCTCTGGACTTCATGGAGGGTCCTCTCAGTCTCTGGTGTGGCTCCTTCGACATCTCTTCCACGATGCATGTGTCGAGGAAGATCATCAGGTCTCATTGGTCCAACATCTGTGTCATGATCAATAATTTTGTAAGTATTTTGTCTCGTCAAAAAAAAAAAATTGTTCATTTATACTTCAAATCCAAAAAAAAAGAAACTTAAGATTCAAACATTAGAAACCATTTGTACCTATGGCGCCCCATGTTGAATCTTGTGGCAATACCAGATCTAGATCTCCTCTGAAATCCATTCTGGCATAAGGGTAGTCTTCAACTACAATGACCTGTTGGTCCCACCAAAGGAAAAACTCATCATCAAATATAGTCCTAGGGACCTCACTACCCACTAGTTGTTTCATTAAGTCAACCCACCTACCCATCTATGGATCTCTTGGGTTGTTGATGGTGGATAATACCTTGGGATGAAGCCTAGGTACTCTCTCAAAGAAGGAACACAAGATGGTTTTGTATCCAAAGTTCTTTGTTTGACCCTTCTGGATAGAAGTAAGTTTTTTTTCATATTGGGTAGCAGAGGCATGCATCAATCGAGTATTGTAGTGAGACAATCCACTGCAAGACTCATTGAAACACATGAAGCCTAATGTAGAGCAACATAACCATTTGTCTTGGCTATGGTAAAAAGCAGGATTCTCAGTGATAGACTTTCTACATGATTGATTGGAGTCTGAGTTCCAATATTTTCAATGTTTCCAAGATAGTATATGTGGATGTAGTCTTCTACACTAAGACTACCTCTTGTCGTTCCTGTGGAGTGGACCCTCTCTCCCCTCCAGGAAATACTTGTAATGAAATAGATATCCTCTATTTCAATCCCCAGGGGCATTTGATCAATCACAAAAGCATCTTCTTCTGCACTCCAGTAGTGGATTAACATCTCAAGCAACCTAGTATTTTCCTTCATGTTCATCATTTTGAATCATTTTAAAAATCTGCATCCTCGTAACGCATCTAATGCATTTTGATCCTCCATTACTTGATAATAAATTGCACTATGGTCTCTTTCACGCCAAGTAATTGACATTCGACAAAAAAATGATGTTTTGAATCATTAAAACCATGTTTTTTAAATTTTTAATTTGCACACACGCAGGTTCGTTATTAACACAATAGCGTATAGGGCTTTCCTATATATGGTTCACATGTATCCAACCCACATGTATGTAGAGCAAAAATTTTAAAATTAATTTCTCACAGTCAAATTTGTAACAAAACATCTAACAAGCATTTAAAACTTATTAAAAGTTCAATTAGAAGGTTACTTGGAAGATTGGAAGCAATTTGAATGGTTGAATTTGAAGGAGGAATTTTGCTTGGTTTTTTATCCACAACTCCTTTACCCAATTTCTCAAAACACAAATGAGAAATTGTGAGTCAAAAAGTCCTTATATAGGTTGACAAATGAAAATTACTTTTTCTAAAGTTTATTTTTATTTTTGTGGACTTTTTGACGTTTTGGCTTGGAGTGTTGGGATGGGTTGTTTTTACAAGATACTTTGGATATTTTTTGAGAAATTGCTTTGGTTCCATGACTACAAACCCGCCATGGTAGGTATCATTTTCTTACTGGCATATAGGTTAGGGAATATCACTTTCTGTTGCATTTTGCATACTAACCTCCATACTGTGATATTTTTTCCATAGGGTCGACACCATCATGTCTTGATTCTAAAACCATTTTCACTCGTCAACTTATAAAATCATGATATGATGGTAGAGCCAACCTTTACATGGGCATCTTAGTTAGATCCTCGCTAGCATATGTTTCCCATGTTGTTATATTGTGTATGCTCGGGAGTCCTCTCTAGTCCCATGATGACTTGTGCGTTGAAGACTCATTCTCTTTCTTCTTCACTATTTTTCTAGATTTATATCCTAGAGGCTCCTTTGTGTTGAGTTATACTGTTGCATTGCATGTTAACCATTTGTACATTTTTGCCTTAAGCTAGCTTCACTTGGACTCGTGTTTAAGCCACCTTTTGACCATGTCTTTTGCAAAATCAACCTTGCAATCATTTATTCTCTGCAACTTGATACCCTTTTATATGTGGAAAGGACATTCCTTTGAGTGCCATTGACCAGTTTCGTCACCTTGCATTGAGCATAGGAATGTTCCCCTCCCAAGAACTAGAACATTTGTATTTGGACTCTCGTTATTTCCACTATGTTATAGCATTCTTTTATTCTTTTTCAAGCTTCATGAATATGAAAAAGAAAAAAAATTATATATCCCAAAAAGAGCGGGAACGGGACATTATTTCCATAATTGATGGCAGCTAGAGTCAATTGTGTAACCCTTGAACAAAGCACTCAAAAAATAAGTCTTTCCTTCATTGGAATGGGCTTTAGTTTGACTTAAGAGAGCCTTAACCTTTTTATTGAGTCAATACGCCTCCGATTGGTTATCTCTTCCAATCATATGGATAGTTTGCTTATGCCTCCTGCATGAAAAACTTATACAAAGTTATCATATGTTGCCATGTAGTCACATTTAAGTCGTGCTTTTTTTCAAGGGAAGTAAACCTGAGTCAGCCTTTCTGCAGTGTCTCTTGACCTATTTTTCAATCGGCCATCCCTAGTTGTCAGAGTCATGTTCGTTATCATATCATCTATTTGTTCCTTTGCTCGTGCTGGTTTGAGAAGATCTCCATTGACTTCTTTTTGGCAGGTCATACTCTTATCAACTACGACAAATTTCTCTGAGAGTGGATCTAGAGTTGCACCCTGGCCCCATTTTCATTATTGATAGTCACCTTGTGCTCAGCATCATTCAGGATCATGGGTCTTTGACTGAGTGGTTTCCCTTGTGTTTGAAATCATCTTTGATTATCACATATTGGGATTCATGCAGTACCTTGGTTGTCATTTGACCCTATTGGTGGATTCCTCTCCTTTGTGTCATCTTTCATTATTGGCTGGTTCAAAGGGTTTATATCGTGCTCTAGCTACATCTTGTGTACGCCAGAAACAAGCTTTGGTTGAGTTACTACATCTTTATTCGTCTGATTCCTTCCACATTATTGACCTATGGGTTACATTCGCATTGGATTGATGAAGTATGCCTTAATGCCTTCCTTCTAGAAGATCTTGTCCCATCGACTTCAACTCATTGTTTTGGGAACAAACTCTAGAGTCCATTTGGAAGTACCTTAGGGTTTGCAGTCATTAGTGGCAGACTCCTTCACTATCGATAGTAGGAAAATGTTATTGTCTCCTGATTGATAGATTCTTCCAAGTATTCGACTATAGCTCATTTATTCGCACTTGTTAGATTGTACTAGGTACCTTGACTCTCATCATCATTATCGATGAGTAGTCTCGTATTTGTTAACGGTATACATCAATGACTAGTAATCAAATGATTTCTAACATGGTCGACTTCAAATCATTTATTCCCATTGTATAGAAATGTACCACAGCGGTCGGTGAAGACCTCGGGTTTTGCATCAGCATTTCTTGGTTCACTTGTCAGTTGCTCCTGTTTCTGCTAGTTGACACCATCCACCTTATATATTGCAGTTCATTACAGCAATATCCTATATGTTGGCACCCAAGTTGCAGTGTCGTACCATTTTCTCCACCATTTGACTTGGTACCTTTTTTGGATCAACTTTATGACTTCAGTGATCAGCTTTCTACTTAGCATCATTGATCAGTTCTTTATATGTGATATTCAAACATGTACTTATATGGACTTGATCGGATGATCTAATATGTATCTCCAGTCCCTTTATACTGTGTGCATATTGGATCATCTTTTCTACTTAACATGACAACATGCTTTATTATCTCTAAGTATGGCTATGCCCACCTTAGACAGCAAGTCCTTTCTGATCTCTTTCACTGGCTTGGCAAGCTAAATTCTGGTGAACTCCTCTCCGGTCTCGGCATGATTCCTTATATACACTTAATAAATTTCAGCCATCATGTACCCCTTCTGACCTCATATATTAGGGGGCATCTATTATAGCACCATTTACCACTCTTGGTAGATTTGATACTCTGGTTATGGCCTAGGGCAACCCTTCCTTCCAGACTTGGTCCAAAATTCTAAAAAATAGTGTGTTACTTCCCATACACTACTTTTCCCTGTGTTAAAAGTGTGTACAGGCGGGTCAGAATATACCCAACCTACATATATGTGTTGAAACACTAAAATATAAATAATATTCTTAAATTCGAGTAGATTTTACGGGTTTTACCTGTTACTCACCTACTATATTCTGTGGCCCAACTGTTTCCCAACTAAAAAAATAATTTGGAGAAGTATAAATAAACCTCCATGGGAAGGACTAAGGGGAGAAGAGATGAGATATTGATATTATAGTTGATTGATCCCTGATCGAGTCTAAAGAAATCCTTCTGTCTCCTGCACTCCCAACTTATAGGAAAACTTTGTTTCCTCTTTTGGGATGTCCTTCATCCCTCTTATGACATCCTTGTGTGTATCGATGGAGGAAGATCGCTGAGGCCGGGGCAGGACGGATCCAGAGGAAGGTTCTGCTTAGAGTTGGAGGAAGACCCAGGTTGTAGTTTTCCACCTTTCATTTAGCTTACATCAATAAAGAAAATGTTGTTATGTTCCTGATATTTATCATGTTTATGCATTGATCCATACTATGATTTGCTTATAAATTCTATATTGCTGCTCAATTCTCATTTTCTTATATGATCTAACACATATATCATGAACATGATTTCTGTTACTGTTGTTGTATATGCTTTTCTTGGATAAATTACAAGTTCTAAAGGCATCAGAAGGAGCAGAGGGTTTGGACCCTGCGGGATCGACCCTAAATGTAGAACCTCCAGGTAATACCACTTCTTCCCACTTCAGTAGTTTAAGAATTTGGATTGTATGTCTGCACATTTCTTTCCATTGCATTATTTCCCCTCTGTTGTGGTTTTCAACCCAAGACCCTAGGGTGTTCTTACCTGCAACATGTACTTATCATGCCATCTAGATCTATGTTGCTGGACTAAACTAGTTTTCTAGATAGCATCTTATTTTATTTCATCAAGTTCATTGAGTTGTCCCATTCTTTGCTTTTGTGCTTCTGATAAGTCAAGTCCCAACTTCACTGTTGTCTTGTAAGTATGAACCTGGAACTCAATTAGAAATAGGACCTGCTTACCATAAACAAGTTCATAGGGAGTATGTCCTGTTGTGTTTCTCCATGTGCAACAGTAGGCCCATAAAGCTTCTGGAAGCTTTTCTACCCAGTTCCTTTTGTGCAAGTGAACTGCCTTGGTGAGGATTTCTTCAATCGCTTTGTTAGTAGACTCTACTTTTCCATTTTCTTGTGGATGGTATGGAGTAGACTTATGATGCTTGCTTTTATATTCTTTTACTATCTTTTTCACTACTCTGGATGTAAATTACTTTCCTTGATCTGTTACAATTTCACTTGGGACACCAAAACGAGTAAAAATGTCCTCAAAAAGAAATGAAACTACAACATTTTCAGTAGAAAAATAAAGAACTTTAGCTTCTACACATTTAGTAACATAATCAGTGCATACAAGAATATATATATTTTTTTTTGCTTTAAAGAAGGATTAATTGTTCCAACAAAACCCAAGCCCATTTTTCGAAGGGTTCGATGAGTACCTAAGGCTGTAGTGGCAATTCGTCTGAAGGAATAGGTTTCCCCATTCTTTGAAAACTATCACACCTCTTAACATATTCATTGGAATCTGTTAACACTCACGTTGTTCCCTGTTTCCTAAAGGGAATACGGTCGAGGTAACCACTAAACAATCTTGTAGCTACAGGTCCTAGCCTACCGGTAGCCAGAGAGGGCTCTCTCTTTATAGTTTTAGCCTTGTTTGATGAGTTTTTAGACTAGTTATGATGCACTGTTTGTTGAATTTGGTGGGTTGGTGAATTCTTTTAGAACTGAAGTATAGATTTACAGGACAGTTTGTTCCATTGGGCAATGGAGTTGAGATATTTGTGCTCCTGAAAGTGGATCTGTGGAGACAAAGTGTTGCTGCAGAGCAAGTTAGGCATGTGTGAAGACAATATATCAGATTTGTTGGTGAAAGTGGGAATTTAGTGAGTGAAATGCAGTTAAGAATCTTTCACTATGCTAATGAAGAAAACATGAAAGTAATGCTTAAGAGCAGTTAAGAATCCTTAAACAGTATTCACCATGTTTAGGATAAGTTTAGACATGAGCAATTAAGAATTCATATCTATGGCTAATCCAGCAGAAAACATATTTAAAAATAGAGATTGAGCATTGGGTGTTCGGAACATATCCCAGGCTATTCTTTTTCTCTATTTACTAAGATTATGAAAACACAAAAGTTATGGAACAAACAGGAAACACATACACAGTTAAGAGAAACTTATTGATTCAGCAAATGACTAAGGAATTTTGCAATAACACAGAGCTTTACATATCCATCTTAGACAGTGTTGAAACCAGCAATCTCCATCAGCAATTTTATTATCAAAAAGTCTTCAGTATACATCAGAGCTCTTCAGGAAGAATTGTATTACAACCGAACCTCAATGCGTTATCTGAGCGGATATATATACAAAAATAGGGTATAAAATATCTTAGTGGAGAGTTATGGTGCAATAAATTGCACCACCAACTCTCTTACAAAAAGTAAATGATACATAAATATAACTTTAAATGCTAAGATAGCCGACATTCCTTTGTCAGACAGATTTGACTTTTGGTTGTGGAAAGTAGGCGGTAGCAGTGCTTTTAAATGTTGCGTTAATTTTAGCCTGCTATTTGGGTGGATTGCTGAGTCATCTGTATGCTGCTTGCTGTACCTGTATGCTGACTTGCCTCCTGACCTGTATGCTGACCTGTATGCTGATCTTTCTCCAAAAAAGGCAAAAAGCAAAGTGGAATTATCTAGGCAAAATTCCAAACATTGCTTGCCACCAATCAGCTGGGGGTAACTGATGTCTTCTCATTTTAACCATTGTCGCGTCTGCCTCTGTGTGTCTATAAAAATTAGGAGGTACCTCAAACAGATGATTAATTTCATGCTCTATAAAGAATAGATTATCCAGCTTGTCATAGAGGGTTTGCCCAGAGGGAGGCCCTGCTTCTTCTGTGGAGCTCCTGGTTGCTGTGATATGGTTTTCAACATAGTTGTTGACCCTTGTCATATACTGATCATATGACAGTAGCTGTCCTGTACCAGTCACTAAGCTTGGTAGTCCTTTATCCTGTAAAATAGCCATTTTAGCTCTGAATTCATCTATTTCAACCTTCATTTCCTGACACTTCCTCTCCAGTGTCTGAGTGAAATTTCTCAATGTCAGTACCTTTTTGGCTGTGAGGATTGTATCTGTTCTGCTGGCTATTTGTAGAGCAACCAATTCTTCCCTAGTGCGGTTATTGAGAAAGTGAATCATTTTGGTGGCCTGCTTAAGCATTATTCCCAGGGTTGTCCTGGCTCTCTGAATCTCTACATGAGCTATTTCTATCAGCTCCACCTGTTCAAAAATTGCTTGAATGGACCTCCATTGGTCCTGCATAGATTGGCCAATCTTGGCCCAAATAATCTTTTTTATTTCTGCTAGGGTATTGCCTAGCATCAACTCTTTTTCTAGAGTTTTTACTTTGGCCTCCAAGGCCTTTATTTCTCTTTGTTTTCCTGCCACAGTCATCTTTGACTTGTCATAACTGGCCTCCAGCTTGGCTAGTTTTTCTTTGGCAGTATTTATTTCTGTGACTTGATTTTCCAGCTCTTTAACAGCATTCATTAATTCTTCCATGTCCAGGCTAGATTCTGCTGCTGCTGTGGCTTCTACTGTTGCTCCACTTGCTGATGTAGCTGTGGTAGGTGCTGGAGCAGTAGGAGGGGCTGCTGTTACTTGTGTTGGAGGGGCAGATTGAAGGTTTGTTGAGGTTTGAGGTGGCTGGGAGGCAGATTCCCCTTGGTTGTCCTGCATGGCTTTTTCTAACTCTGCCTCCATCTGCAGTATCCTTTGGTTCATGACTAGGAGCAGCTCCATAGCATTGTCCACCTATTTTTCTTGTGCAAGCTCGGCTGTGTCAGGATGGATGGTAGGAGGCAATTTTTCCTGTTTCCTCAATGCAGCTATATCATCCTCCTTTTTCTTCATAAGGGCTCTAACACCCTTTGGATCTTTTGGGTCATGCCCCAAATCAATAATTATATCCTCCAAAGTCTTTATTCTGTTATCTTTGGCGGAGGAGGACAGCCTTTCCAAATCAAGTTTTCTGTTTGTGTTTTTCAGGGATTCCTTTAGCTGATGGGCCAGCATTTCCCTATCAGCAAGTGTTGCATACACCATCTCCCCAGTTTGCTTGTGCAGCTCAATTTGATCCATGGGGTGTATGTCTTTAGCAAAGACCTCTAGATTAGTCTTGTAATAATCTGCTGTGGTATTTGGGTGTGGAACCTTGGGCTTTAGATGAGTGAAGATCATCTTTTCTTCCTTGAGATCAAAGGCAGCCATTAATCTTTGCTTTTTGGCTGGGGTTGTGTTCAGGAATTGCTCATAGAGCTACACTCTTAGCAACTCATTTTGTGCCTTGATCTCCTTGAAGCCCTCTTTAACTGTGGCTGGATTTTTGCCCCGCTGTCTGGAGGAGGACACCTCCACGGTATGTTGTTGAGCCTGTTCTAGCTGAAATGAGCTAGTGGCAGTCTGTTGGCTCGTCTGTCTTTCCTTGCTTTGGCTTTCTGCCAGCTCTTCACTTATGTCTCCTTTAGCTTCAGGGTCTACCCTCGGCCTCTTGGCCTCTGGTTGCTGTGATGACCCTGTGGGAGGTGTGATTTCTTCTCTGTCTCTCTTCTTCCCTCTCTCATCATTTAGA
>APFE030128979.1:82850-95201 GCA_000404065.3 Pinus taeda | reverse complement strand
TCCAAGAAGGTTACTTCCAAGGAAGATCCCAAGAAAAAGCAATCGAAAGATCCATTCAATTTAGAAGGATTGCAAAAAGTTTTGAAGACCATGTCTAACGAAATGGTTGGCATTAAGAAACAAGTGGTAGAAACTTCTTCTAAGAAGTCGTATAGACCTTTTAAAAGAAACCCACCAACTGATTCAAAGCCTCCAAATGCTATTACAAGTGCTAAATCAGAAGAAGAAGAAGAGGAAATCGCTACTGAAGAACATACCGACGAAGAAGAAGATGTAGAGTTACAAGGTATGTGGGATTTCATCCTCCCAGATGAAGAGGATCAAGAGGCATCCACGGTTAGCAATCGAAGTAGAAATCAACTTGATCCTCCTCAACCTACCCCTAAGCCAAAGAGCACAAGCTCGATGACTAAGGATAAAGTCACAACCAAGAAAACAACACCTAAAGCAACTCAAACCAACCCAGTCCAAATAGATTCATCGACTCCATCTAAAATGCTGATCGTTTCGGATGAAATGGAGTACAATATCATCGAAGATATGAAAAAGACTAGGGCCAACATCACTCTTTACGAATTGAGCAAGTTAAAACATCAGCAAAAGATACTCTTGAAAGAGTTACATGTTGTACCAGTTGCACCTTTTCCCACCGCTGTAATTTCTCAAGCTAATGTGATCAATAAAGTTGACCCAAACGACATCGCCTTAATTGGGGGAAGATCGAGATCTCATACTCCCCCATTTCTTCTTACTTATGAAATTTTTAATAAAAATGTGCATAATTGCTTAGTGGATTTGGGAGCTTCATCGAATATTTTACCAAAGTCAATATGTGCAAAATTGAACATTCAACCGCAAAAATCTGTTGTGCGCATAGTTCAGCTAGATTGATCGCAAGTGGAAGTGGTTGGAGAATTAAATCAGGTTACCATAAGGCTATCATCCAACCCAAAGGTATGTCAAGTTATCGACATTTTAGTTGCTGATATTCCAGAATTTTATGGCTTAATTCTTAGCAGAGATTGGTCAGAAAAACTTCATCGGTACTTTGCAACTGACTGGTCGCACATGTGGCTCCCTTACAATGGTAAACCAAATCAAATAAAAGTTGAGTGAGAAAGACATCAGAAATTCATAGCAACAGAACTGGAAGGAGAGAATGAACCAATAGCATACAACAATAACATCATTGGCAACTACTCAGTAGATTCTTTCCTTGGAAATTTTAATGCTCATACTTCACCTTACTTAGGACATTCTGTTTTATCTCAAGTAGAAAATTTTTCTCAAACAGATAGTTCTAAATGTATTAATTTTATAGATAGTCTTGTAAATAAATCTTTATTTTGGAAGCTATTTTTGACGGTTCTAAATCTAACGAAGGAGCAGGAAGAAGATGCATGTTAATCAGTCCAAAGGGAAATAAAACCATGCTAACTTGTAGACTTGAATTTGATTGCACCAACAATACCATGGAATACGAGGCTTTAGTCCAAGGGTTATACAAAGCAATCGGGTTAGACATCAAATACATTCAAGTTTTCAGAGATTCTAAAATTGTAATCAGACAGGTACATAATACTATACATTTTTTATCAGGTCATTTAAAACATTACCAATCTTTAGTTCAAGATCTGACTGAACACTTTATAGCATTTAATATTTCGTCAATTCCCAGACTCCAAAATGTTAGTGCACACCTCTTGGCCAACGTAGCTTCCAAGCTCATTCCTTCAGAAGATTTTAGCCCTGATCGATTTTCAATTGAATTAATTTTTAGACCCTCGATTCCTGATAACATTACCAATTGGAGGATTTTCAATGATGATCATGATATCATGAGTTTCCTCACATCTGAAGGATCCTACACCAATCAAATAATTGACGAAGACCAACATGACCAACAATTGCAACAAGATAGCACTAATAATGCTATACCTAAGTCAGTAGTCAAGTTAGAAGACCTTTATGATTTGAAAGATTGGTTTAAAAGATTTTCCAATTCAAAACTCCAAAGTTCAACTTTGAACTACGAATTAGTAAATCTAGGAAGTGATACCAAACCAAAAAATATCAACCTAGGCCTTCGTCTAGCTCTTGAACAAAAATTAGCATATATTCGTCTCTTGAGACAATACAAAACTATCTTTTCTTGGAATTACGATGAAATCAAAACATATGACACCTCCATCATCCAACATACTATTCCAATGATATATGATGAGAAACCTATCCAACAGAAGTTGAGAAAGATCCATCCCAAACTAGAAAACCAGATCAAATCTGAACTCAATAAGTTATTGAAAGCCAAAATATTTTTTCCCGTTCGACACTACAAATAGGTTTCCAATATGGTTCTTGTTAGAAAGAAGAATGGAGACATCAAAATCTGTATTGACTTTCAAAATCTTAATAAAGCCTGCCAAAAGGATAATTTTCCTTTGCCCCCCATGGAACAAATACTTTAGGCAGTCACAAGATCAGAATTAATGTCATTGTCAGATGGATTCTCAGGGTACAATCAGGTGTTGGTACATCCCGATGATCAATTGAAAACCACATTGAGAACTAAATGGGGCACATACGCATATCAAAAGATGCCATTTGGTCTAATCAATGTTGGTGCCACATTTCAGAGAGCCATGGACATCGCGTTCAAAGGTTTAGTTAACAAATCAGTGGTAATCTATTTGGATGATATAACTGTATATTCCAAGAAACGAAGCAATCATCTTAAAGATTTAAAACAAATCTTCCAACGTTGTCAAAGGTATGGAATTTCACTTAACCCAAAAAAAAAAAAAATGCATTAAGTGAAGGAAAACTTCTCAGATTCATACTGTCAAAATCTAGAATTAACATTGATCCTGACAGAATCAAGGAGATTTCTAAAATACCCCTACCTCACAACAAGAAAGCTATGCAATTTTTTCTTAGCCAGATTAACTTTGTAAAGAGATTCGTTCCAGATTTTTTAAGAATTGTGTCTCCTTTACAAGCAATGATTAAAAAGAACTCAAACTTTAAATGGGGCCAAGACAAATATGAGGCATTCAATTTGATCAAACAAGCAATTGTGAACTCTCCATCTTTAGCAACTCCAAATTTTTCTGATCCTTTTATTTTATACACATTTGCCTCTGATAAATCATATGTCGCAATACTCACTCAAGCAAATAAAGAAAATTCAGAAGCCCCGATTGCTTTCTTCAGTTCAAATTTACAGGGGGCTGAGTTAAATTATTCAGATGTGGAGAAACAAGCTTACACTATTTCCAAAGCAATTAAATATTTCAAACCCTTTCTACTAAAAAGCCATACGAAAATCATAGTACCATTTCCAGCGGTAAGAAATTTTTTAGTACAAAAAGATGTGGGTGAAAAAAGAGCCAATTGGGTTACTTCCTTATAGGAATACGATGTAGAAATCAAACTAGCAAGTATTGTAAAAGGTCAAGGATTTTGCAAAATGTTGGTCGGAGCATCACTTATGTTCGAAATTCCATCTGCAGAGATACAAATGTATGAGGTAAGCCTAAACGATGTTGAGTCATTATACGCTGCTATCATTTATTACTTAAAGAATGGATATGCTCCTTCAAACCTCGATCATATCAAGAAAAGAGCTCTAAGACTGAAAGCCAAACAATATCAACTCGTGAACGATGTTCTTTTTAGAATAAATTATGATTCTGTTCTCCTTAGATGTCTTGAGAAATCTGAAGTTGAAAAAGTCTTGCAGGAACTCCATGATGGGCCAGCAGGTGGACACTATGCTGGAGATGCTACTGCACATAAAATATTATGCATAGGCTATTACTGGCCCACATTATTCAAAGAATCACATAACTACGTGAGAAAATGTCAAGTCTGTCAAACTGTTGCTGGGAGACAAAAGAAACCATCCTTGCCACTACAACTAGTCAACATTGAGCAGCCTTTCGATCAATGGGGATTGGACATAATAGGTGAGATCGTTCCTCACTCTTCTAAACATCATAGATATATCCTTACAGCAACAGATTACTTTACTAAATGGGTAGAAGCAGTTCCACTCAAGACGGCTAATGCTGAACATATCATCAAGTTCATAGACCAATTCATAATCAACAGGTTTGGGTTGCCTTCTGCTTTAATGTTTGACAATGCATCATATTTTTCTGGTAATGCAATGACTGAGTTTGCACTCAAAAGGGGTTTTAAGCTTAAATACTCCGCCAATTACTATCCACAGAGGAATGGATTAGATGAATCCACAAATAAAAATTTAATCAGAATTATTAAGAGAACCATTGACCAAAATCATAAAAATTGGCACAAGTCTTTAATATATGCCTTATGGCAGATCAAATAATGCAGAAAGCCTCTATCGGAACTTCTCCCTTTAATTTAGTTTATGGGAAAGAAGTGGTTCTTCCAACTCATTTAACACTTCCCTCTTTAGCCTTAGTTCAATATATCGATGAAGCACCAACTTCTTCCTTACAACTAAGGCAGCTAGAAATAATTAAGTTAGAGGAACAACGAGAACAGGCCAAAAATAACTCACGCTCATCATCAAGCATTAGTAAAAGCCTCTTTTGATTCAAACATGATATCCAAAAAATATTTTCAGATGGGAGATCTAGTTTTTAAATGGGACAAGGCACATGAGGAAAAAGGGAAACATACAAAATTTCAATGAATGTGGCTTGGCCCTTTTCAAATCATAGAAGTAATAGGTCC
Organism: Pinus taeda; assembly: GCA_000404065.3. NCBI lineage: Eukaryota > Viridiplantae > Streptophyta > Pinopsida > Pinales > Pinaceae > Pinus > Pinus taeda. Next base: position 90,476 of record APFE030128979.1, on the reverse strand, counting down.
ATCCACTTTTATGTTGCAGGATTTAACAGGAAAAAGAGATTCTTTATCTGTTAATGGACAGATCCTCAAGAAATATTTTCCATAGAAGATCTTTCTTCTAGTTTGTAGATTAGTTTTTATTTCCATAATAAAACCGATTGTAAATAGCTACATTTGGAATTCATGAAAAAGACACAAATCCTCTTTTAGATTTTTTTTTTTCACTTGTATAAATAGAATTCTTTTAGAAAATTAATCCTTATTATTGAAAGATACAGTTAAAGAGTCTAGACCTAGAAATGATACTAGTTTCAACTTGGTAAATTTTGATAAAAAATGACCTTTAGTGGGAAATTGTTTTATATCAATCTAATGAAAGGTATCAATAACAAAATGAATATTCTCTATAGGAAATATCTTTCCAAAAAACTCTACCATTATCGCCCAGAGCTATCTTAACGAAACAATGACTTCCTCCCCACCTAGGAAACTACAATGCTCAGAGAATGATCCAATGATACACTTTAACTTAAAGAGTAAGAGGTCTCATCACGAGCCGGCTTATCATGATCATAGATATTATAGCTTGCTGACTTTTCCAATACTGCATACCACAACAGGGCAATGACTCAAGATTATTGCAATCAAAAGATAAGGGGTCTCATCACGAGCCAGCTTGTTCAGCAAAGTTATAAATCAAGTGAATGACTGTGTCATAAATTGGCTATCAAACCAAGGCATTGTTTTTTAAGGGTAAAAAAGAAAATGAAATCAAAAAGTGTGGATATGGATTTCTCTTTGAAAATTGTATGTTTCTCTAAGTAGGATACAGGATCATTGTTGGGTAACAGGTAACCCTGTCGGGGCTATGAACGCCTACTGGCAGCAACGGCTCTACCTATGACAAATGAGCGTATTCAAAACTAATTTACAAAGAAGACTTTATTTTTATCTTTACAAACTAAGTAATGAATGATGTAAATACAAGGACTAGCTTGAGGGAGTAAATAATCAAAGTTGAAAATAGAAGAAACAAAATATCATTGATAGGAAAAAGCATAATGTACTTTGTCTTTCTATAATAAAGTTTAATTTTCTGGAAAATTTTCTGTTTTGGAAGTTTAGAAAATTCAAAAGAAAAGCAGAGATAACTGGTTCTTCCAAGTGAATCGCCAATTATTGTGGCCAGCAACAACCCCCCTTGCTTATTTAGTATTAGCAATAACACTAGATAAGTGGGGGCCCTTAGTCAAAAAATTTTAAAAATGAATTAGTGCTTGTATTTCATTTTTAATAAAACTTGCCATCGTAAACTTAGGAAAATACCCTAAAAAAACCTATAAATGCTTAAGTTTCATGATAAGGTAAGTTAAAATCATTCCTTAAGAAATATCGCATCACAAAAGGAACAATAAGAACCCCCCTTTACAAGCCGAATTCTAAGATTGTGAGATCGCGATGCGAGACTACATATTAAAAAATATATATCGCATCACATGCATAAAAAACCTCTTACGCTGAAAAATCTTAAATGCCGATATGCGATGGTGCATATCGCAAAATCGCATCTCGCAGAAATCACTTTAGCAGAAAATTTTCATATGTCATGCTCTTGTGATATTGCGATATTGCGATATACCGATATTGCGATAAAGCGACAGGGCAATATTGTGACAAAGTGGTGGAATGGTATCATGAAAATGAAATACAGCGATCTGCGATATTGCGAAGAAAATCACCAAATTGCTTCATCGCGAATTTTTTTGGCTCATTATTCGAGACAACATTTTCCATGAACCGAGACCTGGTTATGTGCTTTAATGCTATTTAATGAGTTAGTTGCCAGTTGTTAATGAAATATGGTTTTGTGCTTATCAAAGAGTCATTTCACGTAAGGTGGTATCATTTTTATGTCTTCGGCATTTAAAAATCTTTCCCATCACCTTTCCTTACCATTACTCTCACCTCACTTGTAAACTGCAGGAACGAAGAACAAAGAACTATACAAAGCAGTACACAGGATATCATGGGGAAGAAAGGCAAAGCTTCGAGCTCTAAAGACAAAGAAATGACACCCCTATACACAGACACCACCTATAACAGAGATGCTAGTATCATGACTTGGGAAGTCATGTATAATTTACTTGAAGAAGAAAATCCTAAGGTGACGGAGGTTACGGCTACTGCTAGTTCACAGGGGTCTTCCAAGGCATCAGTTGCAGATTTAGCTTTCTCATTCTTACATCAAATAGCAGTGAAACCCAGCATTCTCCCCTACACAGACATGGTTAAATGGGTACTGGATAGCGCTGACATCAAAAACAGACAATGTAAGACTCCAAGTCAAGAGCTTATAGAATTATTATTTTCACAAAATTTGAGCTTTACATCCACTAAAAGAAAGCGCACAAGAGGCGAAAATCGCACCAAGGAAGCCCGTATCAAGAAACGGAGGCAGTTTCCGATGCACGATTAGCGTAATCGCGCATCGCTGGATAAAACTTCTTGAAATGGAAAGCCTCTAATTGCTCAATTACCTGTAAGCCCATAAATTTGGAAAAAAGTATGCTAAAGGTAAAAAAGTAAAACTTGAATCCTAAAACCAGTAGTAATTGTCTGAAATATCTTCAATATGGTATGTACATATGTACAACAATTGCAAACAGACTGGAGATAGAAGGCTCAAGAAAAGGCAGAATCAATCAAAAGATTAACTAAGTTGAATTGAGATTCTTACAGGGCATATTTGTTAAAACCACACAGCTAGTGTATGACTCTCAAATGCATCATCAATTCTGCCGCAAAGATGGTGCCAACTCTTGCTGATTCCATTTTCACAGGATAGTTGAAGTCTAAAGTCAGCCAGCCAAACCTACTCAAGCAAATGTTGAATGCTTGCAATTTCAGGGATCTGATACAGAAGTAGTTAGTTGTTAAGTTTAGATTCAATATTAGTATTAATTTTTCTTTACTTTTGCCTAGAAAAAGGACGGCCATTTAAACCGTATCCTACATTTTTGTAATAAGTTATTTTAGATTTATTTAGTAGTATTTAAACCCTTCTCATGCATTTAGATAAGGGTCCAGAAATTTATCAAAAACTTGTCCTCAAAACGTGCACTTTTGCACCCTCTGAGGAGGTTTTGATGAATGAATGGAACATGATTTATTGATATCTGCATTTAATATCTACTACTGATGTTGCACTTCTGTACTCTTAGTGGATGTTGGATTAAGAAGAGATAAATCATTATCGCTTGAAGCTCATGAGTAGAACTAGTTATAAATGGTACTTTTATCTCTTAACTATTTCTGCCTTTGTGTTAAATTCATATTCATGTTCAGATGTTTATATATTAACGCGTGAATTTATGAGTTATCATTTGGCACTTTTGTACGGTGATAGCTATTTATTTATGCTTAATGTATGAGTAGCTTATTATGCGATATGTTTTTCACAATTGTTTTGTCTAACTTCTTATACGAAGTGGTTTATCTATATTGAATTATTTTCTTATAACAGTTGAATGATATTTATTACCGATTGTTGTCTGAAATATTTTTAGATCGCATAACAGAAGGATTACACCCCGGCTTAGTGTAGACTTAGATATTTTTGTTTATTAGAATACAATTGCATATCATTAGATTAGAATTAGAATTAGAGCATCTCAATTAGGAGTTGTTAGACCAGAAATATCAATCTTTCTCACACACACACATAAATTGGGAAACTAGTCCCATATCCCCAGTTGGACCCACTATACCAAACAGAAAAGGAGCTGCCAACCAAGGTCTGGACTGGGTGGGTATCCCCCTTGTTGTAGACCCAATTTTCGGGGCTTCAACACACTCTAAATTGAAGAATCAAAGTAGTGGATGACGTGAAGTACATATTACAGAAGAGAAAGAGTGAAACGATAAAATTCGTCACAAATCATGAAATGAAAAACAATCCAGAGAGGGATGGATCCCCAACGAAGTCACTAATTTCTGGAGTAGGAATATTCTCTCTATAGACAGAGACAATCCCTTTAGCCCAGGGGAGAGGGTCTTGCCACAAACAAAGCAATCTAACATAAGTTCCCTTAGATTGAGAATGGATAAGATCCTACCTCTTGTATCTCTAATTCTTATTTGATGAAGTCCTTGTGTCTTTGCTCCAGCGATCAACTCCTTAATGTCAATCAAACACTTGATACAAATAGACAAGAAACCAAAGCACACATGAAAGCATACAATATATTCAACCTACTTAAGAGGGTAAGGAGTCTTAAGCTACCAAATAGCATATGAAATTGATATAGGAAACAAAATATTAGTTGTATTAATATGACGAAATGGAAAGTACAACCTTTGCCTTAGCGTTGCAGGTTTCCTTCGACGTGTCCGGGTTATAGCACCACTGTTAACATCTCATGATTCACATCAAACAATGGAATTTCAAGGCTTCTTCCTCTTTTCTCCAAACCAAACAAACTTCACACTTATTCTTCCTTTACAAGCACTGACTAGAAATATATGGATATCAAGAGTTATTTTGGTTATCAAGATTTTGCAGATTATTCCAACCCTTTCATTCGCTAGCTAAGGTTGGAAAAGGAGAAGCTTATATATCTTGAGAGAGGGGACATGGATCCTCTTATGATGGGAGAGGTCTTATCCCTTTTGGTTTGTTCAATTTTAATAGAGCAAAGGAGCCCAAACAGTCTCTTTCAGTTCTATCTCTACTAACCATTTACTAGACTTCCATTCACGAAGCTTCTAGACCTGGAAGCTTCGATTCCATTTTTAAAAACTTTCCAAGATAGGGCCAGCACAAGTCATGAATGGATTACCAACACTGTTCGACACTAGGCTCAGTGTTAGACTCTGCAAATCAGTGCAGGGAAGAAACTAAGTGATAACATCGGTCTTGAAAACTGAGTTTGAAGGAATATTCTATGGAAACGATGTAAGAGGGAAATGTTCTATAGATGAAGATGGATGGAAGGACATGTTCTTCATGATAGGAAAACACATGAGGTCACTGTAGAGGTCCTCCAAGGTCGAGGAACGAGGAGTACAAGGACAGTGACAAAATGTTGTGTAACATGTCCCCTACATCATCTTCTTGTACCAAAACCATTGTGATTGTGGTAACTGTTGCAGCTAAATTGAGGAAATATTCTTGTTAATAGTTAGGGGTTCAGAGCAAAGAAGCTTGAGCCAACACATCTTTCAAAGCATCAAAAAAATTTGAACAGTGTGATCCCAATGGAAAGGAACTCCTTTTTTCAACAAGCGAGTAAATCCTTTCGTAAGTTTCGCGTAGTTAGGAACGAATCTCTTTAGAAACTTAGCCTTCCCTTGAAGGCATTGTAACTGAATGAGTGACTAGGGAATAGGAAAATCTATGATTTCTTGGAATTTCATAGGATCAATGTGGATCTCATTCTTAGACAATATGAATCCTAGGAGTCGACCATATTGGACAAAAAACACACATTTTTGCATATTTAACCTTGTCATGCGGAAAGAGTTAATCTTGCGAACAAAACCAACCTCCCTAGAAGCCTAAGACTTTCTAGTGACAAACAAGACAATTAAGAGCAATCCTTCTCTAAACATGTATTTACCATACAAGAAATCAAGTATTTAGATCCTACCTGTAGTCCAACGCTGTTGTAGTAGTCCAGCCTCGTTGATCCGGATGAGCTCCTCCTTCACGTCGAAACCTGCATTCACTAACAATCAAACGATTAAATAGCACCTGAATATCTCATGAAATAAAACATATTTAACATACAGACCAAGGAGTATATGAAACAATTCATTAACAACAAATCATTGAGAAAATGGACTTATTTGTATTAAGGAAACAAAAAAGAAACCATTACAACCTGAGCCTTGGTGTTGTGCAAGTTCCTCCCAGGGTCCAGCAAGAGTTTTCCTCTACTTTGACAAGCTCACCCACTTCCAAATGAAAACAAGAAAGGATGGTAATCTCTCCTCACAAGCTTACAATGGAAGTCCTAATTCCAGCATCATCTACCCTTTGGAATATTCAGCTTTCAACCTCCCTCCTTCTGGCCCAATGCCTGTATTTATAGTTTTCTAGAGGAAGTTAATCAGGTCCACCATCAATGGGATAAGCCCCTCTTTGGATGGGGTAGCTCCTCTCTTGATGGGATAAGTTTCTCTTTCATAGGGATACATGAACCATCTGGAGGCGCTCAATACACATTAAACAAGCTTCTAGAATGCTCTAGAAATGACCACAAGTAACTTTTTTAAGATGAAACTCACGCCTTTTGACCTTTACAGGAGTACACACCCATCCCTTGACATACAGAGCGTACAAGTACACAGGTATTATGAACTTGGGATGCGTACACGCAGGTAAGGTAGAGAGAAACTGTGTACCCAGAGATAAACATGTTTTTTAATGACTTTTTCTCTTTCTTGAAGTTTGACATGGAGAGCAGAGGTATAAGGCTTGCCAAGGAGGATAGTATGATTGTTGATGGAGCCATACTAACTACAAATAGTCATGGTGACAAATTTTAGTGTAACAGATTTCCCCCTAAAGTGCGAAGCCTGTAATAGATTAGGGTTTTATATCATCTAGGAAGGGTGAAGTACTTTATCATTTCAAGGATTATCTTGTGGAGAGCCCAGTCAGAACCTGAAATTTCAACACAAAATACATGTATAATATTATATCATCGCTGAGGTAGGCATTCCCATACTCAGATAAAAAACTTTTAACTAACAGACTAACTACTACTCTGATACAGGAATGATTTCATAGTACATCATAATCATAGACTCATGTAGACACAATATGGACACAGCCATCTGTTTATAATTGGTCTGCTATATAATGAGTACAAAACTCCTCACAGCCTGGATGGTGGAAACTAGATCCAGGGTCTTCATCTCTACTTCCCGAATTGGTACGATTCTAGCCATGCGAATAAATGAGTCGATGTCGAACATGGTAGAAACCGATTGATTACCAGTAGATGATGTAAACTGTTAACAAGTGTGAGAGAGACCACCAGTGATGTCAATGGTTCTCAAAGTACCAAGTACAATCCATGAGATGTAAAAGAATGAGTCGATTTCGAACATTTCACGGAGTCCTTCGATCGAAAGTCAATGATGTAAACTGACGTCGAAGGCGAGAAACCTGCCATTGATGCATGCAGACTTCAAGGTACTAAAGATTTCTAAGTCAACTTTCTAGATAATGTGCTGATGTCGATAGAAAGAGACTCGTCGCAGGCAAGCCCACAACACGAAATCATAGTTCAAGTTGAAGAAATGTTGCTGTAAGGACTGACTCAGGGATGATAAAAATGGATGATAGGTATTTTGCAGCTGAATGTTTTGTTTGCAGACCTCTTGAACACATAACGACACAACAGATGGCTTGGTGACGAATGACTCAAAGTTAATACCCGGAACCCGACTGAAGAAATTTCAATGTGGTTTGATCAACTGTGAGGCAAAGGATTTCCCAACCCAGGTGAATAAAAAGTTTCATGTTCAAGATTGGTAATAAGGTTTTTTCTGAGACAAAAGGATAACAAATAGGCTCATTCTTCTCTCTTTTCCCCCACCATTTCTAGCAAGTACCTCTTTATTTTTTACAAGCTTGAG
>APFE030128979.1:51880-62749 GCA_000404065.3 Pinus taeda | reverse complement strand
GATCATTAGTCTCCAAGTGGAATCAAGAACTATCAGAGAGAGGACACTAATCAAGACCCCAGAAGATGACTCACACCCCTACAATCATCTATATATGGATCCCTCATCACAGAGATCCAGAGGCTGGAATCTTGTATCTTGTAGAGAAGTGTTGTTGGTTTTCTGGTGCAACTTCATAGTGTTGGGTGATCTAAGCTTCATGAGGTGAAGAAGGGCTTTCATGCTGAGAGGATGACGTTGGGTCAGAACAATTGGTTTTAATCCTCTTTGCTATTCTTGATATTAATAAAACTATTCAAGTTTTCCTCCACATTCTTGTATGTTTGATGATATATGCATTTGTGTGGTCAATACATATCTGGTCCTGTATTGCTTATGATTGTAGATCTCCGTTCTTCGATAGTATTATGCTACTTTGATTCCACAGGTGCTCTTTGAAGCTGGGTAGACGAAGAAGAAGTGTCAAAGATCTATGAGAAAGGAGAGGAACGAAGCAAGGAACCAAGCGCAAGACTGAGGTTGGTGTCCTTTGTTCCCCTCTTATCTACTTCTCATAAAGGAAAGCGAAAGTAGTTTTAGTTTGTTTGTTTTCAAGATAGCTACCAGTCTTAGTGGGACTAGTAGTTCCGAGTGGACACTAGATTTCCCAGTAACACATGTCCACCACTATAAATATGGAATCGTGTCTTCTTGAGGTCATTGGTAGTCCCACAATGAAGTCCATTGATATAACTTCCCATTTAGATTTTGGTGTCTCATGGGGTTGCAATAACCCTACTAGATGTTTGTGTTCAGATTTTACTCATTAACACTCTAAGAATCTTGCTACCAAATTTACGATGTCCTTCTTCATCCCTTTCCAAAAGAAGAGTGGTTTCAGGTCCGCACTCATCTTCTTAACACCATGGTGTGTCATGTATACTACACGATGTGCTTCATTCAAGATTAACTGGCGTATATCTTCATTCGTTGGCACATATATCCTTCCCTGAAATCGTAGTAGCCCGTAATTATCAAGGGAGTATTATTCATATTTTGTTACCCTCATTTCATCCTCCCTTTGCTAACCTCTTGGTACCAAGTGTCTTTAAATTACAACTCAAGCCGTTTCTCCCTCAAATTTGTCTTTAAGGGAATCACTAAAAATATCTGAGGCCTCCTACTTAAAGCATCAACCACTCTATTTATCGTTCCTTTTATGTAAGTATTATCAAAATCATATTCACTAATTAGCTCAGACCATCGTCTTTGTCTTTCGTTTAAGTGGTCTTGAGTGAATATGTGTTGTAGCCCATAATGGTCAGTCCTAAGATCAAACTTCCTAGAAGGTAGTGTCTCCAAATCTTTAGTGTATAAACAATTCCTGCCATTTCTAGATCATGGTTTCATAGTTATCTTCGTGGGTTCTAAGTTTCCTTGATGCATAAGCTATTACTCTTCCTTCTTGCATCAATACACAACCCATACCTTCGTTGGAGGCATCAATGCAAACTAAAAATTTTTGTTCCATATCAGGCACCTTCAAAATTGGTGTTGTCGTTAATAAAACCTTTAACCTTTGGAATGCCTCTTCACATTTTTCATTCCAAATGAATTTCTTGTTCTTTATTTGGAGCTCAGTAATGGGGCTTGATATCTTCAAAAATCCTCCAAAAAATCTATGATAATACCCTGCCATGCCCATAAAACTTTGTATTTCATGAACATTAATTGGTGTTAGCCATTCTATGATGGCCTCGATCTTTGCTAGGTCTACTGCGATACCATCCCTCGAGATAATATGCCCAACATAATGAATCTTGGTTTGGTAAAAGGAACACTTTGACAACTTCATGTATAAATGGTTTTCTCCAAGACATTGTAGAATTATCCTCAAGTGTTCATCATGCTCTTCTGGGGTCTTTGAGTAGATCAAAATGTCATCGATAAAGGCTTGTATAAAATTTTCGAAGTAATCTCGAAATATTCCATTGATCAAACTCATGAAAACACACCATGCATTTGTCAGTCCAAAGGCTAAAACTACAAATTCATAATTCCCAAATCTTGTCTTAAAGGCTGTCTTTGGAATATCTTCTTCCTTGATTCTCAACTAATGATATCCTGACCTCAGATCTATCTTTGAAAACACTGTTTCCCCCCTCATTTGATCAAACAAGTCTATATCCTTCATAGAGGGTATTGATTTTTTATTGTCACTTTGTTCAATTGGTGGTAGCCAATGCACAATCGCCAAGACCCATCCTTCTTCTTAACAAAAATCATAGGGAATCCCCTTGGAGATATGCTAGGTCATATGAACCCCAAGTTCAACAATTCCTTTAATTGGATTTGCAGTTCCTTTAGCTCTGGAGCTGACATATGATAGGGTGCCTTTGCAATAGGCTCATTGCCTAGTTTAAGGTCGATGGTGAAATCAATTTCCCTTTTTGGGGGTAGCCCAGGTAGTTATTCAATAAATACATCCTTAAATTCAACAAGACTGAGATGTTTATCAAGGTTTCTAGAATTACCCTTATCATTTAGAGATACCACCAATAACATTTGACATCCCTTTTGCATATATTTCATTAGTTGCATGGAGGAGATGAACCTCAGGGACACCCCTCGGTTCTTTCCCCTAAATGATTATCTTTTTCTATCATCGTTTGTGAAATGTAGAATCTTGTCTTTGCAGTTTAGGACTGTCTCATGTCATTCCAACCAATCCATTCCTATAACTATGTCATATACTCCTAAAATTGTAGAGTACAAGGATACCTTGGTCTTACATACACCTAGGTCCATCTCACAATCCTTTACCATCCTTCCTACATTTATTTTCATACCACTTGCCATTTCTACATGTCTAAATTCATATTGTGTAATTGCTTTATGTTTAATCCTTGATAATGCATTTAGAGAAATAAAGGAATTAGTAACTCCTGGATCTCTTAAAATGAGAAAACTCTTACCATCAATATTACCTGAGGTTTCCAACATAGTGGATTGGTGTTAGACCTAGTGATTGTTCACCACTGCATGGATGCAATGAGCCTTCCCCAGATACCCCACCGTAGTTACTTTCTTGTTTGCATTCATATTACCTACCTTTTGAGGGAAATCCCTCTCATAGTGAGGACATCCACAAGTTCAACACCCCCTCTTAGAAGCTTGGATCCTACTACCAACTGAACCAGGAGTTGGCCTGAAACTTTGCTGGAAAGAGCCAAACTATTGGGATCGATGTTGAGGTGGTGTGACTTGGTGTTGTCACATAGGTCGGTGTTATTGTGGTTGATGAGTTTGTTGAGGTACCCTGTGTGGATGCTGAGTTGGATGCATATATGGTGTTCTTTACCACTTTTGATGATTGAGCACAAGACCCCTTTGCAAATTTCTACATTCCATTTTGTTTCCACTTGGTACTCCTGATCATGTGGGCCTTGTTGACTTACTAGGTCCACTTCTCATGATCTCCTCCTCTGCAATGATCACTTGTTGAACTTCCTCGTGCAAGGTGTGAGGCATTAAGATTCTAACCTTGGCTCAAATGTTAACAATACACAAATTTGTTCACCTTGAGCTTTTTTGTGTTTAAGTGAGGGGCATAACGAAGTAATTCCATGAAACGAGCCTCATACTCTAGTAGTGAGTGACTCCCTTAATTTAATTCATTGAATTCATTTAGTTGCCTCTCAAGGAACTCTTCTAAGAGGTAACGCTCTCTAAATTTTTCTTCAAATAGTTCCTAACTTACTTCTGAGATATTCATTCCCAATTGGGTTAATAATGTCTTTGACCAAAGTAATGTGTTTCCCTTTAGCTGGAATATACTTATCTTGGACTTCTTGTTTGAGGTGTAATTTCTCAGGGTAAAGCACATAACCATGTTTTCTAACCATGCCTCTGCAGATTGACCATCCTTGGACCCCCAAAACTCTGTAAATTTCACTTTTTCCAAATCTCAACATACATCATTTTTTGTAGTGTTTTGGGGTACTTTATGACAGGTCCTCCCTGCTCTCATTCCAAACGATTTATTGATGCCTCAAACATGTGTTGGAATGATCTCATTAAGTTCAAAACTTCTCTAGTTGGTATCTGTTCTGGTGTTGTGATGTTTTCTACATCATTGGGTGGAGTGGTAAGAGTCAGTTGTTGTGGTGGTGCCATGTTGCGCCCTTTAATTGCCCCATTTCTTCTTGTATCTCTTCTAACCATGGTTCACCAATGAATCATGCCACAATTTAACACGATTTTTCCTTATACGATTAAAATAGATAAATAAGAATCAAATAAAAATCATAACCAACCTGAGTGGTTCTATAATTTACTATTATGTTGATATACTTCCAAAGGAACAATTTATGTATTTATAAGTTCTTGATTATATAATTCACCTATCAATTTCAAACATTCATATAAGATTTAATCAAAATAATACCATCAATCTACTTAAATAGTATGCTTAGATTACATTATATCATATAAATGCTAGAGGTGGTTGGTAGCATTATCATAACATAAACTGAGAATGTCTTTAGTAAAAAGAGAGAGAATAAGTTTCTAATGTTTATGATTTTAATATTGGAAGTACCAAAAACCCTAATATTAATAATAAGCATAGGTAATTATTGTGTTATACAACATACTATTAGAATATGGTAATTATTATATTACATGCATGTATAATAGGGATACCCATTCGAAACCATCATAATTAATTTGGGATTACATTAATGACTATTTATATATAAGTGTTTATATAGCTAAAAGTGTATAGTATGACACAATGTTATACCTTAGTATATAAGATATCTAAGAACAAGTATTAATAATGAAATAATATATAATAATAAATTCCTTTATTTATACAGAAAACTAATTAAATCACTAAAAAAATGTAATGATTCTTAAAATGTTAAATTAGAGCCATTGGAAATATTATTTACATTCAAGTAAAGAAGCATATTTTACAGATAGTTATTTCGCACAATTTTTTATGCAAAAAAAATTCGTGAAAGGGGAATTCCCACTATTTGGAATGGCTTTAGAATGAAATAAATGAAAATAAAAAAATATTTATAAAATAAATAAATTTCATAAAATTTATAAGATGTAAATTTAATTTAATACCAATAATAAAAAGTAATTTTTATTCCCTGTAATAACTTACTTTCTTCTCTTCCACAAAAACGAGCTATAATAACTTGAAACTTTCAATTAATCTTTAGTTGAAGGTTTGAGTTTTCACAGTGGAATACAACCATTTTTGTTCGTTTATATCCATATCCACACAAACTGGGAGCGCACAAGCGAATCCTTTAAAACCAAAATAAGAACAGATCTAATATAGGAATTCTGAGCGAATGTGCATTGTAGTGTATCCAAAAACTGAAATGTGCATTGTAGTGTATCCAAAAACTGAAATGGTTTTAAATTTTTAATTTGAGAAAAGTCAGTTGTTAGCTAAACCTAGGAAATGGCACCTGCTTGGCCAAGCAATCCATTTTTGGTAAGTGGAATTCAGAAACAAGTTTCTCTTACCCAAAACTATTTATTGACGGTAAGAAACGTATCTTTATCCCTAGATGTATGAATGTTTACTCAGTTTTAAGAAATATTCCCTTTAGAGGGAACCTTCCAACATCCTCTATAGTTTCTTTGTTGCCTGAAAATTCCTTTTTTTTTCAAGCAAGAAACTATATTTTTTTCTTACAGATTAAATGTTTAAAAAAATGCTTACATTTAAGAAATATTTATAAGCAACGTAACACAGCAATATCCCAATAACTCAGTTTACATGATTGAAAAACTTCCATTTGCTTTTTGGAATATATTCTATAAGGCAATTAGAAAAGTAACCAGTCTTATACTCCATTGTTTATAGATGAAGCCATCAAACTAAGCTAAGTGGACTCAAACTAAGCTAAGTGGACTCAGTGATCTGATCTAAAAATCTTGTGAATATGCATACAATATTGAGCTAAGCTATTCTTCTCTATTTCTAGTAGACATAGAAAGGGATATTGTTTGGCTTTCAAGGGAACAATGGGGCGTTGTGTATTATGCATCAGCTTTCTGACAGGCATGCTTCACAAGAAAACATTTTACTTCCGTACACGTTTGCTCAATCTTCAGACCAAACCTGGGTTTTTCATGTTTGATTTGGTGTTGAGCCTATAAAATTATATGCTTCTGTGGTAGATTGAAATAGCTTAAAAACAAATGTTACAGATATAACATTTAAAACACGTATATTCATTGAAACTGCTTTTAGGATAGTAGTCACAGGTCATCTTTAAGTTGATTGCAGATTCGTAAAATATTTCTTTTTCATAAGGACAGGGGCATAGTCCTTTTTTTGACAGTGTATCTCAAAATATTCTGGAAATCTGCAATCGAACTAAGCTTAGCCATAATCACACGATCCAATTTTCTCTATCGGTTGTGGAAGATTTGGGCTATCCCAAGAAAAAAGAATCCAGGGTGAGTATCTACTAGTTAGTTAATTAAGAACAAAGTGTTTGGTTGGATTCACAGCACACTGACGATCTGGAAGGTAAAGCTAATTTACTTGGTATTTTAATGCCGGATGAGAAAACTGGTTTTGCTGCCTCTTTAACAGGGATTTTTATAAAAAGATTGTGAGGATTTTCATGAAAATATTTACATTTATCTGAGACCATATCTTAACAACGGATCCTTGCAGTCGGGCAACATGAGATCCCAGATCCGTTGCCACTAGTTGGAGTCTATTTATTTATAGATGAGGTGGATTGTGCTTCGCTTTTAACAGTAAAAGCTCGCTACATTCTCCGTTGGAGGAGGAATCTTTTCACGTCTTACAATCCCATCAATCTATCCAAAATAGAATTACCACATAGTTCTAAATCACTATAAATAATTGAAATTAATCAAACCACTTTGGAAGACGTCTGGCATTACTACATGCACGATTCTTACGATTCTTTTGAGATTAAAAAAAAAATTATCCTTATGATTAGGGTATTCAGAAAATAAAAAGCTATGAAACTTTTACAAGTTGAATAGTCATGATTTAAAGTTTTTAACTAATATAATGGTTTAATAATTACTCAATAATAAATTCATTTTTCTAAACCAACATTTTATAAAAACTTTTAATTTAGTTGTTTTTAAAATGAAAACAAAGCAGATAATTTTGAGAATGTTATAAATTTTATTATAAATATATATATATATATATATATTATGGCTAATAATAATATAAAATATCTATTTTAAGGTCACAGCCAAGCCAGACACCAAATTGGTGTATGAGACCCCCTTGTTTGTGGGACAAGGGACCCACCTCCGCCCAACAATTTGACTGCTAAGTCTACGAAGGCATACATACTCTACCCCCCTCTGGTTTTGAACCTGTGACCTCTTAGGAGGAAACACATGCTCTTAACCATTAGGCCCACTCAAGCTGTATAAATAGATTAAGAGTTTTTGAAAAACTTTTACAGTTTTTGAATTGTAATCTATAATTACAACAGATTCTTTCAAAATTTAAAAATTACTTTAAAATATACCAAAAAGTTAAAAATAAACAAATTAAATAATTTTAAAAATATCAACAACAGGAAAATAATCCAAAATCATAAAATTTCCATAACCGGTAACTTGAAAGTGAAATTCCAAGCATGCTCTTAAAATTCATAATTCTATCCAACATGTCCATGAAATTATTGATATACGTTTAACTTAGGGTTTTGATTTTGACATTTTCACGATATTCTTGAGAGGGTTCCTTCTTAGATACAAGGGTAAACTTTGAGGAAAGCTTGTGAAGAATACCATATGATTATGTTAGACTAGCGTGGAACAATGTCTTCACTTTCTTAGTTCTCCTCTACATTGCAGCATGTGAATTATTTGAAACATTTTCGTGCAGATAACACAATAAATGATGCAGAGTTTATTCAAGTTCATATAGTACCAAATGAAGAACTTTGGATAGTTCTTCAACAGAGCTTTGGTGGTTTCTGTGCTATTGCATATCTAAGCTTTGCCCCAGACGACCTCAAACATGTCCTTTTGATAGGAGGCCTTCCACCCGTTGATAATGAATGCACCACAGATACTATATATATGGCATGATACAAGAATGTTTTATTGCAAAACTGGGAGTACTACAAAGGTTTCCCCAAGACAAAGAAATTATTTGTGAAGTTGTTCTTCACTTGGTAGAGTCTGATCTATAAGTTTGGATTTTTCTTTAATATATTTTGAGTGGTTTTGGCAAGGTTAGGGTGTATATTAAATGTTATTCTTTATAGAGGCGCCATCTAAGTTGAGCCATCAAGCTTACAAAAGTAGTGAAGGGGCCTAAAACTTGACCAGATTGTTATTGGAAGGAGTGTGCACATTATGTAAAAGTTTTTTTTTTCTAAATAAACGTCCAAAGAGGGGGCTTTTGAGCTTAAAATAATTAGTGTATTGTTGACGGTGCTAGACCCACCAACATTCAAGGGATCACCTCGGTATGAAGTCCCAACTAGAACTCACATTGTTGGGTGTGGGAGTCCCATCTAGTATGATGGCCTGGTTGCCATTGTCTTAAGGATTTGCATCAACTCTTACTTGTTAGTGTAGGAGAGTGGTCTGCTTTGTTTTCGGGAAGTGAGGTTCACGTGCCTAGTGATTGCAAGTGTACTTGTGTCAGTGGTTCTTTCATTGTGAGGGGAAGAGAGTGATGGTGATTTCCAAGTTGAAAGGGATTAGTCCCAACTCGACTAAGAACACACAACACAAAAGGACATACACAACTTCTGGCGGAGCAATCTACTAGGATGCGGCAGTAACAACGTACAAGATAAGATACCACATACAACACTCACAGATCAGTGTGAACGAGTGCAACAGTTGTTACAACAAGGTTCATGTGAAAGGTTTGTCTAATGTCTGGCAGAGCAGTCAACATAGATAGGACAACATTAACAACATATACAACACATTTCCATTAATAGATTATGCATTACAACAAATGAAATAGCTTAGATGTAGAACACAGGTTAAAGCAACATGCATTACAAGTGTTAAAAGATCAGTGTTACAACAGATACAATACATGTGTGAAAACGTTCTGGCCTATTGACAAGCTTCCAAATTAAGCGAAAGTTCCAAGACACATCATTACACCATACATCACTAAACCCGTCAGCAGGGCATTAGAGCCACTACTTAATCCCACAAGAAAATATTATAGACTCTATTGGCTATGTGGGAGGAGATGAGGTCAAAAGTCCTTGCTATGTACAAATGAGTGGGTATTTATAGCCAAGGGTGAAACTGACCCTTGTGGCTATTCAACTACCCTCATGACTATTAGATTTCCATAACTTTTTGACCTACGTGACTCTTTGTTCACAAGTGGGTCTCTTAGATTTCCACGTTACATCGCATTGATTGACAACATAGCCCATAGTGGAGATGTGGCGACAATGTTGGTACATTGGTACTACTAGAGTGCATGTCAAGCTACAATGTTGCTGGGTGATGGACGTCTTCATGATGTATCACAGCGTCACCTCCACATGGCGAAGTGCGTATTGTCCTTGATGGTCCTTAGTTCACTTGATGAAGCTCTAGCATGTTGTTCCTTTCTTGCATGCTGGAAGGTTTGACAGGCTCATATGTTCATGAAGATGCATGTTCATTACGTTTGTCCACTTAGCATGCTTCATTCATTCATCTGTTGGTGAACCTATCCTTCTGCATGTGCTCCCTTTGTTCATCCTATTTGTCATCTTTCCATTTTGTTGGTGTACCTGTACCTACAGTCACTCATAACGAGATGACATCAAATCTAAACCTCCTAGTCTACCATGAAACATGATAATTTTGGATGTAGGTGACCAAAAGAGGCATCAAGGTTGTGAAGTAGAATGATGGCTCTGGGCACTGCTGATGAAAACTATGCAAGAGTCACTGAGTGATGGAGACAAGAAATTTGAGTCGAAAGTGACTGTCTGCAAGGTCTGGCTCAACTCGGAAGAAAAATTGTGCAAATTTACAAAGGGGTAGTTCGAGCTACAGGAAGGAAAGGTAGGCATGTTCTATGCATTTTTCAGAATGAACAATCAGCGGGGTTTGGACAGCCAGATTTGCGCAATTTTCTAGAGGAGCGGGTCGGGCTACATGATGGGTAACTTGGCAGGGATTGCACAATTTTCTTGGGGAACTGCCTAGGATACTAGTAGCCAGAACTGCGTAATTCCTAGAGGGAACTCCCAGTCTATTGTTGGGGTCATTGTTAGCTAGAACTGCATAATTCCTAGAGGGAACTGCCAGTCGGCTACTAGGGTCACTAGCAGCTAGAACTGCGCAATTCCCAGATGGAACTGCCAGTTGGCTTCTCAGTCAATGGAAGCTAGAACTGCGCAATTCCCAGAGGGAACTACCAATTGGCTTCTCAGTCACTGGCAGTAGAAACTACACAATTCCCAGAGGGAACTGGCAGTCTGCTACTAGGAGTTGCTCGCAGGGAAATGCACCGAGGCCAAAAGGCTGGCCTGCTGATCATCTTTGTGAAATTTTTGAGTTGAGCTGACCGATGGGAAGTGGAAGGCATGCTGATGAATACTACACAATTTTTAAGATGAATAGTTGGGCGACTTTATAGATGACTGATTGGGAAAACTGCAAAATTTTTTGAAGGAGACAGGGACAGGCACTTGGTGTCTATCTGGCTTGTCTATGCAATTTCCTCAATCAATTGAGAGTGAGGTTGATCCAGATTTAAATAGGAACGCAATAGATTACAGAGATAACCATAAATATCGAGATGTGATAACCATAAATAAAGAGATGCAGCGGAAATAATACTTCATTTCATTAATGGAAAATACCGAAATATGC
>APFE030128979.1:11210-43976 GCA_000404065.3 Pinus taeda | reverse complement strand
CACACACTCACATGACTTGACGACGAAACGACCCAAACCATCCAGACACACATTTTCAACATGACTGACCGACGGTGTAAGTGACAAGCGTGACACTCGTGATTGATCATTCATGATCGAGACGATACTTGCATGATAGCAAATGTGACTTCGTGTGTGAGTGTGACAGATTCTTTCATAGCAAACACAACAAGCACATACGAAGCAAAGAATTTGAGCATAACTAGAACATGGTTGCAAGCATGACTTAGACATCAGCATGCAGAGACTTGAATGAAATGAACAAGCAAGGCAGATGTAAAGCCTCACATGAGTTTAGGAAGTGAACTTGAGTTTGTGCAATCATCAAGTGAAACTCTTCAAGGGAGGCTCTGAAATTAGTGCAGGCCGAAATTTTGGAGGGTGGTTGTAGTTGCTACAACACTTGGCGACACACTGGTAGAACTCCAACTTCTCTATTTGGTTCCATTGCTAGCACAGGGCCTTTGTCTTTCAGGGAGCATTGAATTGATTTGCAGGTTACTTTAGTTTACCCATTTACCCATGGACATACATGGTTCACCCTTTTCCAACTCAGTCAAACACAATCAAAAGTTCAACTTATATCTCAGTGTTTCAAATCTAAGAAAGGTATTTTAGCTCACGAGTTGAAGATTTTGAGAGTATAAGTTTTGATCTCTAGTGTTTCTCCACTGCTATCAAGCCTAGATAGTAACCGGTGGAGTCACACAACAACACACACATTTCTCCACTGCCAATGAGCATAGCCAATACCCTTGTGGAGTTTCATGCTTCACCTCTTTGTACAAGCAACATTTCTTTTCTTTCGTCTTTGTATTGTTCAAGAGAACTGTGGATAGGAACTTATTTATTTTTGGGGAAAAAGAGGGATCCCAACTTATTGAAAGTAGAAGAGGTTGTTCCTTCATAGAAGCATGTAAGACATCTGACATAGGTTTTCTCATTTATATTTCCCCTTCTCTGTTTCTACTAGTTGGATGAGCTTAAACACACAGAGTAGAAGGCTGAGTACAAGCATGGGGTTTCCCAGTGTGGACACAGGTTCATGGTTGCACCAAAAATTCCCTTGCAGACAGTTCATATTTTCTGTCAGGACTTCATCAGTCGAAGGTTACAACCAAGCATAGAGAAGGAAAACACAAGACTAGCCAAGTGCTACAGTGTCGCAAGTCTCTTCAAATTTCAACCACATACTCTATTCAAAATCTAGAACATAATAGTTGGCAACACTTATTTTTGGAAACAAAAATAGTAATATACTAAACGAAAAAAACAAATGTAAACCAAAATAGTAAGCAAAGTAAGAAAAGCAAAGAAGAATCAGAAGTAAAAGCAAAAGAAAAGTGAGTAAGCAAACACACAGGAAAGCAAACAAACAAACATGCAAAGCAAGAAAGAAAAAAAGCATGTAAGCAAAGGAACTGAAAGCAAACACTACTACTCCTAAGCTAACGGTGCATGGGCTTGATCACGTAAAGTGATATTTCTAATGCAACCACTGATGCATTAGTTGACCCATGTTGGCGAAGGTTTGGTCCGTGAGCAACCCAATTGTGTTAACCAGCAAATGTGGAAGATACAACAATGAAAACAAACACGCTCCAAACTTACAAGAGTCCACAAAACAAAGATGAGTGAAAGCACATGTCATGCACTCTATGGAATTAGCATGGTGTTGTTCTACACTGCATGCATATTTTGAGTGTACGCATTCCCTTGACCATGATATGCAAGAAAACATGAGAAAGGTAGAGCACTTATGTTACACAAGTGTGCTTTTTGTGTAAGATTCCTCCAATGCATGAGTGATGGGATCGTGTATTTTGCATGGAGGAAGTAAAATCTGAGTGTTAGATTGATCTTGAGTGCATACAGATGAGTGATGAGGAACCTTTAGTGTTTGAACAATTTCCTTATCATAAGTGAAACCAACCTTAGGACAATGAGGGCTTGACATAACCATTAGCTCGGGCTAAAGTGCCTCGACAGTCTGTGGGGTTTCGACTTCATTGATAGATGGATCTTTGTAGACCAGTAGCTTAGACGAATTAACAATGAGTGAATCAACATCATGATCGAATGATGAGGTGAAGAGATCATGACAACCAAGATCATAAAATTCAGGGTGTTGGTCATCATCATCATGGTTTGGTGAGTCACACTGAGTGGTAGATGAGAAGGAAGGATGTTCACCCTCTGCATTTCTAGAAAGAGAAGATGAAAGATCTAGTGGATTTTTAATGAATGATCTATCCTCTCCGTTTTTGTATAATGGGCCAACATCTGGTGAGTCCTGTGAGTGATCAACAATGAGTGCATCCGTGGAAGAAGACACACATGCAAAATCATGGATGGAAGGTTCACCAAAGATGTTAGGAAAGAGCGAAAAGGGTTCAAACAAAAGGGAGTCATCCTTCTCCAAGTGTTGATGCTCAAGCTTCCACTCATACTCTTCATGAATGATAGCGCATGTTGGTTGTGAAACATAAACTCCATCAATGGCTTGTTCCTCATTCACAACAAGTGAAGAGTCTAGAATGGATGAACATAAGACAACATCATCCAGAGGAACATCTGAGTGTGAAGACAAAGGTTGTAGAACATAATGCATATGAGAAGTCGAAGGAATCACAACCAAATATGCATGAAAATTAAGTGAAGTGATGTTGGGAGGATGTGAAAGATGAAAAAGTGAGTGAGCATGATCCTCAACATCACTCGGCAGTGGTGGAGTTGTTGGATGAAGGGATGCAGACAGTCAATCGAGACAGTGATCGCATCAACATGATATTGCGCAGCTCCATCAGTGAAAAATGTTGAGCGAGGCTTGATCTCAAGCTTCTTCTTGGGGTGGGAAGATTTCTTATGGAAATACTCAAACCGGTCCCAAGGATAGGCAATTTCATCTGGATCCTCACAGCTTGAAACTGCAAGTCACGGAAGCACTTCCAAAAATCAATAACCAATTCATGTGTAGCCTTCTGTTGCTGTAACAACTTTTGGTCAAGATAGTCTGGATCAAAATGATAGAAAGTGTCTTCAACAAGATTACAAAAGTGTTCAAATGAGTGCACACTGTGAGCCGATAAGCTAAGTAGCCAATGAAATGGGGATTCGTGAAGTTTGTATGCAAGCAACAAACTGACATGTTCATCAGAAAACTCATATTTCTCATGAAGCATGGAAAGAAAGTCTTTTAAATACTTAAGCAAGGCCACTTCAGCTTCATCATCATAATTGTAAGTGGACAAGAGATCGAATAACTCCCCCGTGATGGAGACATCTTCACAATTCGAAAACATCGAGGAGGGAGAAGAGTGCAAGATTCCATCAAAGATATGTAAAAGTTCAAACTAGATGAGAGGACACCACTTATCATCTGACCCTCCTTCCAGCACCAGAAATGTTGACAGTGCTAGACCTGTTGACATTTAGGGGATCACCCCGGTATGAAGTCCCAACTAGACCTCATATGGTTTGGTGTGGGAGTCCCATCCAGTATGATGGCTCGGTTTCCATTTTATTAAAGATTTACCTTAACTCTTGCTTTTCAGCACATGAGAGTGGTATGCTTTGTCTTCGAGAAGTGAGGTTTGTGTGCATGGTGAGTGTAAGTGTACTTGTGTCAATGGCTCTTTCACTGTGAGGGGAAGAGGGTGAAGGCGAGTTCTAGGTTGAAAGGGATTAGTCCCAACTCATCTAGGAACACACAACACAAAAGGACATACCAACTTCTGGTGGAGCAATCCACCCGGATGCAACATTCACAACGTACAAGGCAAGATAACACGTACAACACTCACATATCAGTCTGAACGAGTGCAATAGTTGTTAGAGAAAGGTTCATGTGAAATTTCTGTCTAATGTTCGGCAGAGAAGCCAACACAGATGGGACAACATTAACAACATATACAACACATTTCCATTAATATATTATGCATTACAACAAATGAAACAGTTTAGATGCAGAACAGAGGTTAAAGGAATATGCATTACAAGTGTTAAGGATTAGTCTTACAACAGATACAATACATGTGTGAAAATGTGTTGGCCTATTGAGAGGCTTTTGAATTAAGTAAAAGTTCCAAGAAACATCATTACACCATACATCACTAACCTTGTCAGCGGGGCGTTGGAGCCACTACTTACTCCTCAAAGAAAAGATTACAAACTCTCTTGGCTATGTGGGAGAAGCTGAGGTGAAAAGTCCTTTCTATGTACAATTGTGGGGGTATTTATAGCCAAGGATGAAGCTGACCCTTGTGACTATTCAACTACCCTTATGACTATTCGACTTCCATAACTTTTCAACTTACGTGACTCTTTGTTCACAAGTGGGTCTCTTGGACTTCCACGTTACATCACATTGATTGACAACATAGCCCATAGTGGAGATGTGGGTGACATGACTCATGACATGACTCGACATGACATGGCATGATAGTGTTGGTACATTGATGTTGTTGGAGTGCATGTAGCTACATTGTTGCTAGGTGATGGATGTCTTCATGATGTATCACAGTGTCACCTCCGCATGGTGAAGTGAGAGGAGTCCTTGATGGTCCTTGGTTCTCTTGATGAAGCTCTAGCATGTTGTTCCTTGCTTACATGCTGGAAGGTTTCATAGGTTCATATGTTCACGAAGGTGCATGTTCATCGCGTTCGTCCACTTCACATGCATCGTTCGTTCGTCTATTGGTGAACCTATCCTTTTTCATGTGCTCGCTTTGTTTTTACCATTTGTTGTCTTGCCATGTTTGTTGTTGTAAATCTACCTGCAATCACTTATGACAAGACGACATCAAATCTAGAAACCTCCTAGTCTACCATGACACATGATCATTTCAAATGCAGGTGACTAGGAGAGACAGCAAGGTTTTGAAGCGGGATGATGACTCTAGGCACTGCTGATGAAAACTGCGGAAGAGTCACTAAGTGATGGAGATGGGAAATCTGAGTTGAAAGTGACTGTCTACGAGGTTTGGCTCAACTAGGAGGAAAAATTGCACAAATTTTGGGACAGACAATCCAGGTTGCAGGAAGGCAAAGGTAGGCATGTTCTATGCATTGTTCGAAATGAACAATTAACAAGGTTTGGACAACCAGATTTGCGCAATTTTCCAAAGGAGCGGGTCGAGCTGCATGATGGGTCACTTAGCATGGATTGTGCAGTTTTCTTAGGGAACTTCCTGGGAGACTGGTAGCCAGAACTACGCAATTCCTAGAGGGAACTACCGTCTATTGCTAGGGTCACTGGCAGCCAGAACTGCATAATTCCCATAAGGAACTGCCAGTTGGTGGATGGGGTCACTGGCAACCAGAACTATGTAATTCCCATAGGGAATTCCCAGTTGGCTGTTAGGGTCACTTGCAGCCAGAATTGCGCAATTCCCAGAGGGAATTTCTAGTTGGCTACTCAGTCACTACCAGCAGAAGCTGCATAATTCCCAGAGGGAATTTCTAGTTGGCTGCTCAGCCACTACTAGCAGAAGCTGCGCAATTCCCAGAAGGAACTGATAGTCTACTGCTATGAGCTGCTGGCAAGGAAATGCACTGAGGCTAGAAGGTTGGCCTGATGATCATCTTTGTGCAATTTCTGAGGTGATCTAATTGATCGGCAGTGGAGTGCTTGCTCATGAATACTGCACAATTTTTGAGATGAATAGCCAATCAACAGTCTATATGTCTAACTGGGAAATCTCTGCAATTTTCTTAAGGATACAGGGATGGGCACTTGGTGTCTATCTGGCCTATCTATGCAATTTCCTCAATGAGTTGAGTGAGTGAGGTTAGTGGCCTGTGTACAATTTTTTTAGGGAGTCCATCCGGGGTGACCACCGGGTCCAACTGTCCAAGCGGCCATCATGAGAGTTGATTGCATTGCTTACGGTCCATCTTGAACAAGCTAGCTTGGTGCTTCTACGTTGTTCTAGTTGATATTCAATCGAGTCGATGGTGAGGTGATGGTCTAGGTGCCCGAGTGGATTTTGGTCGTCAGAACTTTAACAAAATAACTAAGTGTGTGAATCGAAAGATGCATAGGTGTTCACACGAACACACATTCACATGACTTGATGATGAAATGACCTGAACCATCTAGACACACATGATCAACATGAATGACCAACGGTATAAGTGACAAGCATGACACTCGTGATTGATCTTTCATGATCGAGACGGTGCTTACACAACAGTAAATGTGACTTCGGGTGTGATTGCAACATATGCTTTCATATACAACACAACAAGCACATACGAAGCACAGACTTTGAGCATAACCAGAACATGGTTGCAAGCATGACTTAGACAACAACATGCAGAGACTTAAATGCAATGAACAAGAAAGGCAGATTTAAAGACTCACATGATCTCAAGGAGTGAACCTGAGTGTGTGCTATCATCAAGTGATACTCTTAAAGGAGGCTCAAAAATTGGTGCAAGCTGAAATTTTGGAGGGTGGTTATAGCCACTACAACAAGTATGCAAGAGGAGGGAAATTAAAGAAACAAGTTGAGAAGGAAGTGAAAAATAAGGGTCCATAGGTCCTAGAGGTTGAACCCCCTCTGATACCAAGTGTAGAGACCAACCCTATAATTTTTTATTTTTTTTTAAACAAAAAAATATACCATAAGAAACTAGCATTAGGAACTCAAAAATATTAAGCACTATATAAAACATCCTTGAATTTCACTGCAATGAACATATTGTTTATTTTACATGTTATTAACTAAATCCACAATGAAGTCATGTAAAAGAACATTATAATAACATAGGTGCTATTCTTTAGGAGATGAGATTCAATCTTGACTTTCCGCAACTTGCATTCCTTCATTGTCGGTCGCCTCCAAGTGTGAATGTTGGCGTGATTAATCCGAAAGCAGTGACCCACCGTATGACCTCCTGGCCTACTCCTTGGGTACTCTTCTTCCCCGCAGACCCCAAAGCTGCAATGGGGTTGTACAATGGAGGAAATGTATTAGCTGGTAGAGGAGAGCACTCTTTGGCTGAAGATTCCACTCTCTAAAGTCCTCTACCTCACCAAACTCACCATAGCTCATAGTCACTTCTCTGACATAGTCTCATCCATCCAACAATAGGGTAAAAGAAAAGTCCTTTCTCCCATGGCCTACCCAATCTTTTATAGGAGTCTTCATAGGTGACACTTGTCATTTCATGCATAATTATTTATTTTTGTTAATCCAATAGTTTGATTATTCACCCACCCATGTGTCACTCTCTCACCAAGGATCTCCAAAATTAATTACTTAAATTTTAATTTAGAATTATATTTTTCCTCCCCCCAACAAGACTTCCTATTTCTTCTCCTACTTGTCTCTTGATCCCCCTTTTCTACTCCTTAGATTGTGTTCATTATAAAGTCAATTGATAAGTCATAGATTTGATCCCCTAACTACTCCCTAATTTAATTCAGTTTGCCACTTAGATGGATATATTATGTTGGTTGTTGCCACATGGAGGTTCTCTCAATTTCTCTAAAATTTAATTTATTAATCTTATTTTAATTCACTGCCCTCATCTCTTAATTAGGTTTAACTATTTTAGGATTAATATTTATACTTACATCTATGTCTCTCTTTCCCCCTTTTACCTAATTAAGTTACTTAAGTACATTATCTAGCTAATATTTTCCAACATGCGAAAGGTAGAGTTTTCAAGGTAAAATATTTTATTTCTTCCCATGATCCCCTTAACCCAAATTTTATTCTTGATCTAATTACCTCGGTTCTAACATCAACTACCAGTTGATGTGAATTTACAGGGTTTTCATATCTTTCTTCTGTTTATTAATTTATTTATTTTTAATGATTCCAAGGGTGCCAAGTTGGTCGTGCCCTTCATGAACTTCCCTTGAAGTTCCAAGGGTGCCATGCCTAACTATTTATTTGTGATACCAAGGGTGCCTAGGTGGTCATGCCCTTAAAGAAATTGCCTTGAAGTTCCAAGGGTGCCATGCCACTTTCCCTTCAAGCATTCAGTGGCTATAAGGGGAAATTATAGGTGCAACGATGTAGACCACTATCATTTCTTATGTTGCCTACCATAGTGAGACTAATGGTGTTAGGGATCAAGGAATTCCCCTTAATGCGCATCCCACAATAAAATCCTCATGAGCGACCCAAATTTGGGACCTTCCCTTGGGACATCATGATCTTCAAGGCGAAGTTGTTTCAAGCTTTCCAGCCCAAGTCATGATGGGAGTGCTAGCGGGTATTATGAGGGATAATGTCCCACCCCTCCCATGCAATTTCATCCAATTGTACAACCTCATCACCCATATGTGAGTCATTCGACCAAGCAACTAATTTGTGCCTACAACCACTAACATATCATCATAATATATATATACATATATAGCAGCTTTCAAAATTGACTTAGAATTTCAAAGAAAAAATATTAATTTTCATCAAGCCAGGTGCTATCAACTCATCATACGCAAGTGCCTCTGGTGCTTTCTTGTCTTACTCAATAATCATCAGTAACAAAGTTCCCATTGTTAGTCATTTCCATAATAGCATCATCAACATCACCTAGTCATTCACACCATTGTTCATTGTGAACCAGAACTAATGTAAGTAGCTAACATAGGGGACACATCCATCATGGCTATCATCATCATCACATCAATGGAACGTACATCTCCATCAAAGCTATCATCATCATGATATCAATAGAGAGCATACATATCCTTTACTGCTATTATCACCATAATTTCAATAGAGAACAAACATAACCATTTATGCTACAGTCATCATAATATCAATAGAGAACATGTGTAACCATTAATGCTACAATCATCACAATACCAATAGAGAACATACATAACCATTAATATTGTGATCATCATAATATCAATGGATAACATACATATCAATGGATAATAATCGAGTCATGTGTCGGGATCCTCAACCTTAGGTCCTCAAAGAATAAAGTGTGGGCATTATGGATAAATAAATGTTAATTTCATATCACTTTCAGTCAACTATAGTAGGTCACTATAGCAGTGATTTGTTATTCAGTGTTTCTTTTGGAAAGGCTTTCTCGTTGTTCTTGCCTCCTTCTCTTCTAAGGTCCAAAAGGTTCCCCAATGGTTTCTATTTCTCTCCTTAGTTTTTCCTCTTCTTCTTTTCTTCTAGTTCGACCTATTATTTTTGCTTACCACCCTCTTCTTCTTCTCCTACAAAGCCATCTTTTACTATCCCTTCAAGTTCCAATAAGATTTTTCCTTGTGTTTTGAGAAAATTTTCCCTATCCAAATCTATAAAATATGTCCAAGGCATAGGTTTTTTTATGTGATTCAAAGAATCCATTAAAATAAGCCTTATGATCCTATCACGAGAAATGTATTAATGTTTCCCTTATCTCACCCTTTGGCTCATTTCCACTATGCACTAAAGAAGGAAATGGGGAACATTTAGTCACTTGGGATATGAAATTCCATGTAGAATAATAACTTGTAAAGTAGCCTGAATTGATAGGAAGAAAACAACACTGAGTCTCTCATCACAAGATATATATTTCAATACGTGATAGGCTACTTCATCCCATGGGTAGGGTAGGATATATTTTCTAACTCCATTTTTATTTTCAATCAGTTTCTCTTCAGGGAGGAATTTCATTTTGGTTGTGAGAGCCTATGTTCTCTCCTCCTTTCTCCATGTTACTCCTAGGGGAAATGTGGTCACCCTACTAATTATTTCTACATTTGAATGGATAATGAGCCCCTTGACAATGGAGGTGTCACTATCTTCCCCTCGAGGTTGGAGGCATACTGCAAACTCATTAGTAATTTCATCATTGAACCCCTTGAATTTCTCAATGAACTCCATCCACTAGTGGCTTGTAAAGATGTCTCTGACGAGTGGGCATTGGTGGGTCCTTGATGATAATGTGGGAACTTTTCTATTAAAACCACCCCCATGGTCCCTACTGTAGCTTTTCATTTCAAGGGAATTATTTTGTCAATTATTAGTTTTCATAGCAACTTATGGTTTCTGGGAAGAGATGAGAGGAATAGTTCTTTGTTGTTGATTAGAGGAAGAAAATGTGTATGCCCAACATAAAAAAAAAAATCATTCTCCTACTATCATGCTTATCTTGTAAGAAAAATTTAGACCTTCAATTTATTTTCACTTCCAGGAGTTTGCTACAAGATGCTTTAATGGACAAAATATTAACAATTCAACAGACACTTTTTGCATAGGAGATGAGGAAAACTAATTACTTACACTTCACTTAGAGGATCCTTTGTTCCTATATTGTTTTGTGGACAAATTTTTGAAAGGTTGAGCTCTTCTTCAACTCTTGGGACAATCTTGTAGCATCCAAGGTCAGTCCTATAGCACATAGTCAAGATATTGCAACACTTGCTCTGTATCATGTAGCACTCAACCTGAATCTAGTAGCATCTATTCCTTGGTCCCATAGCTTCTCTAATGCAACCTATGAGACCCTTGGTGTAGCTATCTCACTTCCCTATAATGGTAGTGGGCCTCCTTAGCATTTTTGGATTGAACCTTTGGTACAAATGAGGCTCAGGCTTACTTTTAATTTCCTTTTTGGTTTGGTGGTACGCTCAACATGTTGTATTAGCTGGCCCCCTCCTACCACCTTCGCAACTCCTTCGTAGACTCGTTGGCCCCCTCCTCGAAATCATCCCCTTTTTTTTTTTTTTTTTTTCTCCACATGTGATGAGAGAGAAATATAACCCAATTTTAATTGATTGAGGGTGGCCAAGACTACTCAGCCACCTTCAACCTATAAAACCTCATCCTCATGTATTTGAAACAATTATTTTGACTACTATGTACTTAAAGGAATAAGTTAGGAGTCTTTCATAACTTTGCCTACCTAGTAGTCCTTACTCATGTGTTGATCTCTTGATGTTGCATGTTATTTATAAACAAAGGTGAGGTTTCTTCACTTGTCTTTTGTGGTGTCATCTTCTCATTTTCCTTGCTCCATGCATCTACTTGCTTCAAAGAATTTTTTTGTTTTCTTTTAAATATCCCTAATTAATTGAAGCTTGACAGTAGAGGTTTTTCAGGAGGTGGATAGAAGGTTATTTCTTGTAGGTGAATAGTGATCATGTAGAAGATTTCAAAGGATCATCTATATGCTTAAGATCAAAGTAGCGACTTTCCAATGGCTTCATGTTGATTGTATTTTCAATCTGGTGCTCCAACTGTGTTCCTGTAGGGTTTGTGTAGACTACTGCAAGAATGTGTGTCTTCATGTAGCAATCACACAAACCCTCCGAGGATCACAATTCTCTTCAAGTGATGCCTCCAAAAATATTGATAATTCATGAGTATCTTGTGGACAAGGGTCTAAGGTATTTTCTGTGGGTGAAGGGATGGAAAAAGGGGTGAAAAGGAGTGTTTGTAATGTACAAAAGTGAAAATTTGGGTGGAGGAGAGGCCAAGCGGTGTGGAAAATGGATGATGAGGTAATGGCGGAACAACTTCCCCCTTTGTTACTAGGTGAAAAACACAAGATCTATACCCTCTTTTTGTGTCAATCACAAACTTATAGCACATTTGGTGATGGAGGAACGTGGGGAAATCAATGAGATTATGGAGGACATGTAGAGATTTATCTTGGAGGATGTGAAAGTAGAGTTTGAAGTTGTCTCATTGTCTATTATCCTCCTTTGATTGTGATTGGAACCCTAAAAAAAAACATGTTAGCAAGATGATGTATGGGCCCCATTGCTTTTCTTTTGTTTATTTTCTCTTTTCTCTTTTCTTGAGACCTGAAGGATGCCTCAAAGGAGGTTTTCAACCTATGGGACTGACCGAGATTCCTTAAAGAATTTTTTCACATCGGGATATTTTATTTTTTCTTTTTCATCATTTTTTTAGACTCTTAGATTGTCTCATGGAAGTTTACAATCATAGAGCTTTCCTTAAGAGCCTTATGGAGGTTTTCACCTGAGATTTTTTACCTTTTTTTATTTTTTCTCTTTTTTCCTGTTTTTTTGTTAATTTTTTTCTTTTTTTTATCAAAGGTTGGAAGGATTGAGAGCTTTGATACCCTCAATCAAACTCAACTCCTTACTTATTAAACCGATAAACTCCTTTAACAAAGGTTTCTTGTAGAGCTTTAATCGGTAGAAACTCAACTCCTTACTTATTAAACCGATGAACTCCTCCTTTAACAAAGGTTTCTTGTAGAGCTTTAATCGGTAGCCATTGACTAAGAGTGGAATTCCTTATTCATCAATTATTTTGATTTGGATAGATCCATTCGCATGACACTTTTCCATTCGATAAGGACCTAACCATATTTTCATAAACTTCCCTTGAAATCTTTGAATCTAGAATCATACAGAAGGACCCAATCATCCTCCTAGAAGGTCCTTTCTTGATGTTCTTATCAATTCAAACCATCCTATGCAATTAGACCACCTTAGTGTGCATGAGAGCCTACAATCTAAATCCATCAAGAGAATTGAGTTATTGCAACCTATCTTCTGAACTTTGGTGATGTCTAGGTCTAATTGTGCTGCCATTCTTAGGGCGTTGTATTCAAATCCAATGGACATTAGTTTTTTTTTCCATAAACCAAATCGAAGGGATTCAACCCAGTGATGGTTTTCCATGTGGTATTATAGGCCCAAGTGGCTTCCACAAGTTTGGCTACCTAATACTTTTTACTTTTGTTTACAACTTTAGTTAATATGTTCTCTAAATATCTATTTTTCACTTCTACCTACCAATTTTCTTGAGGATGATAAGGGGTGGATTTTATGTGCTCTATTTGATGTTGCTCCATGATTCTCTCAATCGGATTTGAAGTGAATTGATCCCCTTTATCACTAACCAACTCACTTGGGAATCCAAACTTATAAAATATGATTTCTCTTAGAAATTCTACCACTCAATGCTCTGTTACTACTTTTACTTCCCTTACTTTAGCCCACTTTGTCATGTAATCAATCCACACAATGACATATCTCTTTTGTTCGGATGGGGGATCAACTGGCTTAATGAAATCGATGCACCATTTCTCAAATGGTTCAAGAGTAATTTGAGGTTGTAGGGGAATTTCATCCTTTTTTGTAGGATTTCCCTTCCTCCTTTGGAATTCATCACATATAGCAGTGTATTTTCTAGCATCTTGGTGTAGAGTGGACCAATAGTAGCCTACTTGGAGAATTTCGAAGGTTTTCCTCTTGGTAGAAAAATGGGCCCGATAAGGCCCATCAAGGTAATATGAGAGGATTTCAAAGACCTCATCTTCCCTTACACACCTCCTCAAAATCCGATCTGGTCCCAATCTAAAAAGATTGCACCCATTCCAAGTGAAAGGGGCACTTTTTCTAACGATTTTGTTCTTGTCCTTCTAGGAGAGATTAGGAGGAAATATCCTAGCGACCAAGTAATTTTTTATATCAAAAAACCATGAAAACAACAATGAAATAACAAATAGGTTCTCATCGGGAAGTTGATCATCTATCATTTCTTCATTTTCTACAATCAATGTTAGTCTAGACAAAAAATCCACAACCACATTTTCCTTTCCTAGCTTGTTAATAATTGTCAAATGAAATTGTTGCAACAATAATAGCCATCTAATGATTCTAGCATTGACACCAGGTTTGTTCATTAAATATTTAATGGTCGCATGATTAGTATGTACAAAATCTTGGTATCCTATGATATAATGCTTAAACTTGTTCAAGGAGCACACAATAGCTAGGAGCTCTTTTTCACTAGTAGTGTAGCTGAGTTCATCTTTGGATAGATTCTTACTAATAAAATATATGGCATGGGGCAAGTTATCTTCCACTTGTCCCAAGTCTACTCCTACAACCTTGTCAGATGCATTTGTGTGGATGTGGAAGGGAAAGGGCCAATTAGGACTCCTAAGAATTGGTGTACTTACTAATTTCTTCTTCAACTCTTTGAATGCCTCTTGTCAATTATATGTCCAAAAAAAATATAGATCCTTAGTTAAAAACCCAAACAAAGGTGAGGCCATCTTACTAAAATATTTAATAAATCTCCTATAATATCCAACAAGTCCAAGGAAAATCCTAACATCACTTTGTTTTTGAGGGACAAGGACCCTTTGATAATGGAAACCTTGCTAGGGTCAACTTGGATCCCTTCTTTGGAGACTCAAGTGACCTAGGACAATCCTTGCATTGATAAAAAAATCACACTTTTCGGGACTTAGTGAGAGATTCATTTCAATGCATTTCTTTAAAAATGTACATAGGTTGGAGAGAGCTTCATGGTAATTATTCTCATAAGGAGTGAATTAATCCATATAAATTTTAGCTATGTCATGAACAAGATCTGCAAAAATACTCGACATTGCCCTATGAAAGGTAGTACAGGAGTTGCACAAGTGAAATGGAGGGACTCTATAGGAAAAGGTCCCCCATGGACATGTGAAGGTGGTTGTATCTTGATCCTTAGGGATGTTTTGGATCTGATTATACCCACTATAACCATCCAAGAATGAAAATAACTTCTTCCCTACAAGATCATCCAAAACCTGATCAACAAAAGGCAAGGGAAAATGATCTTTATTTATAACCTTTCTGAGTTCCCTATAGTCAACACAGATTCTCCACTTCCCATTCTTCTTGGGTACTATAACAAGAGGATCCATCCACTCATTATCTAAAATGGGGTAAATGAATCCTGAATCTAATAACTTTTGCAGATCGTCTTTCACAATGTCTTCAAGGGAGGGGTTCATTCTCCTCTAGGTTGGTGAACAGGTTTACATCCCTCTTTAATGTATATGTGATGTGTACAAATTTAGGGATGCACCCCTTTCATCTCTTTATGGTCCCAAGCAAAAGCATTAAGATGTTTCCTTAGCACAGTGACAAGTTGTTCTTATTGCTCTATTGAGAGGGAAGGGTTGATTTTCAAGGCTTTAGATGGACTAATTTCCATGGTCTTAGCATGATATTGATCAGAACCAAGAATGAAAAATGTTTCCCATGGGTTTTTCTTAGGTTTCCCTAAGGATTCCTCTACTAGTTCATCAGTTAGCATTGCAACAGGAGGTTTGTTTTGCACAAGGTTATCAATAAGTTCATCCTCGTCTAGCCATCAGCTTCCTAAAATGGTGTCTAATGTACATATTGGGTAAGGGGATGACTGATAAAAAATTTCCCCTTCTTCTTCCTCTACCCACATAGGTAAATAATGCTCAATAATGGATTGAGAAGGGGGGTAGTTTCTTTTTAAGTTGCTCATTTTTAATTGTCATATTTCTAGCCCTGCAACTAATGTAAGTGTTTGTGATAGCTAACCAAGGTCTCCCCAGAATGAGAGGATATTCATTAAACTTGTTTTTGCGTTGGAGTACAAGGAAATTAGTGGGGTACTCCTAGGAATCAATGGAGAGCATGTTATGAATAAAAATATATATAAAATAATACAGATAATGTAAACAATAATAATGATAAATAATTATTCATTAATTAGTAACTAGTTAATGAAGAGGTATGTCCCTAAGGACATGATCATTGGTGAAGAGGTATCATCCTAGGTATATAAGCAACCCCTCACCCTCATTTGTAATCATCTCATTGATTATTTTATATAATATTCAATATACAATTACTTGTCCTACAATGGATGTTTTGTCTTCGAAGCATTCTGAAGATTACTGCAGGTATATGAATCTTGTTCCTAACACTGGTATCAAAGCATTCCTCTAAGTATACGAACTTTGTTTGCTATATTGGTATAAGAGAATTCCTCTTAGTATACTAAACTTTGTTTGTGACATTGGTAGTATAGTTGTTCAACCCTCTAGTTGCTCAACCGTTGCAGAAAGCCAGTCTAATTTAGCCTCTAGCCTTCAATATTTCGCAACCTTGTTGGCATGAAATTGAAGTGTTTTACTACACAAATTTTGGTGTTTCTCCATTGTTGATTCCTTGAAAGGCCCCTGGCCATAAAATTATAAAAAAGATATACTAAATAAAATAGGGAAATCACATAAAATTATAATTAAAAAAAAATGAGGCCATATAAAAAAAATTATTATAAATATTTAAAAAAAATAATGGGTTTAAGTATGAAAGTTATATATAAAAAAATAAAAAGAGGGAGCAAAAGTATTTAATATTCAATAAACAAAATGGAATCAATGACTGATGAGAAAGAAACTGAGTCTACATCAGAAATGAAAGAGGGAATATTTCCTAAAACTTTTAGTATATGTGTCGGTGTAGTATTTAAAATCAAAAGATCACTTGCAGGAAAGGATGTTATCATATCTATCGATCCTACTCAAAATAATAATTATATTAGTACTAAAAGTGCTAACCAGTTAGTGCCCTAAATCAGACATAATTTAAATGATGGATTCGATGAATAATAAACAATATATCATAATAAATCTACAACTAAACATTGAAGACTATATGTTTGCCTCACAACTCACTATTAAAGCCTTATTTTACAACAATAGTGATATAATTCTTGGTTCAACCTGCATGCAATCACTAGGGTCTTTTATCCTAAATACAAAAAATAAGCTTTTGGCATTTTCTTACAAAAATAAGAAAATAATGCTACAAGATGTTACAGTAAAGCCGAATTCAATAACACCAGAAAACATACAAGATATCTCAAAAGCAGTTTCTCAAGAAAGTAAAAAAGTGATACAAAATATGCAAATAGAATTTGACAAAATCACTATTGTGAAAAACGAATAAGTTACTTGCCTCAAGGACCACAATGAGAAATTATTGATGCAAATTAAAAAACTTCAAAATGACAAGAAATCCTTGAAAAGCAAACTAGAAGAACTCAACATGAAAAATGTATCAAAGTCCTCATATATAAGCATCCAAGTTGAAGAAAAAGGAACGAATATTGAGCGAGTCAATACTACAACTCAAGAAGATGACAAACTAGTTAAAGGAAAACCATACTTAGATGTTGTAGTTCAGATGATGAAAATTCCATGTGAAGAGTTTGTAACCAACTCAACAACATTAGTGCCTAAAATTGCCACACACATGATAAGGGAAAATCAAATCACAAGAGGTCGTTATCGACATCCGAACCAAAATAGTAGACATATCAATTAGTCAACATATCTATATCACTTAGAACGAAAACAACAGACTTATGTTTCAAAAAATAATTATGTCAGCACAATTTAGACCGGCAATAAAAAATTATCCTAGCTATCAAGTAATTGTCAAACTCCATAGAATATTAATTTAGGATGGTTTGATCCCTTCTCAGTGAGACAAATTTGTTTATCAGTTAGAGGATCATATCGTCTTATATCAATGAAGATGAAAATATAGAGACAAGAAGATATTCAAAATGGGAAAAGAGATCAAACCTTTCATCAGTAAGATTTGAGGAAAAAAATTTTGAAGAGGAAGACAATGTTATGAACAAAATATATATAAAATAATACAAATAATGTAAACAATAATAATAATAAATAATGATTAATTAATTAGTAACTAGTTAATGAAGAGGTATGTACCTAAGGACATGATCATTGGTGAAGAGGTATCAGCCTAGGTATATAAGTAGGCCCTCACCCCCGTTTGTAATCATCTCATCAATTATTTTTTATAATATTCAATATACAATTACTTGTCCTACAATGGATGTTTTTGTCTTCGAAATATTCTAAATATTATTGCAAGTATATGAACCTTGTTCATAACATTGGTATCAGAGCATTCTTCTGAGTATACGAACTTTATTCATTACATTAGTTTCAGAGAATTCCTCTAAGTATATGAACTCTTTTCATTACATACCATCACATCCTCAATAACACCCTTACGGGCTATTGTGGATCTATCTGCGAGCCACAAGATTGTGGTTTTTTTCTCAAGGATCCTTGGAGGTTGAGATTTAACATAGTTTTCCTGGTCATGACATTGATTGCATCCCCTAGGAAAATCAGTGTGTTGGAGACTATAATATTGTTAGTGTACATCGATTACCAGGCTACCAGGATCCAAATACGTTGGGGAGATGACCTTCACAACCATTAGATTAGACAACTACCCAACAACATTGATAGTGGGGGATTTTTCTTCTTTCAGGCCTATTGAAACACCCTTCCTTGATAAAAATTTTATAAATGGGGACATCTTTGATGGCCTGAAGAAGGGGTATTTAACAGAAAAATTCTTCAATTCCCCCAAAACTTAAGCCTCTTTTGGGGTGTGTTGTTTAGGTTGGATCAACCTTTCAAGATAGGGAGGTATATTAGATTGAGGGGTATTTTATTCCTTCTCTTCTTCAAGATCTAAAGATGGAAAAGGTGGGAGAGAATACAGAAGTACCTTCCTATACCTAGGGTTGATTTCTTGGATCTCCACAACATAGGAAAGATAGGATGTTTCCCCGCTATAGGCATGTTGGGATTGCTTGTTGTTTGGGTTTAGATTGGGTTGTGTAGGCATCTGCAGTTTCTTGGGTGGATTATTGTGGGGTAGTTGGGGTTGAAGTGGAGGAGGAGGAATTAAAGTAGGTGGTTGGGCTTCCTTAGGCTTCCATCCTTGTGAATAGTTTCCCCATTGAGGAGGTTGAGGTTGATATGGTTGGAAGGGCGGATTGATAAGATGAGGGGGGTATTGAAAAGGATAGGACTAAGAATAAGGCATGGACATGGGTGAGTGGGATGGAGGATACCAAGGTTGAAAGGATACACTATGACTTGGATGGAAGAGAGGGTCATTTTTGTCAATTGCATCTTTATCCTCACAAACAAAGAAGACTTCAAATACATTCAGTGGGTACTCATTTCTTAGGTGCCTCTTGGTGCATCAAGGGAAAAATATAACTAGTTCCCTTTCTAACTCCTCTTGATTTTTCTTAATATGAATAGTATCCATTTGTAAGGAAAAGGTATGCAACATTTCACTCTTAAAGTCTTCTAGCATACTCTCTAGGCCATGCTTTATAGTTGAGGTAGAGGGAGAGGAGGTGACCAGGACTTGACTAAACCTACCTCTCTTCCTTACATCCCTATAATGGTTCTTAAATATAATCTTGATGTATTCATAAGTCAGCTAGTAAAGTTCTCAACTAGATAGCATATTAAGGGTCTCCATCAAATCCTCCCTAATCCCCCAGAGAAGTACAAGCTTAAGGGATTATGTGTCAAGGGTATAG
Source organism: Pinus taeda (assembly GCA_000404065.3). Taxonomy (NCBI): domain Eukaryota; kingdom Viridiplantae; phylum Streptophyta; class Pinopsida; order Pinales; family Pinaceae; genus Pinus; species Pinus taeda. The sequence goes on along the minus strand of APFE030128979.1, from coordinate 24,801 downwards.
TTAGCCCTTCTGTAATTGAGTTTAAATCTTTCTTCATATTTCTCAAAGGATTCATCTAGCCATAGGATCATTCTAAATATATCCTCTTTTATTTCCCTTGATCTATAGTAGTCCCTATATTTTTTAATAAAAGCTTGTTTCATTTTAGCCCAAGTGTTGACGCTTCCTCCTTCCAAGATCATGAACCAGTGGAATGTTGCATCCTTGAGTGTAGAAGAGAATAAATTTAGATTCTTCTCATCAAAAGTGTAATCATAGGTTCTACAAACCACAATGATCTTGAACATTAATGTATCAAGGTTCTCAAAATCTACGCCATGGAAGTGTGGGAGAGCAGTGGAGCTTATATTCCTCATTTTGGCTTCCCTGTCAGTTTCTCTTATAGGAAAGAGCTCAGTCTACCTGTTTTCAGTGATCTTTTAGGTAGGTGATGTAGGTTCTTCCTCCCCTATGGGTTATTCAAAGATCTCTAGTTGCTCACTTAAAGGATTTTCTGACTCTTCTGTGGTTAAAGTAGGAGGTTAATAGTCACCAAAGAAGAGTGACGGCTAATTGATTGAAAGAGTGGAAGATTTTGGTAGAAATTTCCCTAGGTTATCCATAATCCTACGCGGCATGAAATAAATATATGGTTTTTTGTGGTTTTTTTCTTCTTCTTTTTTTTTTTTTGACAAACAAAATTGATGCAAAGTGAAATTAAAATGGGAAAGGAAAGTAACTATAATTGCTATAAACAACTACTTAGACACCTCCTCGAAAACGACACCAAAAAATGATGAGCTTTGGTATTGCAACAAGGATGGTGCAACTCCCAGGGTTGCCAGCTTTAATTTATCAATCTAGGGTTTGTACAAACCTAAGAGGTGACAATGTTATATACAAAGTAAGCTAATATCTACCCAAGTTGCTTGTGAGGAAGTGGACCAAACCAAGGTGTACCGAGACCATTCTACAAACTAAACCTAAACTTTTAAAAAATGAAATAATGTTGCATAAATGAAACCCTAATCTAATTGGAGGAATGAAAATGTTGCATGAAAGTAAAGTCTAAGCTATTTGCAAGAAATGGAAATGTTGCATAAAAGTAAATATTAATCCACTTGCAAAAAATTTATATGCTAATCTACTTGTAGGAAATGTACATTCTGATATACTTACAAGAAATGTAAATTCTTATCTACTTGAAGGAAATGTAAATACGAATCTACTTGTAGGAATGGAAACCTAATCTAATTGTAGAAATGGAAATGCTTGAAATGGAAATTCTAACCTACTGTCAGAAACCAAAGACAAGGAAAGAAAACCTATTGTAATTGCATAAATTAAAGAGAATAAATCAAATCTATATCACCTCATTCAAAGGACATTAGATTCTAGTAACAAATTTCGCTAAGCATCATGGAAAATAATCATGTAAACCATCTTGTATTATTCAAATCAAGAACTTGTTTACTAACCCTAATTGTAGAAATGCATTGCAAAGGTGAAAAGGAAAATCTTAAGTAGTATTTAGTACTCCTTAAACTTGGTTCCAGAGCCTAAGGGTCATTATATAGGGTAAAACTTCAAAAATCAAGCTCATAGCAAAATTCAGGTCGAGTTTGGAGAGTTTTTACAAGGTTCTACAAGATGCTATAAGATTGCCCTTTATTTCTAAAAGATTGAACCTGAGAGAATTTTTAGGGATTAAAAGGAAACCTGAAGGTGAGGAAGGGTATTAGAAGGTGGAAGAATTCTGTATGAGGTCATTTTCAAGCTTAGTACCCCTCAAGGTCCCATATTACACAAGGTGAAATGCACATAGTGGCCTTAAGCAAAGTTGAAATGAACTCTTGACGAACAATGTTTTTGTAGAAGTTGTTGAGGGAGGAAGGAGGGTTTTGATATTAATATTACAAGTGGAAATGTTAGTGCTATTCCCTGAAATCCAATAGTATGACCTACACACCACAAATATTACCCTATCTTGCAAAACATCTAAAGCATGCTAACAATGTTAATTGCATAAAATTAAAGTAGAAAGGAAAGGAGAAGTTTAATTTTATTTCGTGTCTTCCAAATTCATAAAAAATGAAACCTATTCTTTCAAATACAAGGCTTGAAACCACACTTTTCAGGAGATGTTATTGATTAATTTTCAAAGGAAACCCTTTTTATATAAACAAAAATTTGAAGAAAGAAAATATTGCTAACCTAGGTACAGAAAGGAAAAATGCATAATAAAATGTACAAATCATAGAGACTAGAGTGCTTGTTTGATCCCTAAACAAAGGGGACTTAGCCCTCTTAAAAAAATTTGGATTTAAGATAATAGAATGACTTTCATTAAAATAAAATAGTGCTCAAGTACATAATATGAAAACTGAAAATGACAACAACAGGCTCTTAGACCACTACAACATAATAGGGAAATAGCTCCTAAAATAGCGCTAGAATTTAGTGTTTTTAGGTTTACAAATTGGATACCTTTCTCGATGTAAAAATTGGTGTGACTTGGTAGGTTTATCCTAGAACAATATTTTGCGTCGTAAATTGCTCCAAAAAACTCGTAAATTGCACTAGGAATAGCATCAGAAAAATAGCACCATAAATAATGCCCCACAATTTTGCTGGAGTTATGCTAGATGTGACACCAAAAATAATGTCGTAAGTAGTACTTGGAATAGCATCGTAAATAATTCCTAAAATAGCACAATTTTATCTTAGGAAATAACACTAGGACTTGCTTCCAATTTGGCTCCCAATTTGGCTTCTAGTTTAACGTCCAATTTTGTTTTTCTTCCAAATTTTCCTCTAGTGTGGCTTCCAATTTTGCTTCCAGTTTGTCTTCCAATTTTTCTTCTAATGTGGCTGATGGTTTTGCTTCTAGCTTTTCTTCTAGTCTGGCTTCCAATTTTGCTTTCAATTTTTCTTCTATTGTGGCTTCCAATTTTTCTTCTAGTTTTGCTTCTATTATGGCTTCCAATTTTGCATCTAGTTTGGCTTCTAGTTTGGCTTCCAAGTTTGCTTCCAATTTGGCTTCCATTGTTGCTTCATTTTTTTCTTCCAAGCGTAGGAAATAGCACCAGGTTTAGTACCTTCCTATTTGGCTTCTAGTTTTGTTTTCAGTTTTGCTTCCCATTTTGCTTCTAGTGTGTCTTCCAATTTGGCTTCCATTGTTGGTTGTTCTTTTGCTTCCAAAAAATTATTATTGTTTTTAATACAATTAAATTAATATGTTTTATTTCAATTTAATTAGTTAAATATATCATGTCTCTTAAATAAGTTATATGTTTATACATCATATGAATGCATTTCGAATATTTTATAGGAAAACATTTATAAATAATTTGTAAGGAAACAAACATCCATACAAATTAACAACATTTTTATACTTATTAAATCTCCATCAAAATAGAATCTACAACATCCAGTATATATAAAATAACAAGATAATTATTGTAACATGATCACGACCTATAATTAGAACAAGTGAATCAAATATCTATAATTTAAGTAAATTTGACAATATCCATCATAAGTAGTGAATCAAAACCATCAAATGTAATAAATATGCATCCAAATCATCAACCACTTTCAAAATATAAAAATTGACGAGTCAATACTTACAAGATCATCATCATATATGTATTTGGAGAATCTCTCGTTACAATTCAAAAATGTATCAAATTGAATCATTGCAAGGACCCAAATACAATACTAACTCTACAAAGAATCCAATTTGATCAAGCCAACAAAGGTGTCAATTTGGTTCAAGGCAAGTTGATGGAGGAGGGTGATATAAAAACTATATGTCACATACCATGATTTCTCATAACTCGAGGATCTTGAGATGCTTAAGGGTAATTAAGGAGGATAATCTAACTAACATGTTGCATAAATTTGGTAGTCATTTCATGGTACAAAATCTCATCATTGATTGATCCAGCAAAATCATAGGTCATTCATCCAATAGATCGTTAAACGTAAGGATTAATGCTAAGAATGTGGCTAGGTGGGTTGTCGTCAACAAAGGATTTGCTATTTGTATGGTCGAGGAAGAATGTCTTAGTTCAACCATGTGTGTTTTATAGTCCATACCAAGAAGCAACGTATTCACAATTGTTAATGCAAATAACATTAAACTCGAAGGGGATCCCCCTGCCTTCATTTCGGAGTTAAGTCTAGATATAAGAGGATGGTTATGTATAATTCACACACAGTGGTTCTCCATACATTATTTATAAGCCGAAGAGATCATGGCCTCCTCGTCAGGAAATAGAAATATACTTGTTCCTTTAAAAAAAATAACATCTGAAAATGATGCATGTCCAACAATTGACATAAGTCAAAATGATACATCATGTACAAATGATATAATTAAAAATGATGAATTATGTAAGTCAAAATGATACAAGTCAATATGATAGGTCATGTCCAAATGATATAAGTAGAAATGATACATGTCAAAAAGATACAACTCAATAATATGGTACAGGAGGTCAGGAAAATGATTCATATGATAGTAACCATGAAAATCAACATCATAACAATATATCAAAAATTATCCATGATGTAATCTATATGATCATGAATGTCACTAGCTGCTACCAACAATTGCCTCACGATCATCATCACCATTGTGATCATCATCATCATATCGATTGGCATTGTCATCTGTATCTATGTTATCATGAGCATCATCTACCACCTCATCATCAGACCTGGTGTGATCTGGATCTATGTGATGAGGATTCTACAAAAAAAAGAGAATTAGTAATGAAAATTTATTATTTATTTCATGCAATAATTGATTTCTATATTATATATCTAATATTAAAACATATGAAATTAATCAATAATAATATTAAAGCATCTCAAAGTGCACATACAATAATAAAATTTCAAATAATTTACAACTAAGATGTTGTAACAATGGATGATGTAACAGTGGAAGTTGTAACAACAGATGTTGTAATAGTGGATGCCGTAATAGGGGATGTTATAATAGTGGATGTTGTAACAACAAGCCATTTCATCTTGTTTGCCAAAGCTTGAAAGTGGGTAGCCAAAGAGGTGTTTCTACTACCAAACACTGCACAAACACTTGGGGGATCAAGAAAACAAATTGAGAAGCACAAACATAGGTAACAATGGATTAATAAGTTGTTGTAATAGTAGATTATGTAACAAAAGATGCCATAACAACAAGTTATAGAGAGAGAGAGAGAGAGTTATGGGGGGAGAGTGAGGGCGGTAGGAGAGAAATGGAGAGAGGGGAAGGAAAAGAGAGGAGAGGAGAGAGGGAGGTACAAAGAGATGGAGTTGGAAGGGGAGAGAGGGAGGGAAGAATAAATAAATAGAGAGATAAAAATGGAGAGAGAGGGAGGGACAAGGGAGAGATGGAGAGATAGTGTGTATGTTTGGGGGTGAGATAGAGAGAAAAAAAAGGAGAGATGGAGAGAGATATAGATATAGATGGAGGGGGGAGAGAGGGAAGAATATTTCTTGCACTAGATGCATTTATTTCAATGTATATAGTGATTTCTAATCCTATTTGATTGCTTGCACTAGATGTATTGACTTCATTGTATATGATGATTTCTAATGATATTCGATTAATTGCACTAGATGCATTGATTTCACTGTAGATATTGATTTTTAATGCTTTTTGATTGATTGCACTAGATGCATTGATTTTAGTGTTGAAGTTTTCTAATTCTATTTATTGCTTGCACTAGATGCATTGATTTCAATGTAGATGGTGATTTCTAATTATATTTAGTTACTTGCACTAGATGCATTAATTTCAGTGTAGATGTTGATTTCTAATTATATTTATTGTTTGCACTACATGCATTTATTTTAGTGTAGATGTTTATTTGTAATCCTATTTGATTTCTTGCATTAGATGCATTGATTTTTAGTGTAGACGTTGTTTTCTAATCCTATTTGATTGCTTGCATTATATCCATTGAATTTAGTATATATGTTTTCTTCTAATCCTATTTGGTTGCTTGCAATAGATGGATTAATTTTAGTGTATATTTTTATTTCTGATTTGATGTAACTGGATGTATGAATATACATTAACTTTAAAGTGATTGGATTAACAGTGTGCATTGATTTCAATGTAAGCACAAAAAAATTATTGACAATGTGAATTGATTTTTGTGTTATAGTAATTCAATCTATTAGTATAGGAGTGAAAGAGAGAGAAGGTATGATGTTTACTACAACAGCTCAAGTTAAATATTTGAATGGTTTATGATTTCAACTTCCCTTTTCATACAATTGATACGAAAAGATGACAAAACTAACAAGAGTGACAATAAGAATAGTAGAAGAAAATAGTTTGAGATTGATCACAATGAAGACTATTTGTAATTGACTACATTCTTATTATTCACATTTTTTGTCATTCAACACTATTACATTGTCACTTTCCATTCAAAAAATTTATTTCATCATTAAATTTATTAGCAATATCTATTATCTTAAGAAACTGAGGTAACCGAGAAAATATAAAATTAAAAATATTTTTCAAGATATATTTATTAATGCCTGGAGGAACAATATTAAGAATTAATTAGTTATCAAAAGTTGTGATACCTAAAATTAAATTAAATAAATGTGCACTAACAATCCTCCTACAAATTGTTGACATGTTTGTCTCCCTTCTTCATCGCCAACTAATTACTAATATGCAAGTACATACACATATAGAAACATAACACAACAATTGAAACACTCACAAACATTGCCTCATGTCAAGCAAAGAAAACATAATGTAAATTTCGAAGTATGAAGTTTATCTCAAACATATGCATAATAATGATCATCTAAAAATGTGACATTGTTTCCCTCATCTGGAACCACCATACATCCATCTAAATGTGGATCTATCATGCACCAAGAGGGATCAAATCCCTCGAAGTGGAAACCTTTCTCAATTTCTACACTCCAAAAAGAAGGTTTGTACCCTGAGGTATTTGATCCCTCTCAATGCATGATAGATTCAGAGTTAGATGGATCTAGGATAACTGATTCAGAAGCATATGTTGGAACAATAGATGTTGTAATAGCATATGTTATAACAACATATTCCATAACAGCATGTCAATGTTAAATCTGATAAAAATGTTGTAACACCCATTACTATTGAAAATATTGGAATTGTTGTAAAATTTTATGCTATAACAATTGCTACCAATGAAACTACTGAAACAATGACCATTACAATGGACGTTATAATAGTATATGCAATAAAAATGAATGGTGTAATATTACAGGGGGTATAAAGCAATTTCATCTTGCTTTTTAAAGCTTAAAACTGGGCAGTCAAAGAGGTATTTATGCCACCCAACACTACACCAACACTTCGGGGATCAAAAAAATAAATTGAGAAGCACAAACATATGTAACAATGGATTGAGAAACAAATGTTGTAAGAACAGATGCCATAACAACATGTCAATGTTAAATACGTTGAAAATGTTGTAGCAATTGATGTTGTAACACCCGTTACTATTGAAAATATTGAAACTTCTATAAAAGTTGATAATGTAACAACTGCTACTATTGAAACTACTGAAAAAGTGACCATGAGAGTGGACATTGTAACAATTAAGGGGGTATAAATCCATTTCATTTTTCTTGTCAAAGCTTGAAAGTGGGCATCCAAAGAGGTGTTTCTGCCACCCAACACTACACCAGCGATTGGGGGATCAAGAAAAAAAAATTGAGAAGCACAAACATAGGTAAGAACAAATTGAGGCAGATGTTGTAACAATCTATGTGTCACATCACCTAACCCCTCATATTGTTAGAGGAATGGGGTAAAACATATTTATTTATTCTTTTCCTTCGAACTCTACTTGAATTCCCAACTTGTCTAGGGCCCACAATGAGTTTTACACTATATATATATATTTATTATATATTATATATATTATATATATTATATTATATATATATATATATTATGTATTATATATTATATTAGGCCTTGCCGAATACAATAGCCTTTGCTCACTACATCAACATGTTGTCGACCTTTGAAGAGGCTCCACCTATTGCCAATCATAGGACTTTTGGGCTTGCATGTCAGATAGCTCATCTCGGCTAACATCATCCCAGTCAATCCCATAGCTGTGCCACACAATCCTCTCAGGTAATATTATGGGTTTGTACCTCTCGGCCACGTCATCACTTCCTCATCCAAATATGTTAAAGGAAAAATCAAGTTGCGCTAATGAAGAGTATCCATGGCTAGGGTTTGGATCTGTTCAAGGTTTTGTTGAATTTCCATTATAAGTTTAAGCCCTTCTCTCCTGTTTCGCATCGCGCTTGCCTTCAATCTCTACAATGGCTCGACTACGGGATCTTGACCCTGACTTAAGAAATGCATCAGATTAAGATCTTTACGACCGTTGCAAGAGCAAGTCTTGAGCTGACCATAATTTCCTTGAGCTGGTTATTTTGACCATGGTTTTCTCTTAGAGGTCATATAGACCACTAGATCAATGCTTGTACTTGGTGCTGGCATCGATGGCTTATTAAGGTGCCCTGTGGTACTACCCCTACTAAGATTAATCTAATACAACTCTAAGGAGTTCCTATACCTTATTCATTCCCTGGTCTCTAACATGGAATCCCACGGATGTTGTCATAAGTGTTGTCGTAGCCCTTACCTACCACCGGTTGCATGTGAACCCTTGAAAGGTCTCCACCTTTCCTACCAAACGCCAAAGGTTTCAGGCTTCAAAGAAGTCTTGTAAGCATCTCTATGGGGATATGTAGATACTTTCAGGGTCGAGCTAGCTACACCTCCATTCAAGTAGAAGATATCTAGGCTGCTTATAATGTGAGGTTGGTGAATCCTTCCTACATTGGTTTTGACTATTCCTACACTTAAAGGGAGGATAACCCTTCTAGCATTGACTCAACATCTTTTGCATAGGTTCAAGGGTTTATATCTTGGTGAAGGAATATCCATGTATATGTACAGACCTTGCTAAGTGGGCGGTCTCTTATGTACTTATTGAATGTTAATAAAAAGGGTTTCTACATCTAATGTTCCAATTTTTTAATCCAGATTCTTATGGATCCTTACATTGCATGTGGTGTTTCATGACATCTTTGTATTACTTACATATGCATTTTTAATCAGTATGAAGGTGTTGGCAGGATAAATCGTTATTGCTGACAAGATCGATCTCCCTAGTATCAAATGATATCTAGCAACAAGAAGCACAAGCAAATCTACGTTTCTCTAAACATGTTTCAATTAATAAATGAAAACTAAGAGGTGTAATAGACCCTACCTCGGTCCAATGCTTATTTGTGGCAGCTTTGTTCCAACAGCTTCAAGCAATTCCCTTTTAATAACCTGCATACACAAACAAACACACATCAAAGAACACCTGCATAGATAATATAATAAAACATGTTCATTATGAAGATCAAGGAGCTCATAAAATAAACTTGATTGTATTAACTTTATGAATAAAAGAACCTTACAACCTTTGCCTTGATGTTGCACAAGCTCTTTCCAGGGTCCAGCAGAATCTCCTCTACTTTGACAAGCCTCACTCACTTCCCAAATGAAATGAAAGGTATGTGATCTCTCCTCTCACAAGTTCAAAAAGGAAGTCTAATCTCCAACAGCATTTACCCTCAAGAATCTTCAGCTTTCAACCTCTCCTACAACCAGCCCAATGCATGAATTTATAGTGCAAGTGGAGGAAGTTACAGGTCCATCATTGAAGGGATAAGTTCCTCCTTCAATGGGATAAGAACCTCATACCATGGAGTTAGCTCCCTTAGTTATGGAATGGATGAACCAAGGTGGAGTGGACTTGCCAACGTAATATTCCTTCTAGAAGCATCCAGAAGTGACCCAAGGTGAGTTTTTAAGAGTGAACTCACGCCTTTTTAACTTTTACAGGGGTTTGCACCCATCACTTAACAAACAGAGTGGTCAAGTTCACAGGGGACATGACTATTGGGTGCGGTACCGCAGGCAATGCTAGGAGAAAGTGTGAAACCAGGATTTGAGATATTTTTAAGGTCTTTCTCCCATTTTCAAGGCTTGACATGAAGATCTGAGGCTTTAGGACTTGCAAAGAGGTATGATATGCAGTAGGTGATGGATCACACCAAACTGTAGAAATCATGGTGACAAATTTTTGTGTGGGCAGATTTTCCCCTAAAGTGCAAAGTCTGTAATAGATGAGGATTAATTTTTTATCATCTAAGAACAGTGAAGACTTTATCATTTCAAGGATCTTCTGTGGATACCCGCAGAGCCTGTAAAAAACATTCAACAACCAAATATTATATATATGTTGAAAATCATCGCAGAGACATTTATGGACACATATGGGTGCAACACATTATTTATGAATCGGCCATATATATGAAACAAACTTCTCGTAGCTTGGATTGGTTGGAAAACTTAATCCAAGGTCTTCATTTTCTCTCTTGAACCAGTTGATTCTATCCATGTGGATAAATGTGTCGAAGTCGGACATTGGTAGAAAACCACTTGTTACCAGGTCCAATGATGTTTAAATTGTTAACAAGTGTGAGAGAAACCACCAGTAATGTCAATGGCTCTCAAAGTACTCAGTACAATCCATGAAATGTGAATGAATGAGCTAATTTTGAACATGTCACGGAATCCTTTGATCGAAGGTCAATGATGCAACCTGTCATCAAAGGTGAGAAACCTGCCATTGAGGTATGCAGATTCCAAGGTACTGACGATTTCTAGATCATCTTTCTAGATAATGAGTCGGAGTCGATAGAAAGCGATCCATCATAGGCAAGCCCATAACATGAAATCATAGATCAAGTCTAAAGAAATATATTTGGCAAGGACTAACTTAGGAATGGTCAATGATGGATGACAGATATTTTGCAGGTGAATGGTTTATTTGCACAGACCTCTTGAACACATAACGACACTACAGATGGTTTGGTGACAATAGACCCAAAGCTAATGCCCGGAAACCAGCTAAAGACTTTCAATGTGGCTTGATTAACTGTTAGGTAAAGGATTTCCCAACCCAGACGAATAAAAGTGTCGTGTTGAAGAGCGATGGAAAGTTTTTTTTTTTAACACAAAGTACAACAAGCAGGTTCATTTTTCTCTCTTTTCCCCCACCATTTCTGGCAAGTACCTCTTTATTTTTGACAAGCTTGAGGAGGATAACATTTGCTTGGTTATAAGCTCATCCTTCGGATGAGTCCAACTTAGTTTAGATTCAAACCCTAAGGAGTGGTCCGTTCCTGTTTGAAATTGAACAGGTCCTTTACTGTGAAATTTTAACGAGTCTAGTATAGGAGAAACTCAGTGTTTTTCAATTTTAGGGAGTCAGAAAAAAACCTTAAGAAAACTCCATGGTTGTCCTGTTTCGTAAATTTGTGTCTCGCAAGCCCGAAAAAGTATAAAATAATACTTGAGAGAACCGCTTGACCATTACGATCAAGGAGTACTTTTTGTAATTAGTGGCATTGATCCAAAAAAGTAAAAAAGAGGTCAAAGACACGTCATTTTATTACCAATATCGAACTTGAAATGAAAAAAGTCCAGCAATATTTTCATGTTTACACGGTCAGAAAAGAGTTGTAAGTGGACTGTCTTTTTAATTCTGTTTTAACGAGTTCAAAAAGAGAGAAACTCGGCAATCTTTTCATATTTTACGAGTCAGAAAAGAGCATAAAGAGGAATCAAAATATTTTTTGTCGAAAATGATCATTTATCCCTGAACATCCTGTTTTCTGCACAAAAACTCGAATGATTACACATACCTGTTTAAAATAAGTGAAATGCATTGAAAATTACCTTTTTAAAGTGGAAAATAAACAAATTAGAAATTTATTTATTCAAAAAAACTATAAAAAGGGGTTTCGTAAATTCATTTTCACCGTTTGATTTCAGAGTGGTAAAAAAGAGCTTTTGGGTAGGAAACTTCCTTTGGATACTACAGAAAATCCGACCATTGAAAACGAAAACCGTAAGCTCCAAGTAATCCACAACAACTTACTGTTGCATTTCATCCATTTGAAATTTTGTTTTAAGCTTTAGAATTTGATTTTTAGACGGAAATTTGGGCAAAAATCACCCGCGGTGGTTGAGCAGGTGCACCATGTGGCCCCTGCGCACCCCAATTTTTCCGTGCATAGGGAAAAGTCGGGGTGTCGCACCTATTCTTAAGGAAAATTGTGCAACTGCACACTGTCTCTAAAAGAATGGGTGCGAACCCCATGGAACATGGATTTAAAACCCTAATTTCTTTATTTTTGCCCCACAAGTTTCAGATTGAAATGTTCTAAACCACCTATTTTGCAATGTAGGTACACAAGATGCTTGTTTGGCGGGAAAGAGAGCACGAGGATGTGGACCAAGCCGCATTACTCCATCTGCCTTCATTATAGGCATTGAGAGCATGCAGACTATTTAAATTCTGGGCCATACCTGGCATGAGGGCACAAGTAGACTTTCTGCAATGGCTGGTAGACAGGTGGAGCGTTCAGGACCAGTGCTTCATTATTGGTGGTAACCAGCTTGAAATCGAGCTGGAAGACATATACTTCTTGACTGGCTTGCCCAAGAGAGGCGAGGGATTATCTCTGTTCAGATCTAGGCCAGGTGGCCAATCTGTCGCTAGTCTCCGACTAAAGTTTTGCAATGTCCAAACTACGGACAAACGGATAGATGTTAAAACCATCTCCCATCCTGAAGTAAAAGTGATCGCATTTACTGTCACCAAACTCTGTGGGAGCGTAGCATTACATTTAGCTACCAGGTCCTAAATGTGCATGGCGGTAGACAGTTACCGAGGCATCATCTTCAACTGGTGCGAAGCTGTGTTGGCCAATGTGAAGGGCCAACTGACTAGAGCAAAGAACGGGAAACTAAAGAACTTTGGTTATGGTTATTTAGTTGTGAGCTTTGGCCTAGAGAGGGTTCTGATGCTGATCCCATAGCAGCTTACCATTGAGGATGGACTTCCTCGGGAGCCTAGGTGTTATACGGGAATAGCGTCCACACGGATGCTGCTATTCCCACTAAGATAGGTGGCTATCTTAGAAACAAACAATCAAAGTCTACTATTGATTCCTTTTATGAAAATAGATGAGAGGAGAACCAAGAGGGCCAACCTGAGCCTTGCACTCGATTTCCTCTCTTTCTTGATAGAGTTTTTCCGCTCGCTCGTTGTATGCTCAGCTTCAAAAGGAGCTATAGAATCACAGCAACATACTACTATGCAAGAAACAAGGATCTAACTTCATAAATAATGCAGGATCAGATGTGCATTAACCATATACAAGCATATATAAACAAGTACACAAGAATATGGAAGGAAACAAGAATAGCTTTATTCAGATGAAAAGTAGCAAGAAGATTACAACCATGTGCTCTAACCGAGTGTCATCCTCCAGCTAAGAAGCTCTTCTTCACCTCAAGCAAAGCTAGATCACCCAACACTATGAATGTACACCAGAATACCAACATCACTTCTCTATAAGATACAAAATTCCAGCCTCTAGATCTCTATGATGAGGGATCCATATATAGATGATTACAGAGAGGTGAGTCATC
>APFE030128979.1:0-11190 GCA_000404065.3 Pinus taeda | reverse complement strand
CTTACTCATCCCTGGTTGAAAATGGAGTGGCAAGTGTCAGAGGGGAAGCTTCTGGAAGATTCCATAATCTTCCACCTCGCATTTTGGTCCCTGCCATTTGTCCATTCCTAACCATCGCACCCTACAGAGGAGCAAAATAGTATGCATCACACCCTGTACATTAGGAAGGTGATATGCATTGCATACCCTGCATGGAGCTTTCAGTATGGACCAGTTTTGACCATTTATGAGAAATTTTTAGTGTAGAACTTCTAGGAGATGATGTAATCAGTTGACCTTGTTCCTTTAAGCAGTGAAGCAACCCTTTTAGGGACTTAAGAGCCCTCAGTTTATGGACATTTTTGATTGGGGTTGAAGTTCCCAAAAATTTCTATAGCAATTTCCCCCTAAAGCATGAGGTCGTTAATCGTTTTTGATGTCGGGTGAAATGCTTTACTATGAGGATCTAAAGTTTTTCTGAGCTGGGAGGTGACCTATAATAAGATACAATACAATACATGATTTGACAACATTTTTTCATGATCTAGCTGAGGCGGGCATTCCCATTCTCAGCTTTATAAACTCATTTTCATCTACATAGGACAGACGATCGTCTGTGTGACAGACTGATGATATGGACACATCATCCTTTGATATGGATGATCATTTGTTCGGAAATGATGTACACTGGATGTTTTTATATTCCTAAATATATCATAGCCTAGATGGATGAAACTAGATCCGGGGTCTTCAAAAATTCGGCCAATCTTCACTCGGAGTACAAGTCGATCCATGTGAAAAATGTTTTGGATTCGAACATGGAAAGACATCGCCTGATTACCAGCCAATGATGTAAGATGTTAACAGGCGCAAGAGGAATCACCAATAATGAAAATGACCCTCAAGGTACTACAGTACAATTCACGTGGTGTGAAAAAGGACTTGGCATCGAACACCACGTGAAATCTCTTGGTTGAAGGCCATTGATGTAGCCGAAAGTGAGAAACTTGCCATTGAGGCATGCAAGCTTCAAAGTACTGAAAGGGTTGTTCCTAAGTCAACTTCTTGGATAATGAGCTGATGTCGACAAGAAGTGACCCGTCGTAGGAGGGCCTTAATGAATCCCACATCAACGACATGGAATGAAGCAAATGATTTTGGAGGTGAAAATAATCTAACGATACAGGGTTTAGGGTGGCGGTCATGAAGAAATGGAGCATGAATGTATTGCAATGGGTGAGACATGGGTGAATTGTCTGAATGACTTCTCTTGAACATATCGGCGACACTGACGATGGATTGGTAGCGTTAACCCCAAAGATGGATGGTGTGATGGACCAATGGTGATGACCAGTGAACAGAACAACCCAACTCGGCATGGATGCGGAAGGAAAGTGTCATGTTCAAGAGCGAATTGCTACCAATAAAGCTTTTTCAAGTTTTCTTCCCAATTTTCCCCATTCATTACTGACCAGTACCTATTTCTTTTTTTCAAGCTTGAGGAGGATAACATATGCTTGTTCTATAATCCGCCCTTCAAGCGAACCTGTCGCTATATTTTAGCGAGCCTAGCGACAGTGAAGCTCGTTCTCGTCCTGTTGGATGAGTTTGTCGCTATTTAGTTTTAACGATTTTAATGACAAAGATAACTCTATCCTTTTCAATTTTAGAGAGTCTGAAAGGAATGGAAAGGAGACTCCAACGATTCTTTTTCATCATGCAATCCCTTAAGTCTGAAAATGCATAAAATAATACAAAAGGGATGAATTTTCGATAGTTTTAACGAGCTGAACAAGACAAGCGCTCGATCTGTTTGTGTAATAATCCCTCAGGTCCAAAAAGATTAAAATCTAGAGGAGGGATAGCACTTCCGATGCCTTTTAACAAGCCGGAGAGGCCAATTGCTCGACAATCTTTTCATATTTTACGAGTCAGGTGAAAAGAGCTTAAAGAAGACTCATTTTCAAGGAATGACTGATAGTTTCGGGTAGCAAGTGATTCCAGGTAAGATTTGGAATTTTCCAATCACGACAGTGTTACAAGGATGGCTAGCAGAATCACTCTTCGCAGATGTTCCTCGAAGGGGTAAGCAATCATATGAGGGTGAATGATCGGCTAAAAACAGAGTGGAGGTGATCGCGAGAACACGACCAAGGCTCAAAAGCTGGCAATAAGGCATTCACAATGGTTATTTACTGGTTCATTTTTTAATGAGCTTAAACGCTGAGGAGAAACACTTGCTCATGACTTATGTTTATTTTTTAACGAGCTTGAACCCTGCAATAACATTGCTCGCCAGTCATATGATAAGAATGTCTCATTCAAGATGCTATTTTGAAGGGGCTTACATCTTTCAAGCTTTGCCCTGAATCCTTTCTTATGCAAGTTAGGAAACAACTAGCCTTACAGGTCTAAAGGGTTAGAGGTCCTACAAATTTAAAAAATAAATAGCCACTCTTCACTTGCATGCGGAAAGGTTTGCATGCCCCCAGGTATAGCGAAAAATTTCCAGGTTACCACGAAAGTTCCGTCTGTGTAGTAGACAGAAATATTCCTTGGTGATGCCTACCAAAATATACAAAGGGGAGTGGTGTGACCGCATGCCACTCAGCGTAACCTTAACGAAGGTATCTTATTCCATCCTAATCCCATTTTCCTGTGAGGATGGGTGTGAGACAAGTCATATATCCCTCATGGAAATCCACTCTATACCCAAGGTTTTCCTGTCGAAACAGACCAGGGTGCATGCCCCCTGGGTTTCAGTCACATCTTCCTGAATCACTCGCACTCATCAGGTGGATGGACTGGAGACCGATGAGACATTTCTTGCATGAAAAGACCATTCAGGGATGGCATTTGACTATTTACGATGTGGAACCAGGGAATGACATTTGGTCTACGAGCTTGACCATTCTGCCTTCGTGCGGAAAACACATTACTCTAAAGAGTGAGGAGACGATGGCTCCCATGCAATAAATATAGTCACGTCCAAGGAATAGACTATAATCTAAGGGTCCTTGAACTACCATCATGTTCATGCGAACAGTTTTCCTTCTCAAAGTAATGGGCACATTTGGAAGGATCCCTAAAGGTTGACTGGTTCCTTTGTCGAAGCCTGTCAGATTTCTCATTTCAGGCAGAAGCGATGGCGAACCAAGCGCTTTCCAAGCAGTTGAGGAAAGCATACTCACAGAAGCCCCTTCATCGATGATGGTACCAGCCATGACCATTTTGTAAGCTTGTACAATGATTCTGAATGGTACACTAGCTGGTAAATGGGGTCTGCCTAGTAGATTCCAGTCGAAGGAAACAACTAGGTTGCTTGGTGGTGGGACCGAATAGACGGCCGGGTACGACTCTGATGAACTTCCTTCCTGCAGT
Organism: Pinus taeda; assembly: GCA_000404065.3. Classification (NCBI taxonomy): domain Eukaryota; kingdom Viridiplantae; phylum Streptophyta; class Pinopsida; order Pinales; family Pinaceae; genus Pinus; species Pinus taeda. The sequence continues at coordinate 7,830 of APFE030128979.1, read as the reverse complement.
AAAGGAACGGGAGGACTGCCCCCAAGCTCATCGAAGTCAGTGCTGATGAAAAGAATTTGAACAGTGTCATTCTCTTTCTCTTCAATGACGGTATAGTTTGAAGATGAACACTCTGAAGGCAATACTGGGTCAACTGTCGTGTCGACCCTTTGACTTTCATTTGGTATGGATTCTGAGGGTTCATTTTCAATGATAGGTGCTTCGGCTGACCACAAGGATGGGCCAGCCGGATTTTCAACCGGTGGAGGGCTCGGCAAGAGTTTTTGATATCCAGGAGGAAGTCGTAACAGTGAAACCGGACGATTATCTAAAACTCTTGTAGCCTCTTCAAGGAAGGGACATGGTGGATGGCGTGATTGCCTTCACACAACTTACAAGAAAGTTTAGGATTCCTTCTTTTTCCATGTGCTTCACTTTCACTGGTTGACGATGAGCATTCAACATGATCGCTAGAGGTTGATGCTATCGGATTATGCAAATGAAAAGACCAGTCCCTTAAGATCCGAGGGATGCAAGGACAATCTCGGTGATAGTGGTCTCCATTGCAAATGACACAAGGAGATTTAGGTTTTGACTGTGCGGTGTGTGGATTTTTGTTAGACGATACTTGGTTTCTCCCTTTCGATTTTGGTTCCTTTTTCTTCTTTCCCTTTTTCTCTTTCTGCTTCTTCTTCTTCTTAGTTACTTGACTTTTAGCTTTATCGGCTTTATCAAGCAAAGAGGAAGGAGGAGAAGGAGAATCAGATGAAGTAGAAGGTTGGGAGGCAACTCTAGTGTCATCTAGTTGCTAGTTAGACTGTTCAGGAATTGTGGGATTCTGAACAACAGAGGTAGAGAAGAGCCAGACCAGAAAACCAATCGTCAATCCTGGAAGTGACAAAGTGGCCATATGGGTCGGACCAACATCTCCCCAAGATAGGAAGGGACTAGGATTTCTTTCACGGGGAAATCCTTGGTTGGTAGACTCCATTTTCTCAACCTGAAGATCAATGGGGGAATTTGTGACATTATTCCGATTAAAATAAATTTTTAGACGCTTGGACACAACTTATTTTTTCAATTTTAAAGAGTCAAGAAAAAACAAAAAATGACTCTAGTCGCCTTCAATTTTTATTGAGCTTGAAGTGACAAGCGCTCAGAGGACCTTTTCTTTTAAGGGGTCTGAAAAGGAGAAAAATGGACTTCTCTGGAGATCTAGGCAGAGATGATTACCAAACTAATCGTAAAACTGCAGAATACTTTTTACAGTATGGCAGTCAGTCTTCCCGAATGTTGTGTTTAGTGCATTATGATCAATAGGGCGGAAGACACGACTTCCTAAGGATAAAGGATGCAGCCTATTGTGGTCTCCCAATATATACGCGACGGTACGTGGGAGCACAAGTCCATACTGGCACTTGCCGTCTCAGAGTGGAGGAATCACCCAACCAGCACTGAAAGCAATAGTTACCAGGCTTTACGACGCCGAAATATGTCTCTAGCCTAGACCTCTGGATGTTGTGCATTAAGTTCGAAAGCGTTGTTAGATTCATTGGATTTATTTTAAGTTAACCTTGCTTAGCAGTTTGCCTTTCAGGTTCACCACGTGATATATGTATAATTCCTAAATGTAGTCTAAGATGATAAACAGACGTTTTATCTTCTTTCAGCAATGAAAATCCTAGCTACTAAAGGGAAGAAAGTTAAGCATCTTTTCTTCATAGAGCACAGAGCACATGCTAATATGCACAGTCCTAAATCAAGCCAAGCATTCAAAATGCAAATGCACATGCATGTATTTGTTTTTTAGCTCTCTTAATGTGTGAATGACGCTAAGAAATCTATGTGAAAAACTGAATTACTTTTAAAGTGACTGTACTCAAACAAAATTCTTTTTCAAAACGAAGTGAAAGCAAGAGAGACACTTTGCGATTTTGAAATGGAAATTGCTTTTCGACACTCTAAAACTAGTAATTCAAATCTTATGCAATAGTAATTGTATAATAAACTATCTAAAACAATGGTATTGCTTTCTAAAACTGAAAACGATAGCTACGACACTTTCAGATCTAGGGACGACAGTTCGACTATGCTACTTTGTGCAAAAGAGAACTAAAACGACGCACAATACATGAAAAACGTTTATAGTTCTTTACACTAAGGAGGCAGAATAATGCAAGAGAAGGGGGTATTCATAGAAGTACACTGATTACAAACAGTAAAAACTCTTGAATAAGATTGAAAACAGTGAGAAAAATCCACAGTCGGAGGGCCAAACCAATCCTCCCTGACCATCGCACCTATTACATAGTGAACTCAGTATGCAGCGCACCTACTCCATTCGGGAAGTGCAATGCATACAGGTTGCCTTGAAGGCAGGGTGCGATGGTTACAGTGCAAGACTTTGAACGAGATTTCACTCACAGTTTGCATTTTAGTTCAGGTGTTTAAGCTGAATAAGTATAGATCAATGTATGTAAAACACAGGGGTGATCTAAGAGGTTACTAGAGCCACCACTCAGGGCAATTAGATTGCTTGCAGATCTATTGTTTAATTCATAAACAAAAACCCGAAGATTGGCTGAAGCAGCATTGATCTACTTTGCATTTGTATGACAAATGCAATTCGAAGGCTAGCTGGCTTGACTTCAGGCTCTGTCTGTATGTTTATAAAAGAAACAAGGATAGATAGGCTAACAAGAAATCTGGTCGCTCCCCAGTGAAGTCGCCATTTTGTTATACGGGAATAGTGTCCACACGAATGCTACTATTCCCACTAAGATGGGTGGCTATCTTAGAAACAAGCAATCAAAGCCTACTATTGGTTCCTTTCATGAAAATAGATGAGAGGAGAACCAAGAGGGCCAACCTGAGTCTTGCGCTCGATTTCCTCTCTTTCTTGATAGAGTTTTTCCGCTCGCTCTTTGTCTGCTCAGCTTCAAAAGGACCTGTAGAATCACAGCAACATACTACTATGCAAGAAACAAGGATCTAACTTCATGAATAATGTAGGATCAGATGTGCATTAACCATATACAAGCATATATAAACAAGTACACAAGAATATGGAAGGAAACAAGAATAGCTTTATTCAGATGAAAAGTAGTAAGAGGATTATAACCATGAGCTCTGACCCAGCATCATCCTCCAGCTAAGAAGCCCTTCTTCACCTCAAGCAAAGAAAAATCACCCAACACTGTGAATGTACACCAGAATACCAACAACACTTCTCTATAAGTTACAAATTCCAGCCTCTGGATCTCTGTGATGAGGGATCCATATATAGATGATTACAGAGAGGTGAGTCATCTTTTGGGATCTTGATTAGTGTCCCCTCTCTGATATTCCTGCTTCCACTTGGAGAATGATGATCTCTTACTCATCCCTGGTCGAAAATGGAGTGGCAAGTGTCAGAGGGGAAGCTTCTGGAAGATTCCATGATATTCCACCTCGCATTTTTGTCCCTGCCATTTGTCCATTCCCTACCATCGCACCCTACAGAGGAGCAAAACAGTATGCATCGTACCATGTACATTGGGAAGGTGATATGCATCGCATCCTCTACATTGAGCTTTCAGTATGGTCTAGTTTTGACCATTTATGAGTAGTTTTCAGTGGAGAACTTCTGGGAGATGATGTAATCAGTTGACCTTGTTACTTTAGGCAGTGACGCAACACTTTTAGGGACTTAAGAGCCCTCAGGTTATGGACATTTGTGATTGGGGTTGAAGTGCCCAAAAATGTCTATAACACTAGGATTATGCGATGGGTTGCAGTGACGACCCATCATCCCAAGGAGAGTTCTGAGGTTGTTCGTTTTCCTCCAGAGTATTTTCGTTGGTTAGAGAACCAACTCTTTGTGTTTCAGGATTTTCCATATGCTAGGATGGATTATCGTGGTGATCCCGACATGGCTCTTCCACTAGGAGAGCAATGGGATGATACAGGTAAAAATCATTTTCAACATTTTCGAGATTTTATTTAATTTTTTTTGTTTTTTTTAAATCGTCCCATAACTAATAGTAAAAAGTTTTTAAATGCAGATATGGGTCCACAACGACTAGTCACTCTCCAACCTTATGATAGAAGACAGCCAGTTGCTGTAGCACCGGCCCCACAAGACCAATCAGCAGAGACCTTGGCCGAATTGTAGAGTCATCTAGAGCGCTTAACAGCAAATATTCTAGAGACCAGCATAGATGACATTCCTCTTAGGCTAAAGCGCTATGTGATTGGGGTCCCAAGACCTTTTAGGAGGTTCCTTTGTAGGGTGGCCTTAGCAGTGGTGTCTTATTGTGATCATCACTAGTGATAGAATGATCACCTTGTAGACTCATTTTTGTACTTTTTTGTACTTTCAGTTTTGCCGATCATAAGGTGTTTTTCAACCTGTGATCGAAGACGATGTATATTTGACACACTCCTATGTTATGCTATATTACTATTATTGGTTATCTTGTAAAACATGTTATGGGGTGTTTTTAAATTTACTTTTTGATTTAATGCAAATGTCTATTTAACATTGGAGAAGCAACTACATCTGCTAATGTATTTAAATATCTTGGAATGTCTTGATATTTGATGTAATCAAATTCTCGTTCCAAGAGATGGACTCTCAAAAATAATCGCAATAACATTGGATTTCTAATGGCATAAACTCTATTAAGTTGTAATACAACAATTTCCGAATCTAACCTAACAATCAAACTCTGAATTCCAAATGAAATGGATTCACATAATAACTCAATCACTGCACTGTATTTTGCAATGTTGTTCGTTGTTTGACCGAGGCTTACCCCATGCATAGATACTAACTCATCAGAGGGCGAATAGATAACCCAAGCTGCGGAAGAGATGTTCAGCAAAACGGATGTATGTTTGGAGAGGCGTCGACATCTACAATATCAAGAGTAAAATCAAGATAAGCAGGAATAATGATGAAAAACACTCTCTAAAGTAAAGCACGCATTCCTAATCTAAAAACACACCAAACTTAGAAAGAAAACTAGTTTAAAACTCTCCACGCTAATCTTTTAAGCATAATATCGCTTTAGATAAAGCCGATTCCTAGGTTTACCTAAAGAGACACCGTCAAAATCTTCTAATTCATAGGCCCCTTTTGCCAGCTTTCGCTTAACAATATACAGACCATCCCACATGGATACAAATTTTCCAGCCCCTAGATTATCATTTGCTTGATCGTAAATTAAGACTAGGTCTCCTTCTGAAAAATTGCGGGGTGTAACATTCTAATCATACTGAGCTTTAATTCTTTTGGCATGAGTTTCGATAGCTAATGCAACATCACGTTGATTCTCATCAAATTGAGCTAAGTATAATAAATTTTTTTCCTCTTCGGAAGTGGTTGGTAATAATTGTACGACAATTTGTAATGACGGGATTTCGCATTCAATGGGTAGTACTACCTCTAAACCGTAAACCAGTTGAAAGGGAGTAAAACCTGTTGATGTTTTGACTGAGGTTCGATATGTCCAAAGCACTGAAAATAACATGTTATGCCAATTCGACCTATGAATCCCAATGATTTGTTGGATCATAGTGACTAGAACTTTATTGATTGCTTCAACTAGACCATTTGCCTGTGGGTAATATGGAGTGGAACTATCGTGACGCAGGCCAAGCTGATATGTAAGTTCAGTCATCATGATTTTTTGAAAATGACTCCCATGGTTAGTGATAATCACTTGAGGAACACCAAACCTAGTAATTATGTGATTGAAAACAAAAATCGCAACAGTTTTTCCATCTGCCGAAAATGTAGGCATCGCCTCGGCCCACTTGGTAAAATAATCTACCGCAAGGATGATGTATGCATGCCCCCCGGCCGAGTGAGGGTTACATGTAATAAAATCGATACCCCATTTTGCGAATGGACTGACGGCAATTATAGGGCAGAGAGGAGCAGGTGGAGCGCACATCTTACAATCAAAAATTTGGCAATTGTGGCATTTCCAGACTGCAGTCATACAATCTTTGAATAAGGATGGCCAAAAATAGCCAGCGCTCAAGATCTTTTGGGTTGTGGCGTACCCAGACATATGACCGCCACACGCTCCAGAGTGACAATCATTAAGAACCTTTTCAGCTTCTTCATGAATTAGACAATGTCGGAAAACAGAATCTGCCCCACGACGATAAAGAGTATCTCCAATAATAGTGTAAGGTTGGGATTGGAATCGTATTTTCCTACGTTGAGATCGTGAAATGTTTGGCCAAAAAGATTGGGTTTGGAGATAAACAATGATATCTCCATACCATGGATCAACAGTGTTGATAAGGAACAAGGATTCATCTGCAATGGGTTCTTCCGCCACATGTTCGGTATCAGCACGAGGGAAGTCACAAATCAATTCTGCAAAAGCCAAAGACTTCTTTGACTTGGCCTTTTCAAATTCCAAGTCAAATTCCTGCAGGATGACATTCCATTTGGAATACTTGCCCCCTACCAATTGTTTAGTCAAAATGTATGTTGAGTCTTGAAAATGTCATTCATTTCCATTTCACTTTCACTATTATGTCCATTATATCACCTCCATTTCACTACTATGTCACCACATTCATCCCACTTTCATTATCATTGGGCCACATTTATGTTTTTCCAATCTTTATTAATTCTAAGCCTTTTAAGTGAATTTGTGGTTAAAAATTTTAGGAAATAATGTGCATAAGCTTTATACCTACCAATGGGTTGAGATTGTTGACATGTGTAGGTTGAAAGGAGGCTTCTAGAAGACCCTTATGTGGCACTCTAAGGCCAAATTCGAATTTGAAGTGGAAAGAATCATGGGATCATGAGGATATGTGTCACATCTCCTAATTGTATTGTAACTCTAAGAAGACATGTGTCTTATCAGTTCCTATTTTGATTAGGACTCTAGAGGTAGAGGGAGAGATCCATGGACTCTCATTAATGAGATGGCTTCTCATCTTTTTGTATAAATAGGAGATCTCTCTCCTTCATTTGTTAGCTTGTGAGTTCTTAAGCTTGTTAGCTTGTTAGTCGTTCTTTAGCTTGGAGTTTGTAGTTCTTCCTTGATGGCTTTGGAAAGCTTTGGAGAGCTTTGTTGTACTTTGTAATTTTGAAGAATTTGAATAAAGCTTTGATGTTCTCAATATGGAAGGAGATGTGAAGTAGATGTCATGGAGCATATTAGAATGTAAGGTAGAGTAGATTTCATTTTGTAAATATTTGCTTTGATTTCATTATGTCATTTGATTGCTTTCAAGTTTGATAGATTAGATTTCTTATTCATGCAATTTTAATTCATGCAAGTGTTCTCAACTGATTGATTGTAGATTTGTGATAACTATTGGCATTTTTTTTCATCTTTTTGATAACTTTTGGCATATGAGATCATCTTGTCCTTCCTGCTAACTTTTATTTTCTGGAGTTTAAATTCAGCATTGTCCTTTTCAAGTAGTGATTTGCTTATTATTTTTTTGCTAGTTAGATATCATAATGATCATCAATTTATGATTTCTTTCTGTGGTCAAATAACTATATCAGCAAAGAATCAGAATATTACTAACTGTAGAGTGATTTAGTTGTCATATTGCTTACTCATGGTTGCTTTCCATAAAGTAGATTGAGCTGAATGGTAAAGGACTAGAGGAGTTTAAGTAGTGTGATTAGTTCTTTTATGCAATTTACATTTAGATATCATATTGTTTGACATGTTCATGATTACTTCCCCAAGGTAGATTGCGCTGAAGGGTAAAGGATTTGAAGAATTCAAGTAGTGTGATTAGTTTCTTTTATGCAATTTACTTTCTTGAACAATTAGATATCATATTGCTTAACTTGTTTATGATTACTTCCCACCAGGTAGA
>APFE030128974.1:3447-17567 GCA_000404065.3 Pinus taeda | reverse complement strand
ACACTGTATGACTGTGCAGTTACAACACTCCCACTCAGTTGAGAGTGTATAGAGTCATGCTGCTGAGCCCATTCCAAAACCTTCCCTAGAAAATGTTCTAGATCCATTGCATACTTCTGATGCTTTACCCGAATACTCTCAAGTGTTTTTTCAACAATTTAACAAATGAAGGTTCTGATTGTGGCATGTCAGAGTGTAATCCTGGAACATTTTTCGTCATCTCCAATCACTCATTGATCTTCTAATAACAGGTGGTTCAAAAATAATTTCCTCCACTTCTTCAGATTCACTGGTCTAGGTTATGACTTTACTACTTGATCATTCTCTTGATCAACGGTTTTTCTACCTTCAAACATGTAGGGGTTGGATCCCTCCATCCATGTTGATGCTTCCAAATGAACCAACAATAACACAATCAAGCTTGAAATTAAACATCTGAACTTGTTTCTCTGCAGCATCTCCCCATGGTGAAATTTTCCACCCTCATCTGCAACACTGCTTTTTCATCAAAGATCACATCCTTACTTCTGGCAGGATTCTTTTTCACTTCGCTGTAAAGCCTGCAAATTCTAGTATCACTGTTATAACTGATCATGAGACATTTTACAATTTTGTCATTCAACTTCCTCCGCTTCTCATCAAACACATGTACATATGCAAGAGCACTGGATTCCTTCAAATGCTGAACATGTGGATTCCTTCCACACAATCCTGCAGAGAGAGGTTTTGATTTTGATGTTGCTCAGGGCAACTGATCTTGAGAATATGCTGCTGTGGTGGACACCTCCTCCCAAAAATGTTTGGCAATCCAACATTCTTCAGCAGGCACCTTATGCACTCCATCAATGCCTTATTCTTCCTTTCAACTACTCCATTCTATTGCAGAGTATAAGGCACTGTGAATTTTAAGCTCGATGATCTCTTGCTCACAAAAATGCCTTGAAAGCCATTTGAGGCATACCCACCACCATTGTGACACCTCATCTTCGTTAGTGGATTTCCAATCTCCTTTTTCGCCAAGGCTGAAACAATTTAAAACACTCCATCATTTTCTCCTTCAAGAAGTAAACAAAAGTTTTTCTTATAAAATTGTCAATGAAAATTAAAAATCTCTTGTTCCGTTGTGAGACAAAGTTTTCATCAATGTGCGAAGGTTTCTACGAATTAGCTCCAATAGAGTGGGGTTTGCACTTAAGAATCTTGATAGCAGGGTCCTCAACCTTGCCAACATGTATTCCCACATTGAAGTGGGGGAGAGAGCATCTCTGTGGGGCTGATTCGTTGAACACTCTTGAAAATTCACTGGTCGCTGGCTGGAAACTTTAACAATGTGAAGTCCTAGGATAATAGGATTGGGTTCAACCTTGTTCGTATGCCTCAGAGGGAGCATATGGCCTGAAGCTTTCAATCTAGACTTGTCCTTTGTGACCCCAAAAAGTATAGGAAGGCAAACCCTTTCTAGCTTATGATTCACTTTTCGTCAATCTTATAGTTTTGCCTGAACAAATTATGAAGCAATTTGATATAGCTATGCTTCTGGAACATGTTACTTTCTTTTATGATTTTGGAGAGGGTATATGGGTGCAAGTGCTAGGGGAGCTTACTGTTGGAATTTCTAAGTCTAACCGTTAGAAACCCTTCATGTACTTTCTGATTTATTCCTACCTACTTGTTCTGTTAATTAACAAGTTATATACGATGTAAATATTGGAAATATATACAATTACATTCTCAACACATTATAGATCATCAACTCAGGAAACATAAATAAGCACACAAGTGACACCGTTGTTTTTGGACTAATGTCCCTGGAAAAATCCAATGCGGGAAAACTGGTGCAGCTATCTGAGGGTTTGATTTATTAAGCAGTTTCAGAATACAATCTGGGTGCTAAATCCGGCTCACTCAACTGAGAAAAATCTCGGCAGTAGTATCTCTCTACTCAGAAGCAGATATTTAGGCTGAAACCCCAGATAAACACTCTAACAACTCCACAGCTCCAATCCGCCCCATGAAACCCTAGTGTCAGCCTCTAGGGACTGCGTCTGCCCTTCCTGGCCTAGTGTTATCCCAATGTCACTCTGGCTTGGCCTGCGTTAGCCTCTGGAGGCACTGCGTTAGTTCGCTGGCCCTCTGCGTCACTCACGTTGGCCCTCTGTGTCACTCATGCCGACCCTCTGAGGCACTGCGCAGCTCCTCACTGGCTCTGCGTTAGCCCTGGCTGGCTCTGCATGAACCCTTGGCTGGTTCTGCGTCCCTTTCTTCGACCACTACATTGATCCTCCCAGTGCTATCTCTGCCTCTTTGCTTCTGTATTCACTACCCCTCAGCTGCAACTCTAATCACTCTCTCAACTTTCTCAGCAAACCCACCCTGAGAAAGTTGAAATCTTGATCTCCTGGTGTGTTCTCCAAGTGACCCTCAAGCCTCCTCTTATACTTTTCTCGTTGACAAATCAACGACTGATATTAAGTCCCTAATCAATGTCTAAGATTAGATCTAGCTTGATCCATGCCTTTTGGACCATTCTAACACAGTTTTATATTAATTCACATTAATATTTTATTTTCCCTAAGTTTAGATTTAAGGACTCCATTAAAAATATTAATTATTTTAATATCTCCCAAATTGTTTAGAATCTGCCCAAACCCTTTCTGAGTATTGGAGATCTCATGTGCCTTAGCCTCTCCACCAATTTTTGTGGCTAGAGCACATCCGATGCTACCCCAAATCAACACTTGCCCTTTCTGATCTTCAATCTATTGTTTTCTCTAGATGTTGAGGAGTGACGAAGAGGCAAACCAAAATTTAGATACTTGCTCAATGTCTCCCATTCGCAACACCCAATGTGTATCCAGGCTGTTGAGCGGATTTGGAATTTGTTGCTTAGGTCATGAGATAAGATGGATGGATTGGGTGTTGGAATGATGCCATTGGTTGAGTTATGGTATTCTTGTGACTGTCTGGTTAGTAGCTACTGGCCTTACAATGCTCATGCCATAAAGTGGCCAAGGAAGTGTTTGAAGAAGTTTCTTAGTGGTTGTAGTTCATAGTGTATGAGAAAGAAATGTAGGTGAGAGTTACTAAGCGTAGACAATTCTTGAGGGTGAAATTTAGTGTGCCTAGGGTGATAGGGGTGCCCAAATTTGTTTTGCTTGCACTGACATAAAATTGAGGATTGACCCATAAAGTTTTTTTTTTAAAGATCTTGATATAAAGGAGTCCTCTAAAAAGTAGGAACCTTAAAGACTTTGGCCAGAAAACTAGGAAGACATTAAGCAAGAATTTGTTAGCTATTATTGTATTGTTTTTTAATCTCAAGTTATTACACATATGATGGACATGCAAACCCACATTGATCTTATCCCTATAAAGATATCTTGGGAACAAGAAAGAATGTGCGACTGGGATTTGACTTTGCCAGAATTGACAAAAGTGATGATGGTGATTGCCAATGACAAGTAACTTGGCTTGCTCGGGTTCTTGTGCAAATTTTTATAAGGCCACATGGGATTTTGTTAGCATGACCTTCTTAGTGTATATAAGAAAGGAGTTTGAAAAGAGTTTTAGTAGCCTCATTGACATAGGTGTCATTAAGTTTAGTTGTAAAGTGGGTAACCCAAATTGATTACCAACTGGAGGTCAATAACCCTTTTGAATGTTTCTTTCAAGATTCTAGTCAAAGCTTCGGTCTTGTGACATAGTTCTATCTTGTTGCAGACCATTAGTCCAAAATAAAGGAGTTTCATTAGAGAACGATACATACTCAACAATGTTGTTGCTATTTCAGAAAGAATTGCATGGGCCAAATGTTCAGGGATGAAGGCACTTTTCATTAAACATGACTTTGAAAAGGCCTATGATCATGTGGAGTGGCTTGTCATCTCATCTGTGTTGCTATGTTTTGTCTATTATTTTGTTTGGGCTACTGAGACTCTTTTCTTTAATGCTTCAGCTTGCCTGTCTATCTATCAGTCTAAATCAAAGGAAGTTGGCTTGTTTAGATTGATTAGGAAAGGTTGCTAGTTGACCCCAACCTTAAATGTTCAAATAGTAGAGGTCTTCGATTATCTTCTACACTACCAAATTGCTTAAGGGTTCATTTAGGTTATCCCCGTCCTTGAACATAATGTTGGGAAAAGGGTCAATGGGCATTTAGTAGATGATTCCCTTTCTAACCATCCCAGAGGAGGAGTAGTTGGTGGATAACACTATGGATTGTATTCATATCATGAGCAACGCCTTGAGTGCCAAACTCCAAATGGCCATGACTCAATACTATACATTGTTTCAAAATGACATTTTTTTTGGCTAGCTAATCAAGGTCGTCATGGCTTTAGCTTGGTCAAATGTTAACAGTTTCTGAGGATTTCATTTTCCTTTTAGGTTTTGTTGAAGGCTCTTTACGAGGTTGTGTTGTAAACATTGGCCATGAAAGTAGACCAATAGATTTCCAAACCTACGCTGTTAGCGGCTAGGTTTCATTTTTGTTATAAGTTCCTTGTTGCTACCCATGTGTACTACACATCTTGTTGGGTTTGATCTAATGTGACCTGTCAAAGATCAATAAATTCCTTCGTGACTTTTTCTAGTTTGACATATAGGGAAAAAGGGATGCCATTTGGTTGATTGGGGTCTCTGGTCTAGCCCTAAGGAGTGGGATGGACTCTAGATTGGGTCCTTTAGACAGGCTCAAGTGATTTGTGCAAAATGGGTGATTTGGGTTGTGGATGGCAAGGAGAGATGTAAAGTTCTTTTGCATAATTGTATATTGAGAAGTGTGAAAATTTGGAAGACCCAAATTTCTACTGCAACAACTGATTAAGTATCTTCTATTTATTAAATTACTGAACAAATTATTTAATGCATCCTACAACAAATACCGAAACTAATACACTGCAACCTTCACCAATTAAATTAAATGCGAAAACAAGAAACTGAGTAAGAAAGAAATACACAACACACGACACTATTATTTTTGGACAAATGTCGCCAGAAAAACCCAATGCGGGAAAATCGGTGCAGCAGCTGAGGGCTTGTCTTATTAAGCAATAGTAAATCTGTGTACAATTCGTTGGATGCCCAACTGGCTATCGGATACAGAGAGAAACTGGCAAAAAGGTTAGTGAGAGAAATCTCACACTGTTTTGGGAGATTCGATTATGATCTGGGGCTTGTTGACTGGCCCCACGTTGCCTCTGCGCAACTTTTGCGTCAACCCTATGCAGAACTACGTCACTCTGGCTGGGCTTTGCGTCAATCTCTTTGCTGACCTCCTGTTGACTGGAAATTTTATCTCCAGGCCTTTCGGTCTCACACCCCGGTTTCCTGCACTGAATCTCATCTCTCCTAGCTGGAATTCAAACTCCCTTTGAAGCTCTGCGTTGCCTCTGCGTGGCACTGCGTTGCCTCACTGAACTGCTCTTTGCCTTCTCTGCCTTGCACTCCCCAGATCTGGAAAGCTTCCTCTGGCCTACTATCCCTGCCCCTCATTGTAAGAAATCACCTTGATCGATTCTCTAGCAACTATGGCGCTGCCCTTTCTGAGAAATTCGATCTCTTGATCTCTGTCCGATATATTTTCCAAATGCCCATTGAAGTCCTTCTTATAATCCTCCAGTTGAGTTATCAACAACCTAGATTATATTCTAATCAATGGCCCAGATCATTTGGACTCATTCTCCATCTTCTTCTAGAAGTTTTACCCTCAGTTTGATTAATACCCTTTAATTATTTTAATAAAACTGCATCCATTAAAAATAATTAATTATTTTAATAAAATTATCTCAAGGTGTAATTTCTCAAAACGATTTCTGGGTATTGTGGAATACATGTGTCCTAGTCTCCCTACAAAATTTGAGGTTTAGAGCACATTTGATGCTACCAAAAATCAACAAGAAGAGCCTTGTTGGATAAAAGGAGTTGGGGGAATGTCAACTTGCATATAATCTATCCTTGCCGAAGTCAAATCTAGGGGAATTTTGTTGTTCAAAGCATTTGGAAAGCATGTGAGGCTATTAAGCATGACCTTACTTGGAATGGTGACATGCTTCGTAAAAGTCTCTCATTTAAGGACCATTTCATCTAGTGGTCTCCCTTGGTACAATTTGATGTAAAGACCTCAACAAAAATAGCTTAGCTCTCGGTCAAGCAACGTTTCAAGTTGGGGATCCCTTTGACCACCAAGCTCACGAGTGGAAGCCTTGGTTAAATTTTAAGGCAAAATTTCAATTGCAGTGATAAATTTTTAATTGAGCGGACTAAGGAGTTGATCACATATTACCTCTTTCTTAAGTTGGGTTTGCTTGTGCAATCTACATTGTGGGGAGACTAGAAGTGGAATTGTTTCGAAGGTATTAAGAAGTACAAAACAACAAATGGGCATTGTTGGCTAAACTCCAGGTTAGTCCTCAACATGAAGTTTAATTAACTTAGGAGGATGTATTGTTTAAACTTTAAGTAATGACTTGGTTATTTTAACTTTGAGTGGTGTGGCAGGTTTATATTGAGCCAAAGAAAGAAATGTCTGCTTGGTCCATGATTTTTGGCTCTGTTCTTGTTTGTGCGATGCTTGAAGCACCTAGGAGTTGTTAAATTATGCAACTAGAGTCAAATTCCACTTTGGATAGCTCACGAAGATAATTATTATTGCATTAAATTCCCCTTTTCGAGAGGACCAAAATCGACCTAAAAATCACTCAAATTGGACAAGGAAAAGTGTGTTTTTGAATTAAATCCCACACATGTGCAAATTGTCAAGGTTGGCTTCAACATCATGTAGGCTCATGAAGCCCAAACGACATTTTTTTTCACCCTCATCGATTCATACAAATACAAGAGACCTCAAACCTCATTTGGCACTTCATCACGTCACATCACATCTTCTCTCTCCTATTCCTATTGGTTCATACAACTCAGAAGTGGAAGGCTTTTCTCTCTCATGTGAAGGATAGGTGGCTGATTATGACTGGGCTGAATTACTGGACTAATTCTGGGTGTGACCTTTCTGCAGTGGAAGTTTGACCAACGTTAACCAAGAGTCAAAAGAAGTCTTTTGACTTCGATTTTCTTTGAGAAGGTCTGTCTCATCAGGCCACATTTTTGGGCACTAAGATCGAGAATATTTGAGGAGTTTGACTGCTATTGACTGCAGGACAAAGCTGTACTTTTTCTCCCTCCATTGACTAGGTTTGACCGAAGTTTTGGGAGCTGTTTTCACTGATCCTTGACCAACAAAAGAGGTCGCATTGATTGAGCATTGATCGAATTAAAAAAGGCCTTGATTTGACTGTTGTTGACTTGATTGGTTAGGGTAGTCAACTGTTGTTGACTTTTTGCAGATTTGATAGTTGACTAGATTTGACTCTTCCTCATCATCTTTTACATTGGTATATTGATTTGACATTACATTATTTGGGTATTGGATATTGACATTGGATATTTGCTGGTCAAAGTTTGACTTTGACTCTTGGATCATGTACTCTCTCTGCTGAACATTTGAAGACAATCTAATAGAAGAAGATTTGCAAGGGTTTTCCCCCTAGTGGGGTTTTTCCCTGGTCATTGACCAAATTTGCGTCTCTCGTCTCTTGGCTATCTTTCATTGTGCATTTGTCTAATTGTTCTATTTTCTTTTGCTCTACTCTTAATTGAAGTAAATTGTTAAATTGGATGCTATTGGATATTGTTGAAGTGATAGTTGCAACATAGAACAAATTGATGAAAAATTGACTTGGTATCGAAGTTGAGGTGAAGACAAGCCCAAGAGAAATAGAGCAAGAACATCCATTTTCTAGTAGCTGATCGAAAAAGGGAAAAATCTTCTGGTAAAAATGTCTTCCTCTTTCTTCAAGGGGGCATGAGAACTTGGGTGACTCATCTAACTTTGCTGCATGGAAAATCAGGTGGGAAATCATAGTTGACAATGATGATGTTTTGGACTTCATTCAAGGAAGAGTACCTAAGCTTCTGGAGAATGCTTCTGCTGCTGTAAAAAACAAGCACAATAAAGGTGAGTTAAAAGCAAAGCAAATTATAGCTGATGGTTTACAAGATAATCTACTTGCGTATGTTGGAAATTTGAGAAGGTCTAAGGACATGTATGATAAGATAGTTGGCATGTATGAAGTCAACAATTTGAATGAAATCATCTCTTTGAAAGATCAACTCAAAGACACGAAGATGAATAAAGGAGAATCTGTGCAATCATACATTATGAGGATATCTCGTTTTAGAGATCAATTGCAAAGAATTGGGGAAACCACACCTGACAGGGAATTGGTGATTGTAACTTTTAGAGGCCTCCCTCCCATTTGGGTAACCTTCATTACTGCTATAAGTAACAACAATAACTTCTCGTCATTTGATGAGCTTGTTGGAAGGCTCACTCAAGAAGAATCAAGGAGGATATCTAGAGGAAGAATTCAAAGATCAAATGAAGGAGAGCTCACTGCTTACGTTGCTCAAGGAAAAAAAAGAATGCAAAGAAAGGAAAAGGAAAACCATCAAAATCAAGAAGACGTCCTCAATCTAATCAAGATTCCAAGGATTCAAGAAGGCGAGATAGAGATGTTGAGTGCTACAATTGTCATCGAAAGGGTCACTGTGCTCGAGATTGTCTCGAAAAGAGAGATGTTCCAAGAAGAAACTCTTCAAGGTCCTACAATAATAACCGTGGCTTCAACAACAACAAGTCATATGAAAGAAGAAACAAAAGAAGAAGGAATGATTGAAGAAGGGAATCCCCCGATGATCGTGAAGATAGCTATCGTCCTCCAAAGAGGTCAAGAAACTCCAGGTATGAAGGCAATGCTACTAATAAATTTGAATATATTCTTATTTCCGCATTATCTAGTTCATCTCCTCCAAATTCTTGGGATAGTTGGCTGGTTGATAGTGGGGCCTCTCATCACTTCTCTAGATATAAGGAGGTTCTCTCTAATTTGGTAGAGAGGGAGACCAATTTGAACATTATTCTTGGTGACAATACCACTCATCCCATAAAGGGCTTTGGTTCTGTCAAAGTTCATTTGAACCCTAGGGAACCCGTCTTGCTTCTTGATGTATTATATGTGCCGGGATTGAAGAAGAATTTGGTTTCGATATCTGCTTTGGAGGAAAAGGAATGAGGGTTGCATTCATTAAAGGAAAAGTACTCGCTTGGCCTACTGAATCCTATATGAGAAATGCCTTCACATTGGGAACTAGGTTTGAAGGACTCTATAAAGTCACTAAAATACCTCTTCTAGCTATGGTCCATAATACAAATCTTTAAAGTGAGTTATGTCATCAAAGGTTGACCCATCTACATTATGATGCTCTTTCAAAATTGAAGAAGTTGGTCTCTGGGATCAATGGAACTGATCTAGGATCAGTATGAGTGGTTTGAGACACTCTTTTTTGATATTGTTCTGGAATCAATGAAACTAATCTGGGATCAGTATGAGTAGTTTGAAACACTCTCTTTTGATATTGATATGGGATCAATTGGAACTGACTTCGTGTCAGTAAGGGTGATATAACTCACTCTCTTTTGGTACTGATCCGGGATCAGTAATATTGGTATGACACACTCTCTTCATGTGGGACTGACTCTGAGTTAGTAGAGAATGGTATGAGACATTCTCGATCAATTCTTCTTCTTCATGGTTCAACAGAGCAGAGGAGAGCATAGCAGAGTAGTGTAAGGCATTGATGGTAGAGATAGTACAGTTTGGCAGATGGATCAGTGGATGGAGTTCTCCCTAGTTGAGAGGGAGTGTTAAAATTGGCAACTAAGTTCTCCCTAGTTGAGAGGGTGTGTTAAAATTGGCAACTAGGGCCAAACTCCATGTGGGTCATCTTATGGCAACTGATATTTTTTTTGGGTCCCTCTCATCGAGAGGTGTAGGATTGATCTAAAGATCATCCGATTCCGATAAGTATTCATGAAGTTATGAATTTATTTGTGTTATAAGACAATTCATCAAGGTCGGCTAGCAACCAAATAACCCCCACATGTGCTCAACGTTTTAGTATAAAAGGAGATGACTTGAGAGTCATTTTACACATACTTCTCTCTTGATTTCTCTCCACTTGTCTTGGGTTTTAGTGTGAGAGAAATCTAGGAGGAAGAAGCCCTAGACGTTGGAGGAAAGGAGGCTTCCCTAGTCGCAGCAAAGAAGACAGGCCAACGAAGCTATGAAAGGAATCTACGTTAACCTAAAGGAGCTCATGGAAGAAGTTTAACGCAGCTATGGAGGAGGCCTTAACAAACCCTAGCCGCAATTCTAAAGCAGTGCTAATGTTGTCCTAAATTTGCCCTAACCGCAGGTCTGCCCAGCCCTAACTGCAGGTATGTTCAAGTCCTAGATGTTGGTCTATTGAAGTGTCTTGGGTGCAAGAAAGGGCAGCGTATGATGCTACAAGAAGAGGCCAAGGTAGCGAGGGAGTTAAGGTCTAGTTCAAGGCTAACTGAGTTGCTATTAGAGGTCCGAAGAGCTGAGCTTGGAGGCCGAGTTGAAGAAGGGTGAATGCAGGTTTGTTTGGGGTAGCGAAAAGGTAAGGGAAACCTGTTTTGAGTAGGCTGTAGGTGACAGTGTGGCACTGTGGTAGGCCGCAATCCTAACCACCTCAAAACAGGGACAATGTGGAGAGGTTGAGGGTTCAAACATGCCCAAAACAACGTGCTAGGGGAGGTGTCTCATGAGGGTGTTCTGCAGTTGTCCTGACGGCTGTTCAAGGATTGTGTGAGGAGCTTAGGGCTACCCTAGTGCCCTAACTAGAACAGCCACAAACAACAATATACAAACATATTCGAAGCAGTGCTTGTATGGTGTGTTGGTAGGTAGATACATGGGACAACAAGGTCACTTGGTGGAGAAAGCAATAGGACAACAATAAATGACATGGTGCAACAAGGCTACAATGGGACAACAACAATGCATAGTGCTGAAAACTCATTAGGACAACTGCAAGGTACAGCATGCCAAATGGGACAACTAGATAATGGTGCTTGTTGGAGCATAACAAATGGGACAACAATATGCCAAACATGGAATGGCAATGTCACTAACAATGGGACAACAGTATGCCACATGGGACAACAGTGGCTAGCATGGTGCAGCTATGGCAGATGGGACAGCTGTGGCAGCATGGTGCAATAATGACACATGGGACAATAGTGACAACATAAGGTGCACCAATATGATGTGTGCAGCATGGTTATGAGGTCCAACATGGTGATGATGAGTGCGGCATGGTACAACACGGTGAGATGCAACATGATGACGAGATGCAACACAATGATAGGTGAAGGAGTCACCTTGGAGAATCAGTTGACGCAGAATGTCTTCAACAGAGTTCAACCATCTCATGTATCATCTTCTTAGAGATGATCTATGCTCTTATTTAGATAAGTCAAAGTGTTGATTTTAGTTGTAAATGTACTATCTCTCTCTCTCTCTCTCTCTCTCTCTCTGCTAAACTATTGAAGAACATATTTGAAGAATTGAAAGGGTTTCCCCACATGGGGGTTTTTCCCTGGCTAGCACCACATCTTGTGTCCTCTTGTCTTGGCTTGTCTTCTGCGATTTATGCTTATGTTCTATCTGCAATTTACTATTATGCTGATGTGATTGCTAATTTGGAAAAGATATTGAGCTAACTGTGAAAATTGAAATAAATTTCTCCAAGCATAAAACATACCTAAAATTAACAACATACCACAAATCAATGAACAATAAACACCATGAACTTGTTGAGAAATTTAGGGCATGAATAGTTAAAAGATTTCTCTGCTTGATAACTGCTTGTGATATTCTTTTACTTCTTCGCTTATAGTCCTTTCTTTGTTATGTTATTATTGTGTTCTTTTCATCAAGATAATTACCAATATGCACAATAAAAGACAAGTGACACAGTATGTAGGCTTGTCAGCCAGGGCCAAATCCTCTCACCTTTTGAGAGGAAAAGCCGATCAAAATTATTCTTCTAGATCTTCAATTGATGAGTAGCAAGACCATGACAAAGACCCTTGACTCTAGTATCCTCCCAAGATTCTTGTCACCAACCTTGATGCTCTGCCTCCCTTTCTCGACTTTCTTCTTGATCTTGAACTGCGCTCCTCGGCTCCTTTTAGAGAAACTCGGTCTCTATCCTTCACACTGCTTCTTCTCGACTTTTCCTAGAGAATCTCGGTCTCTATGATCTCACTAGCTTCCTCTAGATAATTTGGGTTTCTAGTCGAGATCTTTATCTTGGTACCCCAGAAGAGCCTTTCCTTCGCTAATCCCAAAAGAATCCTCCCTTCGCTATCCCAGAAGAAACCTTCCTTTGTTATGCCAAGAAGAAACTCTTCTTCATTTCGCCCAAAAGAAATACTCCTTTGCTGACCTAGAAGAAAGCTTCTCCGCTGACCCATAAGAAACCTTCTTTGCTATGCCCAGAAGAATCCTCCTTCGCTATGTCTAGAAGAATCCTTCTTCTCCTTTCTTCGCTCTTCTCTTTTTAGCCTCTTTCCTCGCTTCCCTTCCTCGAATGTATGTCGAGTTGCTTACTCCTAAGTGAGGCCGAGCGTGTCTATATATACACCTTTACTCATGTCCTTTAGGCCAACATGATCACAAATGGTTAGGCCGACTTCTTCTAGCAAGTTCTTCTATCGTTGTAGGCTGACTTGAAGAGGATAAGTGACAAGGCCTTGGAGGATACTTTACATAGACAAGTTTGACCTTTTACGATGTGTAACATGATGTCATTACATGACAATGACTCTATCGTTTTATGACTAGATGACAAATAATTTCTAAAGACTCTCATTGGGAGTCTCGACTCAAAAACAAAACCTCTTGCTCATGAAACCCATGAAGCAAGCAATACAATATTTTTTTTTTTCTTTTTTACATCTCATTACATAAAATCATAATTACATGTCATTATGAAGACCGAACCTAGTTACACTTTTCAAATAAGATTTTGAGTTGTATGACGTTAATAGTACTTGAAGACAATGCTACAATGGATTAATGTTCTTCCTTGTTGTTGTTGACTACTGCATGGATTCCACGATTGCCTTTGGTATTTGATGATGGCTCTTTTCCTGCTCTATGCATTACACTAGACGAGGCCTCTGGACAATCACGTTGAAAATGAGGACCTCCACATTCCCAACAATTAAATTGAGGCGATGCCCTTGTGTCACACTGAGAGTTTCTTGAAAAGGAGCCCCGTCCTCTTGTGCGACTTCCTGTCTCGATTCTCCCTCTATTAGTAGTTCCTCGAGAGTTCCACTGGCTCGTGTTAGATCTCGATGATTCTATAGATATAACATTAGCTGCCATGGGAGCCCTTGCTCCTACTTATGTTGGACTAAATCTATTACCATAAGGACTTGGTCTCGAACTACTCCCCCCCGAAAAAATTCCGGGGAGTTTTCCCTGGAAATCTTTGCTGTGGGGGTCCTATCAGCATGTTATCTCTTTTGATCCCTAAATGCTCCTCTGCATAACGGGCACATTCAACTGCCTCTGCTATTGATTATGGCCTCCACATTCTAACCATGGCCTTGATTTGAGGATTTAATCCATACATGAAACGCTCAACTTGATGTTCTTCAATATCTATATAAGAATTGTATTTTACGAGTTCCATAAACCTCATCACATATTCTTCCATTGTTTTGTTACCTTGGACTAACATGTAAAAAACTTTGGCTTGTTGCTTTTTAAAGTAGGGTAGCAAGTACTTGTCGCGAAATCTTTCCTCGAACAACTCCTAGGGAACATGCTCGATGTGAGATGCAATTGCTTTTCTAGATTCCCCACCAAATCAAAGCACTTTCCCTTAGCTCAAATATTGCGATCGTTGTCTTAAAGGTAGAAGAATATTCTATTAGCGTCAAACAACTTGCCATTCCTTCCAACTATATGATTCAACACAATCTCCGACCTACCCTCCTAAAAATTCTGGAAGCTTGGTCTTTTGTAGCTCCCTAGAAATATCCTCCCGCGGTTGTCTATAATCTAAACCTTTGGACCCCTTTGGATTTCCTTTTTGAAGGTGAGGTCGTTCTTCCTTGGTACTGGCTGTCGGCGACCCTTTTAGTGTTTCCAAGGTTGCTTCTAATGAGTGCATTATAATGG
>APFE030128971.1:40917-69264 GCA_000404065.3 Pinus taeda | reverse complement strand
TATATATATATTTAATTGTTCGTAAGATGTATAGTGTCGAATTTTTTCCGTATTGAATTTTATAAAGGCGAATTTTTTCCGTATCGTATTGAATTCGAATTCGAATCCGAATTCGAATTAGATCAAGCACTTAAACCTCCTACAACATTCTTCTTAGTCAATTTATCTTCTTTTTCTATTTTTGTCTCTTCGAATCTAACAGAAGGCATGGAGGCTAATTTTCCCATCTGAAGAAAATCATCCATCAAGTTAACCTTGGGGCATCACTATGCTTTTCGAATTTTCTAGAAACTTTTTCTTTTCTAAATTGATCTAGTTCTTCAATCAGTGCTCACGCCCATGACTCTACACTAGGATCAAAATCATTCCCATCTTCAGAAATTAAGATTGAATACTTGGATACTTGGTGGAATACAACTTGAGAGTAGGTTTTTGTCGTTGTCTCATAAAGGATTCTAATTTCTAAATGCCATTCATAACATATTCAATCTCTTTATCAGCACTTTTCCTGTGACTATCATTTGATAACTCTCTAGAAGAAATAGGTGAAGTGGCACCCCCACCAAATGACTTTCTAAATTTCACTTCCCAACATCCTTTCTGGTTGTCTCTACTTCAAGTTTCATTTGAGCCAGTGAAGCAGACCCCAACATCCTTTCTGGTTGTCTCTACTTCAAGTTTCATTTGAGCCAGTGAAGCAGACCGTGGAAACCTTTTGCGCACTAGACCCCTTAGTCTCTGGCACTCTCCCTCTAACTTAGGAGTTTCTTTTTAAGTGTTTCTGAATGTTGTTTGTTCACACCGTATGCAACTTTCTTGCGTATGTCCCTTTCTTGCGTAGGTCCATTTATTTATTAAGCGAATGAAGAATGAATTTTGTATTTGATGGAAGTATTTTCACTCTCTAATGATTCAAGCTTCAGCTAAGGAACTTTAATCTCAATCTCAACTTGATTTTTGGCTTCATGTATTTCCCTTAACATTGAATTTTCCTGGAGAGAGTGATCCATTGTATTATGCTCTGTTTTTTCCTCAAGTAGCAGCTCCTCCAATTCAACTATTATGCCATCAACATCAAACTTCATTTTGTCCAATTCTAGGGCTTTTTGGTCACAACCTTGTGAATTTTCTCTTCGTTTTCCTCCCTTACCTGTCGAAGCTACCTCACACATTCTTTTCACACATTCTTTCCAAGCACCGCCTCACACATTCTTTCCCAGCACCATCCAAATGGCTAACTCGATATTCAAGTGCAAGATTTCGTTGTGTTACGGTATCAAACTATTGATTTAAAGCCATTGCTTCTGTTTAAGACGCAGTTTCTTCATCGTAGTGTACATCGCGAAATGGATCATCAAAACTTCAACTATTGGATCAACCACATCACATCACATCACATCTAGCTGCTGCCCTTCCGGATTATGTGATGCATTTGATTGAGATGTAGTTGCTGCCCTTCCGGATTATGTGATGCATTTGATTGAGATGTACTTGTTGTGATTGGCTTCACCTCATCAGTTGTATCTGGGAATTAGCTTCCCGACCTTCAGACATTAGTTACTAATTCTGATGGTGGGTATACATGCCCTTGGTCTCATCTTATTCTTGCTAGCAGCTATTAGTCCTAACGGAGATATTTTTTATTTTTTACCATTCGGTTTCTGCTTCCCCTCTTCCTGCACTTTCGGCCAAACTGCTTGTTTCATATGCATGACTCGTTAGGTATACAATTCCAAACATAAATGCGCGAAACCAATTCAAACTTCAAAATTAAAAAGCCCATACGTGTCGTTCTTATATTTGCCTGGAATTCTCGTCCTTGCACGACGTTGGCAAAGCTCAGTGGTAACGCTTTGTTCGTAATTAGGTGAACACCTGTTAGAGATTGCGTGAGATTGTGCGGAAGACGTCGGCAAGAAGACACTCACAATGAAACACCTATCCACATAATTACTCCAAAACTATATTTGAGTTTAAACCTATGATTACAATATATTACAGTATACTCTGTTGATTATAATATAAAAATAATGCTTATATTGTGTCGATTAATACCTCAAAATAGTGTCCCATTAATACATTGTGCTAATTTGAAGGCGTAACTATCTAATAATCTTATACAATGTTTGTATCTGGTGTTGTAATTATGAGTATTGCAGGTTTGACGTCAATTAATGGACTATATGATCCACTAAATCATGACATTGAGAAAATTGTTAGGCTATTTATGTTAAAATAAAAATGAAAAAATAAGAAAAAATCAATCCATTTAGATTGAACAACGTTTCTTTTAACTGTGTAATTTAGTTATAATGCATTTGTTCATTCATTCACTCGTTTATTACATGCTAGAGATAGCCGGCAATGTTGCAGAGCCTATACGTATACTTATAAAAGCTCCTACAAAACCCAGTACATACGTAGCTGGAGTGCGAGCAGCATGTTTATTTACATAGCTGGTAGTTAGTCCTCAGGAGCTACCGCCAATAATGGAATAGCCTGCGCACACACCAATCAAAACAAAAATAAATCATTGTCTATAGCATGGAAGAACTTACAGAAAGAATTGCAGATAAACCATGAAAATTAACTATTGTTCGTCGATAATTGGTAACGCTGTTGGAGTGACTTACGAGAGTGTCGTCGAATATCGCAGCGGCGGGGTGACTCGCGGACGTTGCATCTATCCGGAAGCTCTTCGGCTCTCTCCACTGCCTCCTCTTCTTCTTCTTCCCTTCCGCGCCCTTCGCCGCGGCGTCGGCGGCGTTGATTAAGTGGTGCACCATCCTGAGAATCGGAATCCGTCGATGAATCATACGATTGAGATTGATCTAGTGCTCGCTCTATGGCTCGGCATCGGCAGTGTGGAGACATTCTTTGCAGTTCCTCGCAACATCTTTCCGATGGCTGTTCTCTCCGGCGCTGCAAGTAGTCCCGACAAGCAGACAATCTCTGCGGGTCGCACGACCGTCCTTGCTGTTGCACCACCTGATCTCCATGCATGATGTCTTCATGCGCATCAACAGTGGGGGTGCCCCACTCAAGGAGAAGCAGAAGGGCCGCGAATAAAGTCAACCATTTCAGCATCAACATTGGAGAGGAGAAGACACCCATTCCTTTCTTCTTTGTTAGTTTCACTGATGGAATACAACTGAGAATGTATGAAGAGTTGCTGGGCATTAACTTTGCATTTATGGATGGTGAGGGAAGGGAGGAGAGCGACCAGCGCAACAAGAAGAGGAGGAAGAGAGTAACAGTTGCAGTGCATGCAGATTCTCACTCTCCACGTCCCACTTCCCACTGCAACGCCACCCGAAGAAGGAACGCCTGGCTGCATCCCTTTCTAATCGCCGCGTCTTTCATGGTTATGGTAGTCAAAATAAGTATTCATTTTCATTCATAATTGTGAAATAATTCAGTTATTCTTTTTGCCACTTACATGATAAAATACCTTAATACTTTCTAAGTCACATCCACAAAAGGAGCCGTATATTCCTATATACTCAAATGTGTTTTTTTAACAAATTCTAATTTCCTTCACCATAGAAAACATCTTTTATTTAAAATGACCTAAAATAGAATTCCCACATTCCCATATGTTTCACTTTCTTCTTTGGATTTTCACATCTCTTATCACTCTAAGTATCCTAATTTCTCTACAAATAAAATCAACACACATTATCTTCTCTCTTATAAGACCATCTTCTTAATCATCATCTTTAACACTTCTTTTCTTTGCTTTAACACTTCTTTTCTTTGCTTTTCTAGCACATTGCATGTAGGACATATTTCCTTTTTTCCAATAGAAATATGCACATAAAAATCATGTGGTGCATGCTAAAATGGTTTCTCATGATGCTTGGAAATGTAAGAATGGAAAAATACTAATATTTAACTTGGAGGGAGTGTTCCACTCACTTTTATAATCAAATTGAACACAATGTTAAAATATGAATTGTGGGAAAGCGATTCTTTCCCAATACAATTTTTTTATAAATATAATTATATAATTTGTGTATAACTGTGTGAAAATTGAATATTTTGTATAGTGGTATGCTATTTTTAATAGTATATATAATGCATATGTTTGTGTGGGTTAACTAGTTTAACGATTGAATTTTTAAACAAATAATTGTGGGATTATGAAGAACAATGTTGTAATGAAGGGGCATTTTTACAAATTTTATATATTAATTTGATACATTTTTAAAAAAATGCACACCATTATATCCTTAAAGTAAAAAATCCTAGCATTAGTGCACCATACAATGGGTATAATTCTTTTATTTGTTTTAACATTGTAATCGAAGTTTGTTCTACTAATAAGTATCACTAATTTAAAAGTGGCTAAGATGATAAACAATAATAGAAAAATAAAGAGTATTATATATATATATAATATATATATGGAATTTTCATACTGGATTTTATATGTGTGTTTACACTATACAAAAATAATGTCAAAAATAGAGATAATGAGAGGTATTTAGGAAATTAGAAGTTTTAATCTACTTGCATCCCAAAACATTGTGCTTCATTTAAAAAAAACAAGGGAAGAAAAGCTAGTGAATTTAGAGGCTAAGAATACACTCTCATTTTTATCACTAACTACTTGCGAGGTGGGTTTGATAATAATGTCCGAAGGACAACTTGAGGTCATCTAGGTTAATAACAACATGTTGGCCCATCATAAATACACCGTCAAAAGTATCCTTAGTCTCCATATGTGGATAGCTAGCATGGGTATGGGTCTTAGGGCATAGGACATGTTCAAGGGAGGAAACATGAAAGATAGGCCCTAAACAAGGTTTCTACCCATCTAGGGCCTATACGGATTCCATTAAGATCCACACATAATATATTTAGAGTATCATTGGCCTATTCTTCTATATTTTGGTGACACTAAGTGGTTTTCAATAGAATCTATGTGTCTCATGACCCTACCTCTTCTCACCTTCTCCCCCTATGCACCTCTCAGCCCACCCATCATGCTCACCTCTCTTCACCTTACTTACCTTCGACTCGTATCTCACTTATCTCCCTCATCTAACCGTTAATACTTTCTCCATTCTCACCTCCTTTCCTTTCACTTCTTGTGAACCACCCCGTCATGCCTACCTTCCTTGTCTCACCTATCCACGCCCTTCTTTCCTTCGCATCTTCATCCATGCATATGTATATTCCTTCCATATTTCCTACTTTCATAATCCCTTTGACCCATCCACCACCTATGCCCCTTATCTCCACCCATACCTAGCTTCCCACAACCCCCATTTCCCTCTATCCTACCCTCACTTCTTCTCCTCCTCTTTATCTTACCCTTTATTCTATTTCACCATCCCTCTTATCGTGTTCCTCCTATTGTTCATGCTCACCACTTTCCCTCCCATAATCAACCACCCTTCTCTTATTTGAGCCTCCTCTCCATTTATTAATCTCTCTCCACTACCTCATTCCTTACCTCTTGTGATATTAGTTATCTCCTTGTATTATTCACCCTCACCCTTCTACCTCTTATATCATCCACATTACCTATCTTATTACCTCATGATCTAACCCTCTCATGTATTTTCCCTTCCTCAATGCTCGACACTCCTTGTCCTCTACCAATCAATCCTTTGCCTCTTATGAGTCCTTATGTAACCACATCTCCCCTTCCACCTTATCCCTCCTATTACAACATTATTTGTCACCCACTATAATAGGTGAGAGACATGACATGATTAGAATGATGAAATCTTGTGTCCTAACCCTTTGAAATCCATATTTATAGCTCCATTGCTCCTACTAAACTAGAAAAGAGTGACACATCGCTCATTTCCCTATTAAAAAGAGCGATGATCAATCCAGATAGAGTATTAGGAGTGATGACCTTGTAAACCTTTTAGATTTTCCCATTTCCAAAGAAATATGTTTTAGAATTATGATGAATTCCTTTTCAAATGGCCCAAGAGTTTGTACTAGACTCTAAACTCACTAGAACCTTGGTTTCTACATTCATCCTCTCATCTCCTTACCAAATATATATAAGGAGGGTATTCCTTAGGCAAAATGAGTAGAGAAAAAATTAAGTAAAAAAATGCTAAAAATATTTCTGAGAGAAAATCCTTGCAATCGATAGGTATCTTTACCATTGATTTTCAGCCAAGGAGGAGCTTGGAATAAGAATTTGATAGGTAACTCTAAATTCAATGTAAATTTATATATTTATTATTGCTTTGCTAATATAAATTTCACGATTTCCCCTAATCATTATTGTTCAATATATGAGTCTCGTTAGATATAGATTATCTTGGATAATTTGGAATATATATATATTGTCGATCTCTAAATAATCTTTGATAGGAGAGTAGATCTAGTTTCTCTTTTTGTATTGTGTGTATGATACATTTGTGAACAATGTAGGCAATAACTTTAGGACCTATATTGGGATTCTCTACAACAATATCGATTAGGCACATTAATAAACTCAAAATACAAGGTATGGAATCATAATCTCTTCTCTTTCCTCATATATCAAAGAGTTCTAGAGCATAGATCTAGCTTCAAACATTGAATGGTCTTTTATTATTTTATACAAATATTAGGAGGATTCCTGGAGTTCTTCACCTTGAAACAAGGGAGAATTCCTCATAACCAAAGTAGTGAATCCACTAGGGAAGAATATCTTGGTTGTTTCTCATTTGGTGTAACTTCTTGGTTTTTATAGCTTCCAGAATCTTTATTGCCACTTTTCTCCATTTTTCGACACCTTATGAGCTAGTTTTCTCCCTAATCTGTAAGATATCAGAGGAAAAAATCATTCCCCTCATTCATACCAACCACTAGCTTATATTGAGTCATGAATAACTAATCATCACTTACTACTAGTGAACATAGTGTAGTGCATCACTCATTGTTCTTCTAGATAAAGAAATGAAGCTTGTAGGGTTTAAAACACACTCATTCTTGGAATACAAATTCCATGTTTTTTCTTCTTAACCATAGGGAGTATACTCTTTGCACATAGACCCTTACGAAATTATTTTTTAATGGTTTTTTTCATGATTATTTGCATGCTATAACATGGGAAAAGGAAAATTGCATTTTAGAACCACTCCTTTTAGGGAATGTTTTAGGGCCATTTGTTCTATATATTCCAATATTAATTAACCTATACTCCATATGAATTAAAAATTACTACTTGGCCTATGTAATACCCTTGATTTAATTTCACCCTATTTGAAACCAATAAGGAATGAAGATGCACTTCCTATCCTTAACCAAGGGTGCATTAAAACCTTAAAAAATATATTGGTAACCTATTTCTCCAAAAACTAGTTTGTCTTGAATATATATACACAGAATGTGGGGTGGATTAGTAGCATCAAGTATAGTAATATATGTATGGTTTTATTCCATGTACCAATTCCAAATATATGAAAGAATATTATTTTCCTACTTAAATAGAATTAAACACTATAGATAAAACATGATAGTACATAAATGAGCAAAAAGTGAGTCACAAGTCAAAGAATAAACTTTCTTATATTTATTCTCCCATAAGATGTTGGGAAACATATAAATATGGGCCTCTAGTATGTTTCAACTAAGGTTCAATTTAAAAAAAAAAAAATGGCACACATGAAATCCTACAAATAAGAATCCATGTAAAGCCACAGGAGCTTATCTAGCATCAAATTTTGAGCTTGTTCAATTTTGAGATTGAGCTTCTTGGGGATGATAACTCCCCAATTCAACATATTTCTAGTAGGGGAAATTGTGTGAGATAATGACACCCATGCATCTATCCATATAATTTGTGTTAAGGAACACCATTACCTTTGGGAATTTATAATATCTATTGACCTCTTTGGAAGAAATAACCCCACACAATGTTCTTGTTATTCATTAATTGAATATTATGATAATAGATGTGGATTATGATCCATTCTAGTGCTTCCACATAAGGAAATGTTGTGTACCTTTACAAATTTGAATGTGACCAAGCCTTTTTAATATTAGGGAACACCTTATAATCCATCTCCCTCATAATAGGGTGAATGCGAGGTGTCAACATTGGTTAATCCTTATATTATAACTTTATAAACAAAATTGGTCCCTTTTGATCCATATTGGATCACTATATTGTTTTCCATCCATATTGATGGTTTCAAAGTGGAAAAAGTGGAAGAATCAGCTCATAGGACAATTTTTACTAGCAAAACCTAGTTCGACAAATTAGGATCTAAACCTTTGGGGAGCATTTACAGGAATGAAATAATTTTTTTTTAGGAGTGAGACATTTTCTACTTAGCATGGCACCATATTTTAATATTCTACACAAATACCTTTCCAGTGACTTAAGAATCACTTTAATCAAAATTTATATGCAAAATTTATGCCACTCAGAAGTTAGCCTTCTTGTTTTCACCACCATATTTCGAGAGGATATCATGTCAGCCTCCATAACTCATGGAAAAGGAGATAGCCACGTGATTATGATGAAATATACTCTAGAATAGCCTATATTATAACTCATATTAAAAATTGAGGTAGTCAAACCTAGTTGCTAGTAGGATACTAGGTTGTGTTATAACTGACCCTCTAAGAGGAAAATGGATTCCATTCTTTTTTACTGCATTTTTCCATAGAAAAGAAAAATATAAAATAGGGATAGGATATAGAGCACAAAATGAGGATTTTTTCACCATAGTTTCCCATGGGACACATACCATTCTTCTTTGTACTCTTAACCATTTTCTATTAAGAAAACGAGAGCAGAAAAACCTCACCTTCTAGTCGTGTTTTCTCCTAAAAGGGTTTCCTAGGTTATATCTTATATCAAATCATGGTTTGTGAGGTATTATTTTGTTGTTTTCTCTTTTATGCATAATTTCAATTTATATGCATATGCAAATAGTAGTAATCTATAGAACCAAAAATCTTAAGAGAAATAAAACCCCAATAGTGTAATATTTTGGATTTTTAAATATAGTTTTATTAGACCTATTATGAGGAAGGTCTAGTTGAATATCCATGATAGTTTACACACCATATTGGTATCAAAGCAGGGTTTTTTGGGTATATTTTTGATATTTTTAGTGAATCTATAGAGACTAAGTCAACAGTCAGAAAACCCTAGTCATGGTCGATGAATATGTGAATCATTCTCATGACCCAGAAGAGGAGAGGTTTTTTCATATGGAAGCATAAGTTGTAGATATAATTCATAATATGAATCACCTCGTTTATGGCATAAACAATAATCTTGGACTAGTCAGAGAGGATGGGTTTTATAACACAAACGAAATATTAGAGTGGATATTAGGATATTGAGAAGAAATGGAGACCCAGTTGAGCAAAAGAGCCAAAAGGGATTAACCCAATTCGAGTGTTGTGAACCATTCACAATCCATGCTCAAAATGGAAGTGATGGTCAATATAAAGCTATATTAAGGTGAGATTGATGCTTTGAAGATAAATCATTAGTTGCATCAATTAGAAGTGTATTTCAGTGTCCATCATATTGAGGAAGAACCTAATATTTCATTTGTGCAACTAAAACTAGAGGGGTATGCTATAAATTAGTGGGAAATCCACATAGAGACCTTGAGGATGGAGGGAGATCCTTCACTTACAGAATGAGATGACATTAAAACCCACATATCATCATAATTTTACCCTATCAGGTATGTAGAGGACTAGTGGATCTGGTGTCACTACTTTAGGCAGAAGGAGGGTCAGAGTGTATAGAAGTACACCATATAATTTAGAAATATGTTTGTAATTCTGGATATCTCCCAAAAGAACCCATATGTACTCCTCAAGTATCTGGGGGGGTCTATGCAACTATCTGGGGAAGTAAGCAATGTTGTTCTCCATTTTTCGACACCTTATGAGCTAGTTTTCTCCCTAATCTGTAAGATATCAGAGGAAATAATCATTCCCCTCATTCATACCAACCACTAGCTTATATTGAGTCATGAATAACTAATCATCACTTAATACTAGTGAACATAGTGTAGTGCATCACTCATTGTTCTTCTAGATAAAGAAATGAAGCTTGTAGGGTTTAAAACACACTCATTCTTGGAATACAAATTCCATGTTTTTTCTTCTTAACCATAGGGAGTATACTCTTTTCACATAGACCCTTACGAAATTATTTTTTAATGGTTTTTTTCATGATTATTTGCATGCTATAACATGGGAAAAGGAAAATTGCATTTTAGAACCACTCCTTTTAGGGAATGTTTTAGGGCCATTTGTTCTATATATTCCAATATTAATTAACCTATACTCCATATGAATTAAAAATTACTACTTGGCCTATGTAATACCCTTGATTTAATTTCACCCTATTTGAAACCAATAAGGAATGAAGATGCACTTCCTATCCTTAACCAAGGGTGCATTAAAACCTTAAAAAATATATTGGTAACCTATTTCTCCAAAAACTAGTTTGTCTTGAATATATATACACAGAATGTGGGGTGGATTAGTAGCATCAAGTATAGTAATATATGTATGGTTTTATTCCATGTACCAATTCCAAATATATGAAAGAATATTATTTTCCTACTTAAATAGAATTAAACACTATAGATAAAACATGATAGTACATAAATGAGCAAAAAGTGAGTCACAAGTCAAAGAATAAACTTTCTTATATTTATTCTCCCATAAGATGTTGGGAAACATATAAATATGGGCCTCTAGTATGTTTCAACTAAGGTTCAATTTAAAAAAAAAAAAATGGCACACATGAAATCCTACAAATAAGAATCCATGTAAAGCCACAGGAGCTTATCTAGCATCAAATTTTGAGCTTGTTCAATTTTGAGATTGAGCTTCTTGGGGATGATAACTCCCCAATTCAACATATTTCTAGTAGGGGAAATTGTGTGAGATAATGACACCCATGCATCTATCCATATAATTTGTGTTAAGGAACACCATTACCTTTGGGAATTTATAATATCTATTGACCTCTTTGGAAGAAATAACCCCACACAATGTTCTTGTTATTCATTAATTGAATATTATGATAATAGATGTGGATTATGATCCATTCTAGTGCTTCCACATAAGGAAATGTTGTGTACCTTTACAAATTTGAATGTGACCAAGCCTTTTTAATATTAGGGAACACCTTATAATCCATCTCCCTCATAACAGGGTGAATGCGAGGTGTCAACATTGGTTAATCCTTATATTATAACTTTATAAACAAAATTGGTCCCTTTTGATCCATATTGGATCACTATATTGTTTTTCATCCATATTGATGGTTTCAAAGTGGAAAAAGTGGAAGAATCAGCTCATAGGACCATTTTTACTAGCAAAACCTAGTTCGAGAAATTAGGATCTAAACCTTTAGGGAGCATTTACAGGAATGAAATAATTTTTTTTTAGGAGTAAGACATTTTCTACTTAGCATGACACCATATTTTAATATTCTACACAAATACCTTTCCAGTGACTTAAGAATCACTTTAATCAAAATTTATATGCAAAATTTATGCCACTCAGAAGTTAGCCTTCTTGTTTTCACCACCATATTTCGAGAGGATATCACGTCAGCCTCCATAACTCATGGAAAAGGAGATAGCCACGTGATTATGATGAAATATACTCTAGAATAGCCTATATTATAACTCATATTAAAAATTGAGGTAGTCAAACCTAGTTGCTAGTAGGATACTAGGTTGTGTTATAACTGACCCTCTAAGAGGAAAATGGATTCCATTCTTTTTTACTGCATTTTTCCATAGAAAAGAAAAATATAAAATAGGGATAGGATATAGAGCACAAAATGAGGATTTTTTCACCATAGTTTCCCATGGGACACATACCATTCTTCTTTGTACTCTTAACCATTTTCTATTAAGAAAACGAGAGCAGAAAAACCTCACCTTCTAGTCGTGTTTTCTCCTAAAAGGGTTTCCTAGGTTATATCTTATATCAAATCATGGTTTGTGAGGTATTATTTTGTTGTTTTCTCTTTTATGCATAATTTCAATTTATATGCATATGCAAATAGTAGTAATCTATAGAACCAAAAATCTTAAGAGAAATAAAACCCCAATAGTGTAATATTTTGGATTTTTAAATATAGTTTTATTAGACCTATTATGAGGAAGGTCTAGTTGAATATCCATGATAGTTTACACACCATATTGGTATCAAAGCAGGGTTTTTTGGGTATATTTTTGATATTTTTAGTGAATCTATAGAGACTAAGTCAACAGTCAGAAAACCCTAGTCATGGTCGATGAATATGTGAATCATTCTCATGACCCAGAAGAGGAGAGGTTTTTTCATATGGAAGCATAAGTTGTAGATATAATTCATAATATGAATCACCTCGTTTATGGCATAAACAATAATCTTGGACTAGTCAGAGAGGATGGGTTTTATAACACAAACGAAATATTAGAGTGGATATTAGGATATTGAGAAGAAATGGAGACCCAGTTGAGCAAAAGAGCCAAAAGGGATTAACCCAATTCGAGTGTTGTGAACCATTCACAATCCATGCTCAAAATGGAAGTGATGGTCAATATAAAGCTATATTAAGGTGAGATTGATGCTTTGAAGATAAATCATTAGTTGCATCAATTAGAAGTGTATTTCAGTGTCCATCATATTGAGGAAGAACCTAATATTTCATTTGTGCAACTAAAACTAGAGGGGTATGCTATAAATTAGTGGGAAATCCACATAGAGACCTTGAGGATGGAGGGAGATCCTTCACTTACAGAATGAGATGACATTAAAACCCACATATCATCATAATTTCACCCTATCAGGTATGTAGAGGAATAGTGGATCTGGTGTCACTACTTTAGGCAGAAGGAGGGTCAGAGTGTATAGAAGTACACCATATAATTTAGAAATATGTTTGTAATTCTGGATATCTCCCAAAAGAACCCATATGTACTCCTCAAGTATCTGGGGGGGTCTATGCAACTATCTGGGGAAGTAAGCAATGTTGTTCTCCATTTTTCGACACCTTATGAGCTAGTTTTCTCCCTAATCTGTAAGATATCAGAGGAAATAATCATTCCCCTCATTCATACCAACCACTAGCTTATATTGAGTCATGAATAACTAATCATCACTTAATACTAGTGAACATAGTGTAGTGCATCACTCATTGTTCTTCTAGATAAAGAAATGAAGCTTGTAGGGTTTAAAACACACTCATTCTTGGAATACAAATTCCATGTTTTTTCTTCTTAACCATAGGGAGTATACTCTTTTCACATAGACCCTTACGAAATTATTTTTTAATGGTTTTTTTCATGATTATTTGCATGCTATAACATGGGAAAAGGAAAATTGCATTTTAGAACCACTCCTTTTAGGGAATGTTTTAGGGCCATTTGTTCTATATATTCCAATATTAATTAACCTATACTCCATATGAATTAAAAATTACTACTTGGCCTATGTAATACCCTTGATTTAATTTCACCCTATTTGAAACCAATAAGGAATGAAGATGCACTTCCTATCCTTAACCAAGGGTGCATTAAAACCTTAAAAAATATATTGGTAACCTATTTCTCCAAAAACTAGTTTGTCTTGAATATATATACACAGAATGTGGGGTGGATTAGTAGCATCAAGTATAGTAATATATGTATGGTTTTATTCCATGTACCAATTCCAAATATATGAAAGAATATTATTTTCCTACTTAAATAGAATTAAACACTATAGATAAAACATGATAGTACATAAATGAGCAAAAAGTGAGTCACAAGTCAAAGAATAAACTTTCTTATATTTATTCTCCCATAAGATGTTGGGAAACATATAAATATGGGCCTCTAGTATGTTTCAACTAAGGTTCAATTTAAAAAAAAAAAAATGGCACACATGAAATCCTACAAATAAGAATCCATGTAAAGCCACAGGAGCTTATCTAGCATCAAATTTTGAGCTTGTTCAATTTTGAGATTGAGCTTCTTGGGGATGATAACTCCCCAATTCAACATATTTCTAGTAGGGGAAATTGTGTGAGATAATGACACCCATGCATCTATCCATATAATTTGTGTTAAGGAACACCATTACCTTTGGGAATTTATAATATCTATTGACCTCTTTGGAAGAAATAACCCCACACAATGTTCTTGTTATTCATTAATTGAATATTATGATAATAGATGTGGATTATGATCCATTCTAGTGCTTCCACATAAGGAAATGTTGTGTACCTTTACAAATTTGAATGTGACCAAGCCTTTTTAATATTAGGGAACACCTTATAATCCATCTCCCTCATAACAGGGTGAATGCGAGGTGTCAACATTGGTTAATCCTTATATTATAACTTTATAAACAAAATTGGTCCCTTTTGATCCATATTGGATCACTATATTGTTTTCCATCCATATTGATGGTTTCAAAGTGGAAAAAGTGGAAGAATCAGCTCATAGGACAATTTTTACTAGCAAAACCTAGTTCGACAAATTAGGATCTAAACCTTTGGGGAGCATTTTCAGGAATGAAATAATTTTTTTTTAGGAGTAAGACATTTTCTACTTAGCATGGCACCATATTTTAATATTCTACACAAATACCTTTCCAGTGACTTAAGAATCACTTTAATCAAAATTTATATGCAAAATTTATGCCACTCAGAAGTTAGCCTTCTTGTTTTCACCACCATATTTCGAGAGGATATCACGTCAGCCTCCATAACTCATGGAAAAGGAGATAGCCACGTGATTATGATGAAATATACTCTAGAATAGCCTATATTATAACTCATATTAAAAATTGAGGTAGTCAAACCTAGTTGCTAGTAGGATACTAGGTTGTGTTATAACTGACCCTCTAAGAGGAAAATGGATTCCATTCTTTTTTACTGCATTTTTCCATAGAAAAGAAAAATATAAAATAGGGATAGGATATAGAGCACAAAATGAGGATTTTTTCACCATAGTTTCCCATGGGACACATACCATTCTTCTTTGTACTCTTAACCATTTTCTATTAAGAAAACGAGAGCAGAAAAACCTCACCTTCTAGTCGTGTTTTCTCCTAAAAGGGTTTCCTAGGTTATATCTTATATCAAATCATGGTTTGTGAGGTATTATTTTGTTGTTTTCTCTTTTATGCATAATTTCAATTTATATGCATATGCAAATAGTAGTAATCTATAGAACCAAAAATCTTAAGAGAAATAAAACCCCAATAGTGTAATATTTTGGATTTTTAAATATAGTTTTATTAGACCTATTATGAGGAAGGTCTAGTTGAATATCCATGATAGTTTACACACCATATTGGTATCAAAGCAGGGTTTTTTGGGTATATTTTTGATATTTTTAGTGAATCTATAGAGACTAAGTCAACAGTCAGAAAACCCTAGTCATGGTCGATGAATATGTGAATCATTCTCATGACCCAGAAGAGGAGAGGTTTTTTCATATGGAAGCATAAGTTGTAGATATAATTCATAATATGAATCACCTCGTTTATGGCCTAAACAATAATCTTGGACTAGCCAAAGAGGATGGGTTTTATAACACAAATGAAATATTAGAGTGGATATTAGGATATTGAGAAGAAATGGAGACCCAGTTGAGCAAAAGAGCCAAAAGGGATTAACCCAATTCGAGTGTTGTGAACCATTCACAATCCATGCTCAAAATGGAAGTGATGGTCAATATAAAGCTATATTAAGGTGAGATTGATGCTTTGAAGATAAATCATTAGTTGGATCAATTAGAAGTGTATTTCAGTGTCCATCATATTGAGGAAGAACCTAATATTTCATTTGTGCAACTAAAACTAGAGGGGTATGCTATAAATTAGTGGGAAATCCACATAGAGACCTTGAGGATGGAGGGAGATCCTTCACTTACAGAATGAGATGACATTAAAACCCACATATCATCATAATTTTACCCTATCAGGTATGTAGAGGACTAGTGGATCTGGTGTCACTACTTTAGGCAGAAGGAGGGTCAGAGTGTATAGAAGTACACCATATAATTTAGAAATATGTTTGTAATTCTGGATATCTCCCAAAAGAACCCATATGTACTCCTCAAGTATCTGGGGGGGTCTATGCAACTATCTGGGGAAGTAAGCAATGTTGTTCAAGCCCATATTGATGGACAAGGCTTCTGTTTAGCCAGAATACAAGGAGAACATAAGTCTCGAGAAAGGGAAATCAAGTGGATTGAAGCATAAGGAGAAACAAGTTGCTTCTAAGGAGGAGAAGAAGAAATGGCAAGGGGGAAAGGATAAAATGATGAAAAGAATAACATACTAGTCCAAAGATCCCAACAACTACTAAAACCACTACAATAATGGTGAATATACAAAGGATAAGTTTTGAAACTTCCATCCACAGCTTAACCCAAAGAACAAAAAGAGAGGCATTAATAAGAACCACCTCATGACAACTGATTCAAGAAACCAATTTGAAATCACCTCGGATGTGGATGAGAATTTGTTTTGTGTGTTAGTGCAGAAGGAGGTGAATTTGAGTATTCTTCACCAACATGAATAGAAAGAAATGAAAAAACTATTCCACATAAAGATACAGGTCAAGAAGTCAAAGATAGATGCTTTGTTTGATACAAGATCATATGAAAATCTCATGGCATTAAAGTTGGTCAACAAATTGGGATTGGAATTTCGTGATCATACAAACCCATACCCATTGGTATGGGTAAAAAAGGATCAGAAATTAAAGGTAACAAAAAATTGCAAAATTAGATTTGTTATTAGTGTCGATTTTATTGATAAGGTAGAACTAGATGTGGCTCCCTTTGATGTATACAGAGGTGTTTGGAAGTTTTTCACAACCTTGCTCATATATTATTTGTGAATTTTGTGTAAACACTTCCACATATCTGGACTCCTAAATTGAAATGGGATGAGTAAGGGACATATATTCCAAGGTATGAGGGAGGTTGCTTCTTAGGATGGTTTAAGTTTCCTTAAGGTAGGAAATTTTGAATTGTTGGGACAACCATTGAAGATACTTGTTGTGTGTTTAATAGATTGGTTCCTAAATTTAATAAAACTACAAGAAAGGTACACATGCCATGTTTCCTTAGAAATAAATGTGGAAAGAAACAAGGACTAAAAATAATGGAGGATAGAACTATGTAGGAAACATGAAGAACAGGAAATTCCACTACGAAAGGGGGCTGTTGAAAAAATAACAACCACACTGGCTGATAGGGACTTAGAGGTATAAGAGTCAAAAAAGAAAATGTGTTGGACAAGAGTAGTCAAGATCGCTAACAAGGGAGACCCTGTAGTTTAAGGCCAAGGAGAAGCACCTTGATAACTTATTTTCATTAGCAAGACTAGAATAATAAGGTCTCTCACATGAGGAAAATGGCCTCTTGATACCCCATTGGCCAAAGCGTGGAGATATTTTTCTCTAGAGTCCCTTGAAGGTTGAGGTAGATGGACTGTTCCTTGGATTTTTGGAGAGAGGACTTTTGGAGCCTTTGTTGTTGTGTTTCTATATAATGGGTGCTATATTCCCTTATATGGGTGGAACCACTATGTTGTATGTTTCATGGTGGAGGTGAAGCCTCTATATTCCATGGAGTTGTTGGCTATTGAGTAATTGAAGGGTGGAGGTGAAAGGCCTCTTGATTCAATTTGATGTTATCAACTATTAGTTGATTTTTGAATGGAGGTAGAAGGTCCTCTGGAGTCCCTATTTGAATCAATAGTGGTGATAAATCCCTAGAGAAAAGCTACCTAAGTATCTAGAACTTTGCTCGAGGGTGACAACTGCAAGTGATATCTGGTTATAGTTTGTCTATGGTTGGGTGGAGAGTTTTCATCTTGAACTAAATTTCATAGTCCAGTATATTTTAAAGATAAGAGATTTTGAATGCATTATTTGTTATTGAGTTCTTTTTGAACTATTGAAGCAGTGTTGTATTCATTGTGTGAATGGTTCATGGATTTACTGTGATTAGAATATCTCATTGAGTGTGTATCTTACTATTTTGGTATTCCACTAACGTTCCTCATGCAATACCACATATATAATGTTCTATGCATGATATCCATGTGGACTAGGTATTATTTTTCTATGTTGGCATGATCATTTGATGTTGAACTGCAAGACGTGTGTCTGTAATTTGACTAGTAAGGAACTTCTTGTCATTAATTTAGTGTTGAACATTTTACAACCTATTTAGCTACTTCATGCTCTCTATTTGTTTCTATAAGCTCTATTACACTTACTCGTTCCTCTAGGAGACCTCTATGTCTCTAGACAAGAGGGGTTTGGTTCCATGTAAACCATTAAGGGTCAAAGGATTGTACGCTTTCAAAAGGCTAAATGGAAAAGCCCCTGGCCTAAATGGAAAAATCCCTATTTTTTGCATTAGAATACGACCATCGATAAGCTAGAAAGGGAAATCCTATATTAAGCTCAAGACGTATAACACAAGAACGTGTTTCAGAAAACACTAAGGGAGATGGCAAAGTTCAGTTGCAAGTGTAATTGATTATTTAACCACTCCATTTGAGCCATGGGAGAGACCCTCTAAAAATGGCTCATGATGCAGAATCCATAGATATATTTTCTCATAACCTTATATCACATCATCATCCTTTTAACCTTATCCATGAATTTGGATGAAGTTATCAGGTCGTGCGATAGTCGACTTGAAATCTAAGTTGCTATTCCATATGACCGAAATGCATGACCAAGAGAAAGAGATCACATGGTTAATGAATAAGAGTAAATGAGAGTAATCAACGGAGCAAAAGAAGCCAGCGATGAAATGTCCCAGAGGGTTTTGTCCCTAGAAGCCAATAAGAGGTGACACAAGAGAAATTCCAGTCTTACAAGATGTAGGTTGGAATGGCAGGACTAGTGGCATGGAGTTGGCCAAGATGATTTGGAGGTCATGCCTTTGCCAATGGAAGAGTCATTTTGTATGCAAAAAGGCTTATCATGACGTTAGGAAGTGGAATATGGGACATGTTTATACAAAAAATATTACACTAGGTGATGGGAACATTTCTATCCTAGATTCCATCTCCTAGAGGTAGAAAGGTGATGCATTCGTGATGGAGCTAGGATGACTCAACATTAGGTTTTCATGGCAAGAGAAAGGTCATCGGTTCTATCAAATAAGAATGAGATCTTGTGGGACAATTCAGAGCATTGACCATTTGGAGGTGTGGAGCCTCCGAGATGACATAAGCTTGTAGGTGGGTTCCCAATTCTTCAACGACAAAGTCTATTTAAATGGAATAGGGTGATGCAAGTTGGGTTGTGGTGGTGTGCATGTTAGCTCGACAAATTTTTCATTAGCACAACG
Source organism: Pinus taeda (assembly GCA_000404065.3). Taxonomy (NCBI): domain Eukaryota; kingdom Viridiplantae; phylum Streptophyta; class Pinopsida; order Pinales; family Pinaceae; genus Pinus; species Pinus taeda. The sequence goes on along the minus strand of APFE030128971.1, from coordinate 49,948 downwards.
GAGAACCCACAAACATGTTAGCCTAGAGGATTTTTTCCTTGGAGCCATTTATGAGGGTGTCAGGTGAGAAGGGTAGGAGTAACAGGCCTAGGTAATGGAAGAAATGCCAACAATTAATAGCATGTCCATTAGCTATGTGTGTGTGTAAAGGCCCATGTCATGACTAAGTTGGAAGCTAACATGGCATTGCTAGTGGGCATTGAGAGGATGATGTAGACTTCCACATGAGAAGTATGTGACAATATTGATGATGTGGTGCCTTCTCAGTTTTTAGAGACTCAAATGGTCAGATCTCGTGGTTTGGAGGTTGGACTGAAGTAGAATTTAATATTTTTGAAATTGTCTTGACGAGATGGATCCAAAAAAGATGTCTATTTCCAACTTTAAAATAGTTGAAAAGATAAAAAAATCAGACCCCATTTCCTTAATGGCACCTTGGATCTTGTGCTAATCTAGTAACTAGCCTCCTCCCAACCAGTGAGCCAAGGGATTAGGAGGGGGTGGTGTTATAGTGGGGTATCAAAGTATCTAGGTTAAACACCTAGACTAATGGGATCTATTATTAGTAAATAAAGGCATGGTTTCTGCAAGGGATTTCATATCCATTTGTAGAAAGCTAATATCACAAATTTTTAGGTGTTAAAAGTTGATTTTATTGATTGATCTCAGACATCATAGAAATTATTACTTTGTGATTGAAGTATGTAGACTTGTAGTGTGGTACTAACCTCTGTGTGGTCTAACATATTCTTCTATCTATGTAGAAACCTAAAGTAATGTTAATAGCTTGATGATCAAGTGATACTAGAATAATGATATGGCTTGTTCTGTACAACTAGTTTCCAATGGCAGCTCCATAAACATGAGTTCATGGAATGTATCTAATAATTGTGTGTGAATGAAAAAACATTCAGAGAAGGAATGGAATAAGAACATGAATGGTGCAGTATAACATTGATCAATCATAGCACATATATGAAGAGGTAAGGAGGAATGATGAAGAAAGATAATCGACTGAGGGGTAGGGGTAGACTCTCTTTACTAGATGGATACCTTGAGGATCCTAAGGGATGATATTAGAAGCTATAAATCAGATAAAAAATTGTTGGTTAGAGGTTAGTAAAAACAAGTTGAGGTGAATGCATTTATATTGCAAAGCCTGTCTGACTTGTAGAGGTAGAGGTAGGGTCTGAGACCTTCCAAGAGAATTTTTGGACATCAAATGACATCTTTTGGGGGATAAAAATTTTCTTCTTAGAATATTTTCTTATTTTCTTATTCTACAGAAAAGTACCTTTCAAATGACACAAGATTCACCTCAATCATAGTTTATATGAAAACGTTGCTCCACTTGGAATTTGACATTGATCTTTTCATCACCATAATTCAAAAGGATGCCACATCATCCCCAATAACTCAGGTAAAATGGGCTAGCAATGTGATTGTAATAAAGAGGACTCCAGAAGATTCCATATTGTAGCTTTGGTCAATATTTGAGGTAGTCAATCCTAATCACTAGTAGGTTATTGAGTTGTGTTATAACCACGCTACTTAGAGGAAAATGGATTCCATTCTTTTTAAGCATATTTCTTCTAGAGATGAGCAAAAATAACTGAGAGGTATAGGGGATAAAGAATATATAGAGGATTCGTGCACTGTAGTAGCTTATGAGACATAGGACATACTTCTTTGTACTTGCAACCATTTTCTATCCTGAGAAAGAGAGTGGAACAACCTCACCTTATAGCCGAGTTTTATCCAAAAAGGGTTTCCTATGTTATATCTTGTGTCAAATCATGGTTTGTGAGTTATTATTATTTTTTCTCTACTTTATACATAATTTTTATTTACATGCATACAAAAATAACAATAATATATAGGTATGAAAATCTAAAGCAAAATAAAAACCCTAATAGTTTAGGATTTTAGATTTTAAAATATAGTTTTATGAGATTTGTTTTGATGAACTAGCTAGTGGAAATATGGTTTGGTAGAAATGTGCTCAAATTGTTATATTTTTTTATGATTTATATCTATTTTTTACTATAAGAGATAAATGAATGTGGTGATACTTATGAAAAACAATTTGCACATAAATTTGTTTTGGAATTTCTATTTAATATCCTATGAAAACATTTCAACTTTCCTATTGGACATTAAATTTTACATTATAGAAAGCCTCACTCTATACCTTGAAATAAACAATTTATGACAAAAATGCCAGAGTAGGTTTCCTACTATATGCCTACATTCTTAAGGATTTTATCCTATCCAACATATGTTTGAAATCTATGCAATGAAGCTCCATATGGTAGGGAATTAATTGTAATCTTCAATGTTGAAGGCCTAAATTTGTAAGTTATCATTCCAACAACTTGCTAACTTACTTAATCATTCCAACAACTTGCTAGCTCAATTGACTATATAGTTTTCAAACTAGAGTAAAAGTTATTATGGGTGGATTTTATGAAATTCCTTTCTTTTTTTATTGTAAATTATGGGTGGGATATGCTTACTATTTGAGAATATTTCATGTACATTTGTATTGAATAGTATAGATAGTTAGTTAAATAATGATTGAGGGATATTCATAATTCATTAATTTTTTCATTTAGTGTTCTATAACATTGTATTTTTTCCTTAATTTCTTTTAAAAGATATGAATTTCAATAGGATTAGGTTTCAATTAGAAAGGACTATGTGAGTAAATGGCATATGAAATTCTACTTGTTAGGAAAGATTGTGATTCTTATGTACTTTCATTGTATATACTTTTTTGAATTCATATATATATATATATATATATAAGTTGATCAAGCCCATTATCACTAATTTAAATAAATATGATGAAATTGTTCTTTTGCTATGGAACCACTACATAGTTTCTATATAGAAGGTGTGACTTTAATTTGTTTATTATTAAAAACATATGAGCTCGCAAAATATGATTTTTGGTGGAAAAGAAACTTAAATTTAGGTGACCATATCCACCAAAAATATGAAATATAGAACAACTAAAGTATCTATAATTGTATTATAACATAAAAAATAAAAATAAACATTCAAACTCAAGTGTATGAGGAAGTAACATGAAATAGATCTCTAGCACTTGATCCTGGAGGAGCATGAGAATCGGGTCCATACTGGAAATATAACTCAATGTGTGCCAACCTCTCATCAATATTATCTACGTAGAAGCTTTGATTACGTTGGGTCCTTTTGACACCCCCCAAACTAGAGAAGATGTTGTCTCTCTCAACCTACTTCTCCATGAAAATCCTACGTAGAAAGGTCTTCACCCTCTAATACAATGTTAGGGCGCCATAATAGTTCTTCCTTCATTCCCAAATATCCCTAGGGTGAGGTATCCAAGTGGCAACATCTATCAGTATCTTTGAATCTGAGAAGCTTTTCCTGTCATGAATGATACACAATACTAAGTTGTGGATTTCATTCTAAGTATCAGGGAGTCAACTACATGGTAATTATCATAGCTTGATGTGCCTATTGTTGAGCTCTATCATGACCTTGGGAACTACAACCACCTCCCCCATTCTTGCTGCGCATATGCTAACATTATATCTTCAATAGATAAAATATGAACTCTTGGGAATTATACTCACAAAACACAACACAAAGATAAAGAGATTGCAAACTCCAGACCAGGTAAACCCCAAGACATGAATTACTAATCAACCAAAGAAAAATAAGCATGGGAATTAAAGGAAAATTTAGTGTAAAAGCGCCCCCCTAAGGAAAAATAATAAAATAATAGTTAAAATAATAAACTAAGAATTATGACTTTTGGAAGTAAAATAACAAAACTATTTTCTTTTATTGTATTTCTTTTCCTATCTCCTTATAGGTTTACTAAAATTTCAAGTGTAGACAATCGTTATTCCACATCCAACTAGTACCCATTATGCACACTTGTGAGAAGATCCACATTGATAAAAACTAAAAATACATTAAAAAAGTGTGTTCAGGCATAGACTTATATCCAAAGAAATAACTTAGATAAAACCCAAATTTATATTAGATGAAGAAGTAATTATGCAAGTGGATAAGTAGGTTCCCAATAGAAAGACTATAATGATAAGAACCACTAAATATGTCTAGAAAGTTGATATTTACTTCTAGATTAAGCCATTGTAGGAAGAGTCATAATCCAATGATCCAAATAACATTAAGAAATTCATTTCTACTAGAATAAGACTTGAAGGAAAGTGACTACATTGAATTGTAAGATACCAAAGATGATTCATAATTTATTGAATCTACAAGAATGTTTCATGGTTTGTTAAATCTGAAATTTTCTTCTTAAAGGTATGAAAAGAAGATAACAAATACTCCTATCTAACCATTTAGTTGTATAGAACTTCTAAATAAATGATCATGCTCTCAAAATCTAGTCATATGTTTAATTTCTTAAAGAAGATACCAAATCCTCCTATAACCATTTAGATGGATAGCCCTTCTATGTAAATGATCATGCTCTCAAAATCAACTAATATGTTTAATTTCTTTTTTGAGTATATTAATTGAAAATATATGATTTATATGATTTATATTCAACTTTACATAACTTCAATGGACAAAGTCATAATTTTTGATTTGTGACTAATAAAATAAAGTTATGTAATATATTTTTAAAGTTATGTAATATATTTTTAATTGATTTAATATTTTAGAAAAAATAAGAAAATTTAAGTGACTATAAAAGGAATCTGAAATAATTATAAACTTATGATCGAGGCAAATATAAAAATAATTGCAAAATATTACTAAAAATGCTTTAAGTTTAAATTGATTAAAACATATAAAAATAATGGGAAGCAACTTAAAAACTCTACATCATTGCGACTACAATATACGATATTTTCCCTCTCCAATATTATTATATATTTTAAATTTTGTAATTATTATGTGTATTTTAGAGTTTGTAAGTTGGATTTAATCTTGATTTTTGTTGTTTAAAATGAATTTTTTATTATATGTTTAGATTTGATTTTTGTTATTTAAAATGAATTTTCAATTATATATTTAAATTTAATGATTGAAAAATTTGTGAGACATTATTGTAAGGAGTTTTATAATTCAAATTTATGATTCCAACCAATTCTTGCCATTTACAGAATATATCAATATGTATAAATAGATTATGGATTAACAATATAATCTAGGATATATTATAAAATAACTGTTTTATTTGTGCTAGAATAAAATAATTATCGATAAATTAGTTTAAGATAAGGTTTAAATATTTAACTAGGGATTTTTTTCTATACATTATAGTTATAAAACTAATGTGAAACTAGCGTTTGTGTGTCAAACTAATGCGAATGATTACTATAACTATAGTCCCTGTTGCATATAATGCGAATGATTACTATAACTATAGTCCCTGTTGCATATAGTTTTGATGGTAATAATGTTGGTTTAAATATAGATTAAAAGATCAATTGATAACCATATACTCTCTCTAGGATACTAATATTGGTTTAAATATATATTAAAATATCAATTGATAACAATATACTCTCTAATATAATAATATTGGTTTAAATATAGATTAAAACTACCAACTGATAACCATATATTCTGTATGAAATTATAAGAATAATGTCAAAAACTCCTGGAATATCAACTGATAGCCATATACTCTCTGGAAACTGACGGTGTGATATATAAAAATACTACCAAAACCATATTTGATTTAAACAGATGATTACAATATATTACACTATACTGATTACAACATATATTGATTACAACATATTGGAGTATACTCTTTTGATTATACTTAATTAAAAGTATATTACAGTATACTATGTTGATTATAATATAAAATTAATGATTGTATTCTGTTATTTAATACATTGTGCTAATTTGTAGGCATAACTATTTTGCAACTATTTTATATCTGGCGTTGTAAATATGATGTTGTATTGTAGTTTTGAGGTCAATTAATGGATTGTATCATCCACTTGATACGACATTGAGAAAATTGATGTTTTTAAGTGTAATGCAGATTCGATAATTAAAACCAAAAAAACAAAAAAACTCAATCCATCTATTTTGGACAACTTTTCTTTCAACTACATAATCTAGATGTAACTTGTTCATTCGTTTACTCGTTTATTACATGCGAGAGAGCGTCAAGTATGTTGTAAAGCCTATATAAGATCTAAAAAACCTAGTACATGCATAGCTAGAGTGCAAGAAGCATGTTTATTTACATGTGTAGACATGGTAGTGAGTTGCTCAGAAGCTACTGCTGGTTATGGAATAGCCCATGCACAAACCAACCAAAAAACAAAAATAAATCAATGTCCTTAGCAGGGAAGAACTTGCAGAAATAATTACATATAAACAATGCCATTGATAGACTATTGAACGACATTGTTCTAAAACTAGTCGGACTAAAGTAGCAAGAGGTGGCACTGGACTCAACTGGACTGGAGGTAAATTCAGATCAGAAAATATCTTGAAATCTAACATATAGCAGGGAAGTAGATTTAGATCAAAAAATATCTTGAAATGAAATCTAAGAGATACCAGTGAAGTCAACTGATCATTTGTGGATTAGCATCGTAGTCAATTGGATTTGTGGATTTGGATTGTTCTTCCTGAATGTGAATTTAGGAAATATCCTATAAAATTTGATCAACTAATTAACCTATTAAACTCCTAGCTCTCTGTAAGATTCTGGGTTATTCTCGAGAAAAAACTAGAATGCGGATAAGAATGTTCATAACTTCAATGTTAATCCTAAAATCTAACATACAAGATGGAAGTCAATTGGATTTTTCTTCTAGATTACAGTTTCAGGAAAATTAATTGGATTGTTCTTCCAGATTGCAGTTTCAGGATCTTGAAATCTAAAATAAGATGGATAGTAGATAACAGCCATATCAATTGGTTGATCTAGTGTCCTTAATATTTGAAAATATTCTGGAAATCCAGATGAAGCCATTAGTCTCCTAGAATATTCGTGAAAATATGGAATTATGATAAGAATGCCAAATGTTGATACAACTAGACAAATTAATTACTATTCACCGATAATTGGTAAGGTTGTTGGAGTCCCTTACGAGTGGAATCCAATGTTGTAGCGGTGGGGTGACTGGTGGACATTTCATCTATCAGGAAGCTCTTCAGTTCTCTCCTCCACCGCCTCTTCCTCCTCCTCCTTTCTGTGCCCTTCGTCACGGCTTCAAAGGACATTGATTAAGTGGTGCACCATCCCAAGAATCAAATTCCATGAAAATAATTAATTAATAATGGAATAAAAGAAATCTATATAGAAGATTTAATTAGTTTATTATTCAAAATATATGACTGGGTAAAAGATGATTTTTGGTGGACAAGAACCTTAACTTTAGGTGAATATATTCACAAAAAATCTCAAATATAGAAATTACACTTTAAAAATATAGGCTATTTATTAAAATTATAGAATTATTATAAAACCATCATGCTTGTAGATTTGAATTTGTTTATAATTCAAAAATATATTATCAAGATAGGTGCATTTTTGGTAAATCAAAATCTTATATTTAGATGGATACATCGACCAAAAAAAATTAGATATGTATGTGTTATATTTTAAAGATATAGGTAAATGAAATTATTAGTAATTTTCTTTTTATAATCAACGAAATTTCTGATAAGCTTGGTGCTATTGGTGAAAATATTTCAAGTTTTGGTATAGTGACAATTACATCGAATGGGATGTGTTGACGGTTTTGGACCCACCAACATTGAGGCAATCTCCCCGATATGAAGTACCAAATAGACCTCACACTATTTGGTGTAAGAGTCCCATTTGGAATAGGACCCAGTTGTCGATGCAGTGGATTGTAATGATGTGCCTTGTGTTGGAAGAATCACCTTACCTCTATAGAATCCGTAATTTCCTCCCTTGGGATCCTAGTTACTGGCTTGTAATGTTTACCAAAACCTGCGGGTTTTGGTGTAACAACAAAACTCCGCATGGTATTAGAGCCCACAGGTTGCTAGATAAAAGGCGCACCAATACTTTATTTTGTAGGTATTACAGCTCGGAGATCGAAGATTGATAGAAAAATGGAGTTTCCCAAAGCATCGATCCTAACACCGTACAACTATCACGAATGGAAGGACCAAATGGCTCGATACCTTCATCAAAAAGGGTTGTACAGGATTACCATGGCTACAGAAGTGGAACCCCCTTCAGCCATAGAGAAATCCAAGTATCTCAACCGTATGGATGAGGCCCCCGGATCCATATGCATGTGCATCTCTCCAGAGTTGCAGTTTCATCTATCTGCTTGCAATACTCCCAATGAGATTTGGAAAAAGGTTGAAGATCTCTACGGGAAACAAGATGAGATGAAAGGACATATGCTCGAAGTAGAGCCGCTATCATTGGATCCAAGGAACTATGATAGAATTCAAGACTTCTTCACCAAATATAATGATCTATTGCTGCAACTCAAGGGTTGTGGAATTGACAAATCCAAGGAGGAGAGCCGCCAAATTCTCTCTATTATGTCAAAGCTCAGACCAGAATACTCCTTCTTTGTGTCTACATTTCATTCAGTAAGGCTCGGAACAGGTAAATCCTATACTATGCCTTCTCTCCAAGAATTTATGGAGTCCCTTATTTTTGAGCAAGATAAACTCATTGGCATGGGGAAAATCAAGCCTCCAAAAGCGCATGCACTTGCTGTGCATGATAGCAGCCACAATAAACATCACAGATCTGATTCAAGTCAGAAAAATCAGCAGCAAAAAGACAAGGGAAAAGCGCATTCCCATCCAAAGAAGGAAGGGTACACCAAGCCCTTCAATGACTCCTCCGGCTCGAGAAATGAGAAAGGGAAGAAAGGAAACAGATGCACCTACTGTCAAAGAGGATTCCATCCAGAATCCTCTTGCATGAAGAAACAAATTGGCCAAATGGCAGAAATCCTTCAGAAGCACAACCTTGGGGATCATATCCCTCAGGGCGCCAAGAAGAAAACTGAGGATCCGCCACATGGGAGAG
>APFE030128971.1:15939-36952 GCA_000404065.3 Pinus taeda | reverse complement strand
ACTTCAGCCATAGAGAAATCCAAGTACCTCAACCGTATGGATGAGGCCCACAGATCCATATGCATGTGCATCTCTCCAGAGTTGCAGTTTCATCTATCTTCTTGCAATACTCCCAATGAGATTTGGAAAAAGGTTGAAGATCTCTACGGGAAACAAGATGAGATGAGAGGACATATGCTCGAAGTGGAGCTACTATCATTGGATCCACGAAACTATGATAGAATTCAAGACTTCTTCACCAAATATAATGATCTATTGCTGCAACTCAAGGGTTGTGGAATTGACAAATCCAAGGAGGAGAGTCAGCAAATTCTCTCTATTATGTCAAAGCTCAGACCGGAATACTCCGTCTTTGTGTCTACATTTCATTCAGTAAGACTCGCAACAGGTAAATCCTACACTATGCCTTCTCTCCAAGAATTTATGGAGTTCCTTATTTCTGAGCAAGATAAACTCATTGGAATGGGGAAAATCAAACCTCCAAAAGCGCATGCACTTGTTGTGCATGATAGCAGCCATAGCAAACATCACAGATCTAATTCAAGTCAGAAAAATCAGCAACAAAAAGAAAAGGGAAAAGTGCATTCCCATCCAAAGAAGGAAGGGTACACCAAGCCCTTCAATGACTCCTCCGGCTCGAGAAATGAGAAAGGGAAGAAACGAAACAGATGCACCTACTGTCAAAGATGCTTCCATCCAGAATCATCTTGCATGAAGAAACAAATTGACCAAATGGTAGAAATCCTTCAGAAGCACAACCTTGGGGATCACATCCCTCAGGGTGCTAAGAATAAAACTGAGGATCCGCCACACGGGAGAGGTAATAATTTTCATGCTTTAGTTGCAATTAATTCTTCTCCTGATGCATGGATTATAGATTCTGGTGCATCACATCATATGGCTGTTGGGAAGGAAGTCTATTCCTCTTTGGATGCATGCAAAGGACCTCCCATCCTCATGGGAGATGACTCACCTATTGAGGTCACCGGAAAGGGTAGAGTGGAACTTTTACATGGAAGCTTTGAAGATGTGCTTCATGTTCCAAAACTTTCAGTAAACGTGTTTTCAGTTTATCAGATCACCCATTCTGGCAGCAGAAAGAGAGTGGAATTCACTCTAGATGCAATAAACATATATGATCTACATAGCAGTGCCAAAATTGCAACTGGTGAGGTAAACAATGGAGCCAGACTGTATATATTTTCTAAATTTATTGAATCTGAATCCTCCTTATTACTTACACATGCTGATGATAGTAGTAGGCTTTGGCACAAAAGGTTTGGTCACTTAAATTATAGTTATATGCATCAACTAAGCAAGAATGAGATGGTGGAAGGCTTGCCAAATATCAATTTCTCCGAAGGAGTTTGTGAAGGATGTGTTCTTGGCAAAGATCCCAGAGAAATGTTTGACACCGGCACGACTCACAGAGCATCCTCTCCTCCAGATCTGATCCATAGTGATCTCATGGGGCCCTTTCCTCATCCTTCCATCAACAAAGCAAGGTATGTGCTTACATTTATTCATGATTTCTCATGGTATACATGGGTGTATCTTCTCAGGAACAAATCTGAAGTTTTTGAGCACTTTGAAGATTTCAAAGCACTAGTTGAGACACAGTCAGAGAGAAAGATCAAAGCCCTCTATACAGACAATGGGGGGGAATATGTTAACGTAACACTTTGGAACCTTTGTCTTCAGTCTGGCATACAGTTGCAGTACACAGTTCCATACACTCCGCAACAGAACGGAGTTGCTGAGAGAAAGAACCGATCTCTCAAAGGGATGGCTTCCTGCATGCTGCATGCTAAGCCATTGCCTCATAATCTATGGGCCGAAGCACTTAATTGTTCTAACTACATCTGGAACAGATCTCCTCATAAGTCTATCAAGAATCAGACCCCCTTTGAGGCTTGGAGTGGCACTAAGCCAGAGATCATTCACCTTCGTGTTTTCGGCTCTCGAGCATGGGCCCGGATCCCCTCTGAAAAGAGGAAACCTCTTGATCCACAGAGCATTGAGTGCATATTTTTTGGATACCCTGAGGGTGTGAAGGGATATCGACTCCTCATTCCCTCTACGGACAAGCTCATCATTGAGCGAAGTGTCAAATTTGAGGAAAGTCTCTCACATGAACCTCAGTCGCCGCATGCAGACACTTTTTATCTACCTCATGTCCGAGATGATGACTCAGTGCACTCACATGTAGATACAGATCATGCAGATGCTGAGGAAGCAGATGTAGAGATAGAGTCTTCAGATACAAATCTACTGCATGCCAATGATGATCCACATCCAAGCCCAGATCGGGCTTCTAGCAGTGAATCATATTCCCCTGTCATAAATCAGAGAACAAGGAGCTTACGAGAGATATATGCACAAGACCAACAAGCTGCTAGAAATGGTCTTGTAGGGGATAATTCTGATCTGCAGAGGACTAGCTCAGAGCTTATTGAGCCTACTCTTGTCCTCGTTGCCACTGAACCATCGCCCTCCTGGCATTGTCATTTGGTTCAGTCTTATGATCCACTGTCTTATGTTGAGGCTGCTGGGCATCCATCTTGGGAGTCTGCCATGGAGGAGGAGTATAACTCCCTCCTTGAGAACCAGACTTGGGATCTGGTCCCCATTCCTTCAGGAATGAAACTTGTCCGATGCAAATGGGTCTATAGGACCAAGAGTGCTGCAGATGGGAAAATCACCAGACGAAAAGCGAGGCTAGTAGCTAAAGGCTTCCAACAAGTGCATGGCATTGATTATGACGAGACCTTTGCTCCAGTAACAAAGATGAATTCCATATGCCTTACACTTGCCATTGCAGCTGCTCAGCGGTGGGAAGTACATCAGATGGATATGAAAAATGCCTTTCTTCATGGAGACCTATCCAAGGAGATCTACATTGAGCCTCCACATGGTATCAGAGCTTGCACCCAGGTTCAATTCCCCCGAGCTGCATTTAGGGGGGGTGTTGGAAGAATCACGTCACCTCTATAGAATCCGTAATTTCCACCCTGGGGATCCTAGTTACTGGCTTGTAATGTTTATCAAAACCTGCGGGTTTTGGTGTAACGGAAAAACTCCACACCTTGGCTGCAATAACACATAGTGTGAGGTATGGCTAATTTGGTGGGAACAAGTGTGTGACTATGCAGAAAGTCAAGTGCAATGTGTGGAGGTTCTAACACATGAAGGGAAAATGAGTGAGTCCCTTAAAATCCTGTAATTGTATGAATCTTGAAAGGAACACATGAGCGTAAAGACATCAAAAGCTAATCTGTGAAATCATTCACAAGATAACAATAATGGAATTGAACAACAACACGCACTCAAAAAGATTCATACCAATGCAAATGAAATACTACATAAGCATAATAGTAAGTTAAATAACATACATTGCAAACATAACAAGAATATGCATACCATATTCAGAACATATGCATGAAAAGGTGTCGGCTTGGAGCTTTTATTAAGTGAAAGTTCCAATCATACATACACCATTGATGGTCCAGTAGCCTCAATAGTGGAACATGAAGTCAACACTTTCTTCTCCAAAGAAAGATACTCCCTTTATGCTACTGTGAAGCCAAGGCTCTCTCAAAATCCCAAGCTGCTGATTCTAAGCCTAAGCCTAGCCAAAAGCTTAGCTCCCCCCCAAAAAATCATTTTACATGAGTTATGAGGGTATATTTATAGCAAGAGAGGGTGGTTCTTCAACTGCTCTTTGTGACTTTTTGACTTCCCTCATGAATATTCAACTTCTTTTCAAAATAACTCATTACATTCATTACATCACGTCTCTTCACATTCCAATATCGACACTTGGAATTCCACTTATAAAATAATATTACAATTTAATGATATCCACATAAGACAAAATTGGGTAGAGCCAACTAGACAACCCAAGAAGACAAAACCATTAAGATTGAGTTTGCTAAACTCGAGCCTAACAACTTCCACTTGATGTTTCTCAGTTACATATTGGTGCTAAGCTTTGTGATGTGTGATGACATCTCCAAATTGTGCGACAGGGTCAAGCTAGAAGTGAACTCTAGCCTCCATGTCATCTGGGTACACTGACTTGGAATAAATTTGTGTTTCCTTATTGATCAGGAGTAACATTGTGTTGATTCGACATGCCCACCAATGTACTTATGCATATTCTATTTGTTTACTTTAATATCTTCCTTGATGGTTACCTGTCTCAATTGTTCCAAGTATTCTTAAATCTCTTGCTTTGCATGATTCATATGCTGGATCTCCATGAGTGAACCGAATAATGGGATCTTGTGAGTGATTAGGTGCTCAAAATTAGGCTCAAAACTTAGAGTGTCATAATCTTGATAAACTTAGCTTTAGTTCGAAGAGCTCATCATTTATTTTCCTACTGTGTGAATGACACTAAAATTCGAGCTCATATGAAGAAGTTAGAGCAAGTCAAAGTTCATATTTGACTTGGATAAATGGAAGGAAAAGATGATGTGGCAGGGCTCTTCAGTGAATGGGGAAGCACCAAGTGGCAGGCTACCATTGGGCCCCACAATTTGAAAATCGTGAATCGCATGTCACAAGTAGTTCAGCGTTAAAAATTAGCCCCGGAACAAGCCAGGGTATGATGCGATAATCACAATCGCACATTGCAACAGGCCATGCAGAAAGGAATTAAGGAATCATCTTCAACAAGGGAAGAGGTGTGATGTAATAATTGTAATCGCAGATCACAGCCACACACTTAAGAAGGTAGAGTCCCATGTTATGTTACCTATTGGTTGGTTCTCCACTGGTTGTGATTGCGAAAGCATCCCGTATGCGATAAGTTTATGAGTTCCAGTTAACAGTTCCATCAGGTCTTCCATATCACAATCGTACATTACCCCGCCACATGCACAAACCATAAGACTATCAGTTCTCACTGATTGTGATTTATGATGGAGCTACTGGAACCATCACCTTAACTGCTAGACCTAACGAATGTGTAACCACTAGGCCTTAACCACAATATAGGCGGGGAAGTTGGTGAGACTTCCAATTTCAGTGGAACTGCCAAAAATTAACTCTAGATAATGAACTTAACTGTAAATTAGTTAGATTTGGAGAATGGAATTATGGAAAGAGTGATGAAAGTTATAAGTAAGGTAATTTTCCACCAAATTGGAGGAAGAAAGAGTCTAGATAGCCATTTTTTGACATTCTAGACTTAGGGGAGCAGGTTTCAGAAGCATTTGAGCATTGTAAACACAAATGTTTACTTTTTTTAGCATAATAGAGAAGCCCTAGCCATTAGCAGCTAAGCCAAGGAGACATAGCCCAAGAGAGGTGAATTCGTTTATCATGTGCTTGTTGTAATTTGTTTTTGATGATGTTCAATTCATGTTTATGCTGCAGTTCAGTTTATTATTTTATGTTAAATTGCTCATAAGATCAACATAAAAACTCTTCATTTAGTTGAAAAAATTCATCAATCCTTAATCACATTGAAATTATTTTGTTTATACTCTAAGGAGGATCTTAGAACTACAATCTAATATTCTAAATTAGATCAAATTTGATATCAGAGCACTAGGTTTTCTTTGTGAAATAAGGATTTAACTATATGCAAGTTTATGTCATGATTACAAGGTTAAAATTCAAAAGAGGTGAAGCAAAGCTGGTTGAAGCCCTGAAGATGGGTCAAGGGGAAGGAGAGAAAGGTTTCCACAATCTCAAACATAGTTCATGCTCAAGTTGTAGTTGAGACTCCATAGATCATGTTTCGTGAAGGAGAACCTACAAACATGATAGAAGATGAGAAATCCTTCAAAAATGTGTTCTTTGATATGACAGAGATGGTGAAGTTCCTCTATGAAGAGAGGAATACTGGGTTGAAAAGGGAAAGTTCCAAAACTCCCAAAGGAGAAGGCTCTTCAGGTAGATGTAATGGAAATGGAGAAAAATATCCACCGTATCCACCATCTTATTCATCTTCTTCTTCACAAACATCTTCACCCTCTTCCACTAACACAACCCTTACTCATACTCATCATAATACTTCAAAAGCAACTCGTAAATCACCTTCCTAAAAACTCATTGTTAAATTTTAGTTGCCTATGTATAATGGTGAAGTGAATGCAGAGAAGCCTGATAATTGGATTCAGTAGTTGGAGGTCTATTGTAGGATTCAAAACCTTCAAGACAATGACATAAATATTTAGTTAGCTTCCTTGGGAATGGAGGGTGCAACACTAGTATGGCTGGAATCGAAGACCCAAAAGGAGATTAAAAAACATGGTAAGGTCTCAATTTCTTGGAATGATTTCATTACTGCAATCAAAAGACAATTCTACCCTCTATATTATATGCAGAAATCCATCATGAGTTGGAAAAACTTTAGAAAACTTAAAGGTCAAAATGTGCAAGATTACAACCAAGAACTCAGAAAAAAGGTCTCTGATGTAAGCTGTAGATATGCAATCACTTCACACATTGTTGAAGTACATAGGGGGTTTACATGGTTACCTTAGGCATACTATCTTAATTTTTAATCCCAATAATCTAGATGATGTGTGTGTGCAAGCCACTCATCTTGAGGCAAGTGGGAAAAACACCCAAGAAAAGGTAGTAAAAAGCCATTTAAAAGTAAAGGAAAAGAAAAGGCTTTCAAAGGGAAGGCAAAGAAAATTGTTTCTATCTAAAAAGAAGGAGACAAAATTACATGCAAACATTATTCCAGAGAGGGTCACAATGAAGCTCATTGTTGGAAGCTTCATCCTAAAATGAGACCAAAGGAAAACAACAACTAGGGGAAACAAAAAACAACTGCAACCACTCAACATGATTTGGGATCCGATTCAGGCGATGAGACTAAAATCATAGCCATGGGGTTAAAAGGTAAATAATCCATTGCTATCACTAGTTCTTCAAACTCACAAAATGAAACTCCAGACGAAAAGAGGAGAATAGAACATTTTCACATAAGGGTGAAACCGAAACAAAACAAGATTGATACACTTTTCGATAGTGGCTCTCAAGCCAATCTTATCTCTGAAAACATTGTCAAAATTTTAATATTCGAAATTGTTCCACATCATAAACCATATCCACTTGTATGGGTGTGTGAGAATGTGCAATTGTAGGTTATTATAAAGTGTAAACTGAGATTCGCTATTACTGCAAATTTAATATATGAAGTGGAGCTCGACATTGTGCCATTAGATATATGTGGTATAGTTTTGGGAAGCCCATACATTTATAATAGAAAAAATATCTTCCATAGACATGAAAACAAATATAATTTATTGAAAGGTGAAGTAGAATATATTGTGAGAGGTCATAGCAAGAAAATAAATATATTTTTTTATAAATGTGAGGTAGATGAAAAGACTAGTGAATTCGAGCAAGAATTTTATGCTTCTAATGATCAAGCCCAAGGATGATGTTGATAATGAATCTTTTAAGGCTTGTGATTCAAATTTTAAATCTAAATTGGTTGATATAGTTAATCAATGTGATGAGATGCTTGAGGAACCAAAGGGATTACCTCGCAAGAGAGGAATCCAACATGTGATACAGTGCAACAAGATTGTCCTCTTCCTAACAATAGCGTGTACAAGGTGTCAGAAATTAAGAAGCAAATTCAAGAGTTGTTGAACAAAGATATCATCAGACCATCTTCTTCATAGTGCAATTCACCTATTGTATTGGTGCCAAAGAAGGATGGGACATGGCACATGTGTGTGGACTTTTGTGCATTGAACAAAATTACGGTAAAGAACCGTTACCCACTACCTAAAATAGATAATTTAATTGATCAATTGAAAGATGAAAACTATTTTACTAAGTTGGACTTAGAAGTGGCTACCATCAAATTAGAATAGTTGAAGGAGACATTTCGAAAATATCATCCAAAACAAAACAGGGTTTGTTTGAATGGCTATTTAAGTCGTTTGGTTTATGTAATGCTCCCACTACATTCATGCAAGTGATGAATGATGTGTTGAGGAAATTTATTGATGACTTTTTCATAGTCTACTTAGATGACATATTATTTTTAAGTAAATATCATGATGAGCATGTCATGCATGTAAGAAAAGTACTTTATGTCTTAATAAAATAATAGATGTATCTTAAAATGTAAAAGTGCGAATTTGGAAAAACTTCTATAGTTTCCTTGGGTCATATTGTTGGAGAAGGTGACATGAAAATAGATCCCTCCAAGGTCAATGTCATTGTGAATTGGCCAAGGCCTAACACAGTTAAGAAGGTAAAAGAAATTTGGAGCTGCCCACTATTAGAGGAAATTCATTGCTAATTTTTCTCTTATAGCAACTCCTTTGCATGTGCTGGCAAATGTGAAAGAGGTTTTTCAGTGGGGAGGAAAACAACAAAAGGCCTTGGATGCATTGAAGGAAACGATTAGTACAAATCTAGTACTTTCACTTATAGACTTGAGATAGTCATTTGAGATTCAGACTAATGCTAGTGACTACACTATGTGTGTAGTCCTCATGAAACATGGTAAGCCTATCTGTTTTCATTCGGAAACTTTTAATGGCGCAATGATTAACTATCCTACATATGACAAGGAATTGTATGCATTACTGCAAAGTGTGAAAAAATGGAAACACTACTTGATGGGTAAGGAAGCAATCATTCACACAAATCATCAACCATGGTAATACCTGTAATCACAACCAAAATTTCACCAATCAAAGAACTTACGATGGGTGGGTCTTCTTCAAAAATTCCACATGGTAATCAGGTATAAGAAAGTTATCTACAATAAAGTTGCTGATATGGTTTCTAGGCATATTGTTAGTGAAACTACTTTACTCAAGCATAATTTTGTTTTACATGAAAGTCATACTGATAAATATGAATCAAATAATGAATTTCAATATGTTTATGCAAGCTTGATTGAAGGTAACCAAGTAGAAGAATTGGATTATCGTTTAAATCATAGCTTCTTGTACCATCCTGGCAAGCTTTGTATTCCACAAGGAGAAAGAGTTAACATAATATGAGAGGCGCATACTTCTCCTTCATATATGCAAATTTATATTGTTGATAATGTTGAAAATTTAATGTTGTATGAGCCTCCTTGATTGAATATCATGGAGAGAATAGTCAAATTCCATCTATTGAAGACTTTTCTCCAAAATTCCTTGATGATCTTTAGCAAGACACTATACTTGGCATAAGAACAAGGACATCAGAAAGAGGAAGTATTGATTATCTTTGAGTGGGGTTCAAGGGTACAAATCCTTTAAAAGCCAAATGGATAGAGGTTGGAAAGGTGAGGGAACTGTACCCTCACTTGTTGGACAATTGACAGTGGTCCTTTTGGGGTCCAAAAGGCTTCCAGTGGGGAGGAGTGATCAGGTGCTCAAAATTAGGCTCAAAACTCAAAGTGTTAGAATCTTGATAAACTTAGCTTTAGGTTGAAGAGCTCGTAATTCTATTTCCAATGGTGTGAACGACACTTGAGTCCAAGATCATATGAAGAAGTTAGAGCAAGTCAAAGTTCAGGTTTGACTTGGACAGCTGGCAGGAAAATATGATGTGGCAGGGCTCTTTAGCAAATGCGGAAGCACCAAGTGGTAGGCCACCATTAGCCCTTACATTTCACAAATCGCATGTCGTAGGAAGGTCGGCTTTAAAAATTAGCCTTGAAAGAAGCTAGGGTGTGATACGATAATCATAATCGTACATCACAGTAGGGCTGGTAGAAATGCATTAAATAATCACCACAAAGCAAAGAAGGGTTGTGATGTGATAATATCAATCATAGATCGCAATCACACACCAAAAAAGGAAGAGTCCCACATTATGTTACGTGTCAGTTCTCCACCGATTGTGACTATGAAAGGATCCCGAATGAGATAAGTTTATGAGTTTAAGTTAATACTTTCATCGGGTCTGCCATATCACAATCGCACATTTCCTCGCCACATGCACATACAATAATACTTCCAGTTCTCACCGATTACGATTTGCGATGGAGGTGTTGAAACTATTGCCTTAACCACCATGTGACCACTTGGCCTTAACCGTAAGTGAGGTGGGGATTTTGGTGGGATCACCAATTTCAGCGGAATTGCTAGAATTAGCTCTGGATAATGAATTTAACTGGAAGTTAGCAAGATTTGGAGGAGGAAATTGTGGAAAGACTGACATAAGTCATAACTAAGGTAGTTGTCCACCAAATCAGAGGACAAAAGAGGCTAGATAGCCATTTTTTTGCATTTTCGACCGAGGCAAGTAGGTTTTAGAAGCATTTGAGCAATGTAAACACAATTTTTTACATTTTTTAGCATAATAGAGAGGCACAATCCATTGGGAGCTAGACCAATGAGATTTAGCCCAGGAGGGGTGAACTCCTTTATCGTGTGCTTATTGTAATGTGTTTTTGATGATATTCTGTTCATGTTTACTCTATTGTTCAGTTTCTTATTTTATGTTAATTTTCTCATAAAATTAACATAAAAACTCTTCAATTCACCTGCAAAAAGTCATGAATCTTGAAGCACATTGAAAGAATTTTATTTTATTTTATTTTTATTTTACTTTTTTTTCTGAGGTTCTGAGGAGGTTGTTTGCACTACAATCTAATATTCTGAATTAGATCAGTGAGATTTGACCAAGAAGTCCAAGTTGTTCTGAAAATGTGCATATGAGGCCTGAGCATTGGAAATGAACGAGCTGAGTTGTTTGTTATTATGGATAACCATCCGATATTTTTCCTTCTCCAATTCTGCCTCTTGCCTTGTTTTCTTCCCCAATTCATGTAATGCTCCTTTGTATTGCATTGATCATTGATACACAACAATGATGGAAACTTGTCCATTCTTGAGAGTTTTAATAGAATCTTTACACTTCTGCTCCATGTTATGAAAGTGGACAACTGCATTATGCGTGGTAACAAGGTCCTCTTTACTACTCTGTGTGGTCTCTCCCACTCTCGATACTTCACCGAGTACCACCACCTTCAACTCTTCTGGATGGACTTGTGTGGGAGCTTCATTTTGTACCTCTGATTGGATTTCTTCAACCTCTTGCCTGGAAGCCTGCAAGTTGTTTATTAATTGTTTGTTCTCAACCAACAAACAGTTTGTATTTGAATTTTAAGTGCCTGCGAAGGCCATGTTGGTTATGCAAATGGCACCTAGATTTATTTTGGTGTTTGTCACAATCACCCTTTCTCTAATGAACACAAGAGATGTGAGGTCATCCAGAAAATGTTGCTTCCTTTCTTGTACAATATTTTTCTGAGGTTCTTCATGTGTCAAATTATACATATCCATAGCTAAACCATCATAGAGAGGAACACTTTCCTCTTCCTCACTTGGATCATTCTCCCTTGGACGATAGGTAGATTGAATGGTGAATTTTTACGGAAATGGCCCTTGGATTTCTTCTGGTGTCCATCACGATCACCCTTTCCCTAATGAATGCAGAAGATGCGAGGTCATCCGGAAAATGTTCCTTCCTTGCTTATAAAATTTTATTATGGAGTTCATCATAGGACAAGTTATGTGTATCCATAACCAGACCATCATTGGGAGGAACAATTTCCTCTTCCTCACTTGGAGATTACCCGACTAGAGGATGAGGAGACTGAATGGTGACCTACTATGCACTTGGGATCAGGTTGACATCTTGGTCCTGTGGCTCCGGTTCCTCCATGAATTGAATTTTGATCAAATCCTCTATCTGTCGAGCAAGATCTTTGTCCTGCACCTATTTTCTCTCCTCCTCTAACTATATGTTAAGGTCTAGCTCTTTAATTTGTCCTTGCATTGTTTCTTCTACTGTTTCCTTTGCTCTTTGCCTTTCTTCTTATTATTGCTTATTCTTATCTTCTTCTTCTTTCCTCCTCTATTGTTGTTCTTCTATCTTCTTTCACTCTGCTTCTCGCATCATTTGTTTCCCCCTTTCCTGTACTACTAAATCCAATTTCCTAATAACTAGATCTACTTTCATATTACATATTCTCTCTCCCCCTGGACTATGCACAACCTTCCTCTTTTTCTTCTCACACAGATCGTTGAACTTTTCTGCTCGTGTTGCCTCTAGAGTATATTCCTTCTATAGATTAATCAATAAATCTCCTCCAAAAATATCTGGATCAGGGACTTGAAGGCATTGTAACAATTCCTCCATCCATCCTCCTCCATCCATTAAAATGTCCCACATATCCACTAAAAGATGGATCTTTGCACAATGTTATTTGAAAATATTCCTCAGATCATACAAATTGAAAACCTGAGTACCGAATGAAAATTTATCTATTTCCTTCCCTTTCCTATCTGAAACCTTCAATTTCTTGATCTCGTACAATCTGATCTGCAAAGGAAGGATTGGGAAAGGTTCCTTCTTCTTCCTATGCAGAGCTCCCCATCACTCTGTGGAGAGATGATACACAACTTCTTACATGACTAACTTATCAGTGGCATACCTTGGTAAAATATGTAGAGAATTTTTTCCCCCGAGTAACCTGAGGAAAGTGCCATCCAGTGAGGCAAACCAATCTACTATCTGTGATACTTCTTCCATTGCCCCATGTGACATGTAAGGTGGCTCTTCCTCAAACATGATCTTGCACAACAGAATGAGGAAGTGATCAATTAGCTTCCCCATTATTTCTTTGTGTTTTCACTCTGAAATTAGCTTGCAATAAACATACACTATAGGCTCCCATGGTGTCCAAGTCCAATTCATGCCAGGGACTACATTTTGTGTGTGGATTGTATCCATTAGATATGCAGACATATGAAATCTAGCTTGCCCACTGTTGGGAAGACTAAGGGTTTTGATATATGTATCAGAAGCTACTAAGCCAAAAATTATGACCGGTTGAATGGTTTACCTTCACTCATAACCTTGTTTAATAAGAAATCACACCCTTCAAAAAGGGTCTTGGTGCACTATTGACTGTAGATTCTGAAACATAAGATTATAAAAAACTGATAGGCCCTTCTGTGATATCTTTTCTTGTATGTGTTAATGGGTGTCTGACATAACTTTGTTGGATCTATCACGCAACCTTTAACAATCACCTTAGTGCTCAAGTAGCTAGTTTTCTTATAAAATTCTAAATCCATGAGCAATTTTTCTCAGGTAAACGGTACATGAGATGATAATCTGCTGCCAGAAAAGAAGAAAGCCTTTGTTTGCTAGCAATTCTAAGAGTCATAGTATTTTTGTCTATGTGAGATAGTATCCAACTAATAACACCTCCTCATGGGAATGTTGGGTACCTGCCTGAAACCATATGTAATATCAACTTCTAGACATTGACATACAATTGTCGATCTTCGAGATCTACTTTAAAGGTTATTACTAAGAAAATTTCATCCACCTTTTTCCATGTGATATCTGATTCATTTTCTACAAATAGTTGAGTTTCTAAGTATATTGCAAAGTAAATTGGCATAATCTCACCTACCTCCTCGGTGCTTCTCCCTATGGTATCCTTTGAAGTAGTTCTCTTGGGTGCCATGATAACAGTGACTGATGAAGAGAAGTGCTCAACACCTGAAATACCTAGAAAAGTTTCGCAAACTCCACCGAAGGCTACTTGATCTCCTTGGGCATTCTAGATATCCAATATCACACAAATGAGATCTAGGGGTTTTTATTTAATAGAACTAGGCCGGTTAGATTTTATGACATGCATGCCTAAAATTAAGGGAAAATGTGACACTTGGCGGAAAGCTCCAAAAATAGTAAGTGTTCCACCTTCAGGAAACTAATTAAATAATCCCTATTTTCTAGGGATGCTTTTTTCATTTTTAGGAAACTTTCATTCACATTACCAAGAAGGATTTCATAGTTCTTGAGGACTAGGAAACTTATTGAGTCGATGGTTTGCGTAGTCTGTGAGCTTAAGGAAGGCTTCATGCAGTTTCCATCAGAAATGTTGTGCTTCCATTCAACATTGCACAAATTTTATGCTCAAGGCAAGCCTGCTAAGAAGGATTGCACTGTTTATCGAGGCAAGGCAAGCTTGCCTTCCAAGATTTTGTAGTTTCTAGAGGCAAGCCCAACAATGTTGGAAGGTCAAGTCAAAATCTTGCTTGTGGCTGAAAAACATTCAGATCAAGGTCAAAAAAAAGAATCAAAATCATATAATAAAAATATAAGTGTGTAACATACCATGAATACTTGACGACAATAGAACATAAGCTCCTCTAGACAAAAGGAAGGCTTGAAAATTAAAGCATGGGAAAATTTTTGGAGAGGTATTATAGCAACTACAATAGGATGTTAAATGATTATCATATGTTTATCACTGGAATTTCAGCTCAAGAAAAAGCTCCTAATTTTGATGAATTAAGAGGTACTCTCTTGGAAGACGAAGACAAAAAGAAGAATATCAATGGCATATCACAAAGTTCAAATTTGGCATTGGTGACAGAAAAGAAGCATCCACACAAAGAAAATCCATGGGAAGAGAAGAAAGGAGGAAAGTCATATACAAGACGACATCAAGGCACAACACCACCAAGGATAAATAACTATATGAAGTGGAAGGATGCATGCTTCTACTGTGGTAAGTCTAGACACTTTGCTAAATAACATCATAAAAAGAAATTTGATGAGTTTGACCATAAAAATAATTCAGGCAACTTTGTTAATCAAGAAGCCTCGGTTAGTGATAACTTCAATAATCTCAAATTATTCATTTTAGAATATACCTTATCAAAAGAAACTAATGGTGATAATGTATGGTTTATTGACTTTGGTGCGTCAATTCATATGGCATGCAAGCAAGAACGGTTTGATACCTATCATGAAAATAATAATGGAATCCACATCTATTTAGGTGATAATCGATCCCATGAAATCAAAGTTTAAGCTGATGTATGTGTAACCTTACAAAATGGACATGTAATACACATACCAAATGTGATGTATGTTCCTAGAATCAAGAAAAATCTCATCTTTGTGTTGACTAATCCATATTAGAATCTCAAAGTTGAATTTCTTAAGTCACATTATACTGTCAAGCATATACAGGATAAATTCAACATAATAGAAAGAGGAGTGTGAATGGGAGGCTTATTCAAGTTTTATGTGACTAAAAAGGTCATCACATGTTTTTATCCCATACAATGACATCAAAAACTCTTTGGCATCAAAGATATGTCCACCTTTACTATCATGACTTGTTGCTACTACAAGAAAGAAGAATGGTAGAGGGACTTCCATTATTAAATAATGCATATTTAGGATTGGAAGGCTATGCCTTAGGGAATATGCATAGGGAAGAGTTTCCTACCCATATATATAGAATAAAAATTGATATTCTTGAACTTATGCATACATATGTGTGTGGGCATATGCAGACTAGATCATTAGGAGGAAGATATTATTTCTTAATGTTTGTTGATGAATGCACAAATTATACTTGGGTTTGTTTCATGAGAAAGAAGAGTGATTTATTTGAATATTTTAAAAACTTGGTTGAGAAGTAGAGAGGAAAATACATCAACATCCTGTGATCTGATCAAGGGGGAGAGTATACATTAGGAGAGTTTGTCAAATACTACAAAGGCCATATTGTACAATAGTACAGAATGCGACATACTCAACATAATGGAGTAGACATAGGGAATAAAAAAACTTTAGTAGAATGTTCAAGGAGCATGTTGAAAGGTAAAAATATTACCGATGCTTTTTGGGAAGAAGCTATTAGTACCTCTATTTATTTAGAAAATATAATTCCAAAAAAAAGTTTAAATAAAAGGACTCCATTTGAAGCACTTTATGGCTATAAAACAACAAGAAGTCATTTAAGAATATTTGGATGTAAAGAATTTTCTCATGTTTCAAAAGAAGATAGGATAAAACGTGTTACCAAATATATCAAGAGTATTTTAATTGGATGTTGTTATGATCATAAAACATAAAGGATGTTTGATCCTTCTACTCATAAAGCTTTAGTAGGAAAAGATGTTTTGTTTCATGAACATACAGAACAAGGCCAAAAGGAGGAGAATTATGATGCATGGCATTTTGTCATGATTGTGATGATATTACAAAAAATGTTGATAACAAACATGAGAAGAAACAAGAGGAAGAATATAGTGATATGTACATCTCAAGTAGTGAGAGCACACCTAGAGGAGGAAAAGAATTACCACAAAGTAGAAGAAAGGATGAAAGAAATGAACAACCAAGAAGGTCCTCATGCAAAATTCAGCCACCATTAAGGTATAAAGACTATGCCTTGATGACTAATGTAATGAATGTACTAGAGCCTTTAAAATTTAAGAAAGTTAATGAACATGCATAATGGATAAATGCAATGAAGGAAGAATATGATTCTATTATAAAAAATGATACATGGGAATTGACAAACTTACCTAAAGAGAAAGTTCCCATAGGCTCAAAATGGTTGGTCAAAACTAAATTTAATGTTGATAGAACTATTGATAAATATAAAGCTAGCCTTGTAGCAAATGGTTATTGACATAAGGAAGGGATAAATTAGGAAAAAACATTCACACTTGTAACTAAAATGAACACCATTAGAATGATGATTTCATTGGAAACTAAGCATGATTAGAAGCTATATCAATTATATGTCAAATCATTATTTCTGAATGTAGAATTGAAAGAACAAGTCTATATTTCTCAACTAGACGGTTTTGTAAAATAGGGAGAAGAGAATCTTCTTTGTGGGTTAAAGAAAGCCTTATATGGATTCAAACAAGAACCCATGTCTTAGTATGTGAAGATTGATAAATTCTTCTCTCAATGAGGTTTTATTCAAAGCAAAGGAAATCCAAATCTCTATATCAAGAGGATGAAAAAGGACATATTGTTTTGATTTTTGTATATCGTGATGATCTTATCATAACAAGAAGTGATACTAAGGTAATTGAAAGGATAAAAAGAAGTATGTCACAGGAATTTGAATTGGAGGATCTTAGGGAGATGCCTTATTGTTTAGCCCTTGAAGTTTGGAGAGATAATGGTAGAATCTTTGCCAAATAAAGAAAATACACACATGAATTAATCAAAATATTCAATATGAATGGATGTAAAGCAATATCTATACCGTTGGAACAAAATGCTAAACTCAATGGTGATGATAAAACAAAAGAAGTGGATGACACATGTTATAGAAAATTGGTGGGAAGTCTGAATTACTTAACTACAACCAAACTAGATATTGCATATTTAGTAAACTTACTTACTTAGTTTATGGATAATCCACATGAAAGTCACCAGAAAGAAGCAAATAGAGTCCCTTGATATTTGAATGAGACTAAAAACCTAGGTATTGAATATACTAGTGATTTGAATGTTGAGTTGACAGGTTATTCAAATTCTGATTGGGAAAGAGATCCAGATGACAGGAATTTCACCTCTAGTTGTGCATTCAATATTGGATCGAGTATTGTGTCATGGAGCAACAAGAAACAACCAACTGTTTATTTTTCTTCCACTGAAGTAGAGTATGAGGCCCTATGCAATGCAACTTGTGAAGCAATTTGGCTAAGCATAATTGTTGATGATATGGGAGAGAAAAAGGAAGGAATAATAGTTATCAAGTGTGACAATTAGATCTCTATCAAATTGGAAAACAACCGATTCTATCATGCAATATCAAAGCAAATTGAGACACAACATCATTTTGTACGAGAAAAAATATAGTCAAAGGAAATTAATTTGATCTATTGTAATATAAATGATAATCTGGTAGACATATTTACTAAGACTTTAGGAAAATAAAATTTCTTGTTATGTAGAGAAAAGTTAAGTGTGATAAATATTTCATTTCTATATTAAGGGGGAGACTTGGAGTTAATGGAGAAATACAATGTTGTAGATGATGTAGAACTCATGTGAATATTATGGATTGTGTAAAACTTATGTCTTAATTATTCTGGAGCGTGTAGAACTAGAGTACTGAATGTTTAAGAGTATAATAAACTCACTGTGTTTAGTATGAGTCAGCTGCAGTCAAGTAGATGAAGCAGTTACATTTGAATACATGTTATTTTCCTTTATAAGGAAACCTAGTCATGTATTGTGAAATCTGTTTTGGGCATTGGCTTGGATCAATAAAATCTCTTGTGTCTTTCATCATATTTCTATTCTAGTTTTTTATTTAATTAGTATTACATCGAGTGTGAAAGGAGGTAAATGTACTGTCTTAATCCTTAATGCTTATCCATATCAAAAATTATATAACAATTGTGATCATTCTGTACCACTTGATCTTACATCCTTTGCTACAAGAGTTTTACATTAGTTTTACACGGAGGTAAATTTATTGTCTTAGTCTTTAATTTTTAGTCATATTGAAAATTATATATCTACAGAATTTTTACTAATCTTATTTATTATTTTGTTCATATGAAAATTATGAATGTAATCTTGTACAATCGATACAAATAATTATTGAAATTTGAGGTTGCACGGGTTGGGCCTTTTTTCAATAAAATTTCAAATACTCACTTTACTAAGTCAATATATTTATTCACTAGCATAATAAGTGATCTTTACCCATCCTTTACTACACTAGTTTTACACTAGGTGTAGATGGAGGTAAAGGTGTTTTCCTAATCCTGAATGATTTTTCATATTCACAATTAACTGCACAATTTGTAGCAATCTTTCTTTATGAAAAAACCATTTATTCTTGAGTTATGATCATCCAACATCACCAGCTTGTAATAGGAGAGCTTATAGCTGGTAAACTAACTCATTCAAATAATATTTAAACTAATCTTGATCTTCTGTTGTAGGAATTTAATATTCTTTACATCAATTCTACATTCATAAGTTATAGGTTATTACATTAGTAAAATGTTCTTTACATCAACATATTTGATAAATAGTAAGTAGTAGGTTAGTACATTATTAAATAATGCAAGGATTAGTTTCTTCAATGATTACATTGAGATTAAACATCCAGTGTGAGCCAATGTGCCAAATTATTTAGTTTAGTTTAGTTTAGGGTGAGTAGAGTTTGAGTTTATTTATTTTCTAATAATTATGTTTTATAATATTAGTATTAGTTTTAAAATAATGGGTTTTAGTATTATAAAGGGTTTATACTATTAGGGTTTATAACATTGAGATATGTTTATTTATGTGGTTGTGCATATATTTGATATATACACCTATATTTAGTAATAAATTTGGTTTTGTCAGTATACAAATCTATTTAATTTTACACTGATTAAAATATACAATACACATTATACAGTAGGAGTTGTCTAAGCATTATAAGTTTCAGATTATTTTGTGAGAATCTAGCAATTTGTTTTTAATCAATTCTTATTTTGTTGTTAAAAATGAGTTTTTGCCCTTGAAAAATTAATTTATGGAGACACTCACATTGTGGATAATTAACAACTAAAACTTTTGATTTGAAAAAATCCTTGTCAAGAAAATTAGACCAAAAAATATGCCCACAAAAAATATGCGAGAAGCTTATACTAAATAGTCTTGGTCAACTATAAAATAAAGTGTGAATCAAAACTATAAAATAGTTTTTTCCACAGGAAAAGTCGGTAACATTTTTTAAAAAATGAAAAGTTACAGTAAGCATATGCATTGAAGCATTTCTAGAAGTTGCCCATTGGGCTCGAGTGCTTTTACACACAATGCAACGTAGTGAGGCTACCATGCATTTAGAGAGAATGAAAGAAAAAGAAAAAGGAAAAGGAGGGAAGGACAGAAAAATGGGTTCCACGGAGTGAGTAGAAAACTCACACTTCAAGTTTTTCTCCCCTTCTTCTTTTCGACCTTGTGCCATTCACCGTGGGAGGGCTCAATCGTTGCTAGGACTAATTGTGTTTCTGCTTTCTGAGGAGATATATCCTTGTCTGAGTCTGAAGTATTTGAAGGGTGATGTCGTTTGATCCCTCCCATACTCATATCCTCGCTTGTCTTCTCTGCCTCATTTGAATGGAGTTGTGAAATCTTGTTGGCTGATATGTTTTCCTTTTGGGTTTCCTCTCCTTGGGTAGGCTCAGTGTTGATCAAAATAATTGAAAATAATATTAAAAAAAAAAATTGATTTAAGACAAGGTGCAAACATTTTTGTAAATCAAAATTATAAAATATTTGATTAAAAAAATTGCAAATAATGTTAAAATAAATAATTGATTTAAGATAAGGTGAAAACATTTAATTGGGGGAGAAAAGTGTTTTGATATTAGATATACATAAAAATAATCTGAAGCTAGCGTTTGGGTGTCAAACTAATGCCCAAACAATGATTAAAATGATTACCTAAGTATACGCCCAACAACCGACTACTATAACTAAAGTTTTTGCTACTAATAATGTTAGTTTAAAAATAGATTAAAAATATCAATCAATAGCCATATACTATCTAGATAATAATATTGGTTTAAATAGAGATTGAAAGTGCCAACTAATAGTCTCAAGGGGCAACAACTCAATTGATGTTCGATTGGTGATCAAGCTAATGTGAAATATGTGAAAACTAAAAGATCCATGGTTCAAATCTCCCTCTTCACGAACCAATTTAAGGAGAGGACATTTGTAAAAACTAAAAGATCTAAGGTTCAAATATCTCAATTGGCGATCAAAGTAATGTGAAATATGAGAAAAATTGAAATATCCAATGTTCAAATGAAATATGTGAAAATTGAAAAATCAAAGGTTCAATCCCCCTCTTTGCGACTAGATTTAAGCAGAGGAGATCTGTGAAAACTTAAGGTTCAAATCCCTCTCTTTGTGATTGGGTTTAAGGAGACAAGAAAAATCTCTAGACCCAATAGGTTTACTAGTAGTTATGTGTCGTGGAGCTTTAATAGTAGTTATGCTGGATTTCAGATTTCTGTGGTTTGAATCTTTTGAATAATTGACCGGAGAATCCACAGTTTCATCATTTTTGAACCGACGTTTCGAATCCCAAGTGGGATCCATCTTCAGGGTGAGAGAATGATGATGATAGAAGAGCAGCGGAGAGGAAATAAATAGATAAAGGATGGGAATTTTTTTGGAAAAACACCCAAGTCGGCTGAGATAATAAAGATTTCAATTA
>APFE030128971.1:2002-15501 GCA_000404065.3 Pinus taeda | reverse complement strand
AATTATTTATAATAATAATTAATCGAGTTATGCTTCTAGCTTCCTCTCGGAAACAATCGAACAAAAAATACCAACTAGGTTCCTCAAAACAAAAATATGTGATGCAGGAGCATTCGTCCAAGCTTATAAGACTCGTAAGTCTTATTTGACATTTACTAAAGGGAGTGGGTTCCCTTAATCATTTTATTTATTTTCCTAAGTTTAGTTGAGCTTGAGGAGATTTTAAGATGTAAATTCAAATTCTGGAGAATATGTCGTGAATGAAGAGATTCTAGAGATAGTTGAGTAATCCTAGGAAGAGTGAGAATTTGAGGGATTTACAAGCTTTAATTAAGATTTGTTTGAGAAAAGAATGGAGCTGAGGAGATACCTTAGGAGAAAGTGAGAGATTGTTGGATCTGAACTAAATTCATTCATGAATCCGTATATGTATAAATTGTGATCTTTTGAATATGAAGAGATTATCTAGAGGGCAATGAGAGAAAACGGTTTAGAGAATGTTAGAAGGGAGTTAGAAAGTGTTAAAGAAAGCTAGTAGTGGATCGTGTTATATCAGAGCACCAGGTGTTTTGTACATTATGTAATTACTGTTATTAATGACAAAGAGTTGTGTGTAAAACATGTTTATGTGTGATTTTATATTATATGGTGTCGTTTCATTGATTAATTAGCTGTAGGCTAAATTCCTCTGTATTGCATGAATACTGTGCGTGAATACTGTGCGTGGATGTATTCGACCTGGAGAATATACTTAAAACTAGTCTAAACTTGGTGGAAGTGTTAAGTTAGGTAAAACGGAGAAACCTTGACAAATTTACGCTAAACTCTAGAGAAAGCTTGAAGAAGATTAGGACCGTCTGATCAACAGATCCATTCGATCGACGGTCATTGTGTGTCAAGATGCGCAGGTGTTAAACTAAATGGAAAGGCAATTTATGTAGGCATAAGCGGGATTTCACGTGCCTTCAATACCATAAACAATATTTGCAAAATAGACATGATATTTTATTAAACTGGGTGAACTACCGAGTAAATTGTGACCGTCTGTCCAAAAGAGGCAAATCCGACAGATATCGCATGCTAAGCCAGCATGGAGGAATCTTTGGAAAATGGATCCAATGAGTTATCAACTATAGTTTAATCGAGTTAAGGTCTAGAGTGATTAGAGTTGTTCATTGTGAAGGGCGCAATCCGACGGTGATCACGTGGTGAAGCTGTACCAAAGTTAGATCAGAGTTCGAACCCAAGAAAGTTATGAATTGGGTTCTATTGATTTTCAGTTCCATTGAATTCCACTATTTTCTTGGGGGGTTTGCCACATTCCAAGTAATTAGAGAATTCTGTTGTTTTAGCAAAATAGATAAGTTGAATGTTTAACAAGGGTTTGAAATGTTTTGAGTTTTGATAAGTGATCAAGACCAATAGTTTAATTGAACAATAGTTTGATTAAGGACAAAATTTGGATTAGAAAAACGTGTACTTGCACCCCATCAAAGAAGGATATGTGGCCATAGCTCATAGGTCCATAAGGGAATTTTGAAAATATGTATTTTGGTGGCATCAAAGTGGTATTAGAGCAGAAGGAGATTTTGTGTAGAGGTACAATTATTTTGTGATTTGGTAAGTGTGTGGAAATTGTATTTTGTGCAGAGTAACAACAGAGGCATTGAGGAGATTTGCAGCAGCCTGGAGCAAGGAGTGCTCATATGGTTCCAGAGGGGGGAACTAGAGAAATGCTAATAGACTGAGCTCAGAGGAGAAAATCTTGGTGAAGCATGTGTAGCAAGAAGGAGATTTGTTACTATAGAGGCTGATTGCAGCTCACAATTTAAAGCTATTAGAGATCAATAAATCATATAACAAGGAGAACCAGAGGTGCAACGGAAGCAAAGGAAAAAACTGAGGACTCAATGCTCAATGATGTTTAATTGTAAGTTTATTAAATTATTGGTTTTGAATTTAAAGTCAAATAGAAGAGTGGTTTGTTGTGGTACTGAAGTCATTTAGATGATTTGAACAATTTTGCGGAAAATTGGAGAATGAATGAAGATTGTTTAAGTATTGTTAAAAAAAATGATATTGATGGTTGAAGGAACAGTTAGACTGAATAATGGATTCGATAGATATGAAAGAAGAGCCACTAAAAAGATTGAAATTTGAAATTTGTAGAAAAGACAAGATTTTCTTACAAAAA
Source organism: Pinus taeda (assembly GCA_000404065.3). Taxonomy (NCBI): domain Eukaryota; kingdom Viridiplantae; phylum Streptophyta; class Pinopsida; order Pinales; family Pinaceae; genus Pinus; species Pinus taeda. Next base: position 13,307 of record APFE030128971.1, on the reverse strand, counting down.
CATTGTCATAAGAAATTTGTAGTGTCTACCATGAATTTTATAATTATTGTGAAGTTCAGATAAAATCCTAATTGATCTTAAAAGCTAAAGTGCTCATTATGAAAAGAAAGTTGGAATTAGTTTTAATCTATCTTTGAAGGAAATTTGTAGGTTTGGAAGGATACTTGATGGATCTTGACGTAAGTTTATGAAGGCCAAGGGAAGTAGTAAAATTACTGAAAGAAAGAATGAGCTATAGCAGCATCATAGCACAAGAGCTATGTTAAAGAAGATGAAGCAAGAAGAACTCTTAGATGGATAAAAGGTGGCAGTACCCAATAGTAAAATGAAATTACTAAAGAAGAAGGGAAGTGAGCAATTGAAGATGCAACAACCAACATCTTTAGGAGCTAAGCCAGAGTGCTCAAGGAGAAGAAGGGGTTATAGTGCAGAAAACCTGGAAAAGAGAGGATACCAAAAGGATGATTTGGTATGTGTAATAAGTAATAGACTTGTTACAAAAGAGAGAAGGGCTAGTTGCAGCTCACCAGTGAACAAAGGAAGTTAAAGAAAGAGAACAATGAACTTGACTATTATTAGTGATAACATGGGTATAGTGGAAAGTCACTGATAGAGAGAAAAGAGTGCCAAAACAATTGGACACAAAGGAATGAGTAAGGAAGAATTTGAAATAGAGGTGGCTGAGAAAAAGATAAAATTCAGTCATTTGAAGAAGCTGATACAAAAAATAATCACAAAATAATGGAAAAAATGATTTTATGTGGGAAAAAAGTTAAGTGGCCTATCAGGGAACTATTTGCTAAGAAATCAATATTCTGAAGAACTGAGAATGAAATAATAGAATAAATTTGTGAACCAGAGAAAGGACCTCTCCTTGGGGAAGGAGACAATGATGATGAGATGATCTATACAGATCAGCATAAGAGAAAGGTGTTGGTAGCATCTTCACAAACAAAGGGGTCCCATATTTTTGGAATTAATTATTTGTGTGAATGTAAATTTTTAGGTATGACACTTAATGAAATTTTGACTGTGCATGAAAAGGTGAAATAGGAATAGACAAGAAAAACACAAAAGGATATTCATAAAGAATTTCAAGACTTCAATTCGTGGAGAAAACTGAAAGGAATAAGTAAATGGTTATGTTTTCTCTTAATTAAGACTTATTGGATAATGTTTGAAGGAATATTAACATGGATAGAAACACAATGGGAAGAGGATAGAAAAGAGGAAGTAAATGCATTGCAAATTGGCGAAGTGAAGAGAAGAGAAGCTGTCAAAGATCTCAGCTCAAAAATTTAAGGCAAAGGAAAATTTGAAGGATCAACATCTTATCATAGAAGAGGGAAAGACATTATTGTCTTATTTGGATAAACTGAGTGATGGAGAGAATTGTGTAGAGAAGAGAGGAATTCTAGAAACCTATGATGAAGTTGCCAACCATAGTCAAGAAGATGCAGTCCAAGAAATATTCTTTGATGAAAAGGAAATCAGAGATGTTGAGGAAGAATTTCTCAATAACCTAGTGAAATATCATAATAGTTCAGAGAAGCATGAAGATCTGATCACGAAGGCTTCAAATGAAGAACCTTGTATTTTTGAAGCTAATATGTTGTGTATGTTTTCAGGTTTAATAGGTAATGAACAACAATTGGACAATATGCTTATGCATGTTGTTGAAGAGGTTCGATTACTGGAAGAAATGGTTGGATTAGAAAAGTATTTTGAGCATGTATTTAATAATTTTGAGGATAATGGCATTGATAGGGAATTTGACATAATTCAAGAAGCTAAAGACAAGCAAATGAGAGTTTGTAACCAGAATAAAACATCTTTAATAGAGGATCAATATAGAGTTATCATGGAAAATTTGAAAGAATGTATCATGATGTTGAGAGATACAAAAGTTCTAGAAATCTGTGATTTTGAAACTGATTATTTTTATGAGTCTATAAACCCTGAAGAAGTTATAGAGAAACAAAGTTTTGTTTCTGATCCATATGAAGATGAAATAACATCATTTTGTTGCAATGATATAAGTACAAAGGATGAGAGGATACTTCATGACAATATGCTCAAAGAAATTATAGCTATTAATTTCTTGAATGATAGTCTTGTGACAGAACAAGGAACATTATGTAATGTAGAGGAAAGTGCTAAAATCAAATTTCTTGATAGATTCATAAATTTTGCAAGAAATCAGCATGAAGATTTGATGACAGAATTATCTGTGGAGAATGGAAAGAATAGTAATTTTGAATATGATAATTGTGATGGAAATTTTATTTTATATAGGAAATAGGATTCATATGCAAAAGACATGCTTATTGAATATGAATGAACACCTAATTTGTTGGAAAAGCTATTAACAGAACCTAATGATATAGAGGAAACAATTGTATTTCGTAGAAATGAAGGGGAAGCTATAAAGTACAACCAACAGATTGTAAAGGACATATATGAAGTAAAATTGAACAAAATTTTCATATTTTCTATGGTAAAAGATAATGTGCAACAGTTAGTTGAAAATGGAGTTCAAGTAAGGTCCATGTGTTTAAAAAGGTTGCAAAGTGTAAAAAGGAAATTCGGAAATTGTGGACGAATAATTCATTCAAGAAGAGAATCAACAATGTAGAGAAATTAATCATAGAGAACTACATCAGCAAGGAGAGAGCACACCAACAACATAAGATTTGGAAACTTGCAAGGGCTAAAGCAACAGTGGAAGAAAAAATGGAACAACAACATGATGAAAAAGATAACAAGTTATAAAGTAGGGCTTGGCATCTAGAAGGAGAAAAGGAAGTAAATGTACCTGCAATTAAAAGAGGTCAAACAACGAGCTGGAATATGAAATCTGATGAAATTTGCAACATGAGTAGTTGGGTGACTCATGAACAGGAGCCCATGATTTTTTTCAACCTGGGGAGTCTGATGTAGGAGAATTCATACAAGCTTATAAGACCCCTGAGTCTTTTTTCACATTTACTGAAGGGAGTGGGTTCCATCAATCATTTTATTTATTTTCCTAACTCTAGTTGAGTTTGAGGGCATTTTAACTTGTAAGTTCAAATTGTGGAGAATATGTCGTGAATGAAAAGATTTTAGAAATAGTTGAGTAATCTTAGGAAGAGTGAGGATTTGAGGGATTTACAATCTTTAATTAGGATTTGTTTGAGAAAAGAATTGAGCTGAAGAGATACTTTAGCAGAAAGTGAGATATTGTTGGGTCTGAACTAAATTGGTTAATGAATTCGTATATGTATAAATTGTGATCTTTTGAATATGAATAGGTTAGTGACAAGGTAGCAAGAGAAAAAGATTTAAAGAATTTTAGAAGGGAGTTAGAGAATGTTAAAGAAATCTAGTAGTGGATAGTGTTATATCAGAGCACGAGATGTTCTATACATTATGTAAATACTGTTATTAATGACAAAGAGTTGTTTGTAAAACATATTTCTATGTGATTTGATATTATATGGTGTGGTTTCATTCATTAATTGAATGTAGGTTGAATTCCTCTGTATTGCGTGAATAATGTGCATGGATGTATTCGACCCGGAGAATATAGCTAGAACTAGTCTAAACTTGGCAGAAGTGTTAAGTTACGTAAAACGGAGAGACCCCGAAAAAGTTGTGTTAAACTCTGGAGAAAACTTAAAGAATATTAGGACCGTCTGATCAACAGATCCGTTAGATTGATGGTCATCGCATGTTAAGATGTCTGGACATTAAACTAAATAGAAAGGTGGTTTATGTAGGCAGAAGCAAGTTTTCGCACGTCTTCACTACCATAAGTGGTATTTGAAAAATGGATGCGATATTTTATTAAATTAGGTTAACTACCCAGTCAATCTTGACTGTCCGTCCAAAAGAGGCTGATCCGACGGATATCATGTGCTAAGTCAGAGCATAGGAATCTTTGGAAAACAGAATCGATGAATTATTAACTATAGTTTAATCAAGTTGAGGTACAGAGCGATCGAAGCCGTTCGTTGTGAATGGCGCAATTCGATGGTGATCGCATGGTGAAGTTGCACCAAATTTAAATAAGAGTTCAGACCCAAGAAAGTTATGAACTGGGTTCTATTTCTTTTCAGTTTCGTGGAATTCCGCTATTTGCTTGGGGACTTTTCCACATTCTAAGTAATTAGAGAATTTTGTTGTTTTAGTGGAATGGCTGAGTGGAAGGTTTAACGGGGGTTTAAAATCTTTTGAGTTCTGATAAGTGATCGAGACCAATAGTTTAATTCAACAATAGTTTGATTAAGGACAAAATCTGGATTATAAAAATGTGTAATGTCACCTCATCAAAGAAGGATATGTGGCCATAACTCATAGGTCCATGAGGGAATTTTGAAAAGATGCAGTTTGGTGGCATCAATATGCCAACTGATAACTTAGGTGGGTTATACTCTGTATGAAACTATACAAATAATGTCAAAACTCTCTGAATATCCATTGATAGTGATAATATATACTCTCTACGACAAGATATATAAAACTACTACCAAACCCGTATTTGAGTTTAAACAGATGTTAGGATACATAAAACTAGCATTTTCACCAAGAAGTGCAAAGGGCACACTGATAGTGTTTTGGGTGTTTTTACACTTCGAATATATATAAAATAACATTTGAAATAGAAGGATTTCTAATGTATCATTGGAGGCTAGGTATTGAGTGGTTGAAAGAGCTCGGAGGTGGGTTGGTCGAACAAGCTCAAAGGTTGGGTATCTCTTCAAAGGTCGAGTGTGTTGAGGGGCTCGACTATGTGGGATGCCATTTTATCAAAAGGGCCATATATCAATGACGACAAACATGCCCCAATCCATCGACAAGAGCCCTTTGTTGCTAGATTTGTTTTTTTTGGTTCTAATATTTATCTTGCATCTACAAAACAAGGGTATCATGCTTAAAGCAGGGGAATTTGACCAAACTTTTGATTTGAAACTGAAGTTGGGGGATGGGAGGAAAGCACTGACCTCACCCACAAACATATTCTCCTAGTCCTTGATGATTCACTCCAGGATTACAAATCGGTAAGGAAGGCACAAATTTCTCTATGAAAGTAGCTAACATTGCTTAGCACATCCAATGGATGATATAATAACCTTTCCATTTCATTAGAACTAATGGATAACAATACCTCCATTATTTGAAGTTCTATGAATTGTCATAATCATAACAATGAGCATACCCCTAAACCAGGGGAATGGAACACCAAAGAGGAAGAGGTTATATTTTGATTATATGTAAATGTACTGAATGTAGAAGTAAAAAATCATTTAAAACAAGTGTTAGAGGGAAACTTATTTCTTACCTCTCAAGTTAGGAATTATGCTCTAGAAAAAATTAGATAAAATGTCATAACTTGCATTTGTCCATACTAAATTAACAATGGTTAATAGGAAAATTGAATATTATAGTCTTGCTTTGGAAGGAGCTAATAAATTGAGTTGTCTGCACATTTACAATATGTTATCTACCCAAGTATGAACAATTTTTAAAGATTTTAATTTAAATGGTTTTCTTGCAAAGCATAGAAGTGAAAAGTCACTACACAAATATTTAATAATCATGCCTGAATATCTCAATAATATTCCAAAATGGTGAATAAAATATGTGAAGCAGTTATCCACATCATATTATATTGTGCAAAGGGTGAAATATACGACATCAAGCTATGGTTAATTCAAATATTTTAAATATAGTTTATTAATAATATATATATAAAAAATTATGTATTTTTCCAAAGTTAAATTAAAATATTGAATTAAATATAATAATAAACTAAATTTATATAGATTTTTACAATTCATAATATTATAATCTTGATTTGAACGCGGTTGTGTGAAACATAATTTTTGCAAATACAATGGTAGAGCATTTTGAGAATTAAATTTTGTTGAGTACATCATTCTCTTTGTTTCCCTCCTTCATTCAATTTCTTTTGGAATCAAACAATGGATGTTAAAATCTAAATAAAGAATAAAACTATTTTCTAGAACGCAAATAAAAAAGAGAAGTTTGAAGAGAAATGTTGCATCTTGGTTTTTACACCCTAAGAGAACATTCACATGTCCCTAAATGACTCTTTGAAGTAAGTTGCAACTCATCATAAAATTAAAACCAAGAATAATTCATTGTATCAAAGGTTTATTCATTTTTCTAGCTAGGCTCAACTAACTTGCCTTGCCGAATAAGTGGTAACTCAAAAACATCTTTTGGATTGAAGAGAGACTTGGCTTATCTCCAGTCAACACTTTTATCTATTTATTGGCACTCAGAACACAAAAGGAAACTCTTTCTTTAGTGAATCCATGCATACACTACTTGTGAATATTTTTGTTTGAAGGCATATGTGTGCATCCTTTCCCATGTGTAGCAATGACCAACATGTAAGCACAAATTAGAGAAAATATCTCTTGGCCCTAAGGATTGTAGGTGCATGTTTTGTCTAATAATAGATGTAACTGAAATATGAAATGTAGATATGGACGTAGCTTATATAATAAGCTTCTTAGAACATAAAAGAAGAACTCTCGTCATAGTGTAAGGAAAAGACCATACAATGAGATAGTATTAGTGGACTCAAATTGAAGTTGGGGTGCCTTCGTAATAAAAATAAATGGCCTCCTTACTTGCTTGTCGTATATCCCAATTTACAATGGCATCATTGGAAGCATAGGTAGTAAGTCAAGTTGAAGAATAAAAAATTCATACAAGTGAGTTAGGTTCATTTATTTTCACTTCTTTTCTTTTGTTTACTAGTTGAATGCATACTCTTTTCTCCTTTTCTAAGTGTAGTTTATATTCCCCTTGTGTGTGGAAGCATTTGATGCTTATCAATTGTAGGACAATTATCTCTCAAATTACAACAAGGTGTGTGATGCTTAATGCATATGACTTAACATAGCAAGTGGACTTAACATACCAAGTGGAAGTAGAAGATTGCAAAAACAATGCATGCTAGTATCAAAACATGACAAAAAGCCCACCACATTCTCCTAATTTTCTCCTAATTTAAATATCAAAAGTAAAAAATACTTTATAAAAATAACTTTGATATATAGAATAATTAAAACCTTAGCTATATCAAACCTAAATAATTACCACTCACAAATTTAATTTTTATTAAATTAATAAATAAATCTTATCAACTAAATAAACTGAGATCAAACATTTAAAATTTTCGTTAATAACCCATATAGTAAATAAAAAATAAATTATTTTCACAAATGAATCAAACTAATATAAAAAGACTGCAAAATATAATACTAGAAAATATATTATACTAAGATTAACTAATATGATAAATGGGCAAATTGAACATGTATGAAGAAGCTTTTCCATCATTTGTAACTTTGAACACGACTCCAACATGAAGCCTATATATGTGTCTTTATGCAACGACCGAGTGCCACAGCTCACACATAAAATCACACAGAGGTCATAGAAGGACTCCGTTCGACGATGAACTTTCAATTAGAGCTTCATCTTGTTTCAACACTATTCATGTAGGTTTAAGTTACGCAGTAAAATTTGGATGGAAATGGTTATGTTATGCTAATTCTCTATGCATTTCTAAGCTTGCAATAATTTGCAACTGGTTGTGTTACGCTGATTCTCTATGCATTTCTAAGGTTAACCATTTGCAGCTATGGAATCTCATGGTCCATGGGGGGACAAATATTTAAAATGCTGTTCATTGGTGTTACGTGGTTTCAACCAAGATTGAGGCCAAGTTAGAAGTCAAGGGGAGTAAGAAGGATTTGAAAACATGGCCATATGGAACTGAGTTTCACAACCTTGGACACTCAATCTATGTTTCTCCCTATGTGTCTTAATGGAGACTTCCTTTTCTACTTTCATACTAGTAAACTAATTCGAATTCCAAGGACTCTAATGACTCACAATAATAGCTTAAAATAGTCCTATGAGGGAAACTCCTTCGAATTTCAACAAACGAATTGTTTTTTTTGGTACTTTAATTATACATAACGTTTACGTTTTTTCCCAAATTGAGCAGGCGAGGAAAGGCTAGCTTGGGCGATGAGTAATGGTTTAGTTGAAAAAGATTTGAGTGTGGGAGATATATGCAATACCTGTCAGGCCTATATTCCATCTGTTTAATACAAGTAAGGTAGGAGGCATCGATTGGTTGGTATTCTTGATAGGATTGGAGAGAAGAACTAGCCATATGATAGAACAAGACCAATGCCAGGTCAGGACGGTTGTCTATAGATTTCTTTGGTAACTTTTCTATTACTTTGATATATTTCATATAAAAAGAAAAATAATTGTTTTGATTCCTGTGTAGAAGCAAGTTTCTCTTCGGTTGCTAAGACTTAGTAAGTGGGTCTTGAATGTGTTCAAGTTTCTCTTCGGTTGCAGCCAAAGAAATTTCTAGATTATTATTTTTGGTCTCCAATCAAATAAGATCATTTTCTATATCTGATTTATGTGAAGCCATAACTCCTAATTCGTACTCTAATGACTGCTTTGATTATTGTGCAGAACCAAGAGACACTGGCAGGTTTGCCACCAATTGTTCCAACTCAGTGAGTTGGCCTTGTGTGCGCTCAAGTTTCTCTCTGGATTTAGCTGGGATATTCTTTACATTATCATTATTGGTCTTCAATTGCATAAACTATCATTATTAGCTGGGATATTCTTTACATTATCATTATTGGTGTACATGGGTCTTCAATTCATATTCCAATGCTTCTTTTTCATCTTGAATGTTATTAATCTTCGGAATTATGTTATTAAGCTTCGGAATTATGTTTTAGCTGGGATATTGTATAGATCATCTTATCCGTCTTTCCTCCTCTAAAACTGCATATCTGTGTACATTGGTCTTCAACTGAGATTCCAATGTTGCTTTTTCAACTTGAATTCTATTAAGCCTCCTAATTATGCGAAAATTTTCATTCAACCAGGAAAATTGAACGCTATTATTATTTTATTTTCTTTTCCCGCAAGACTATGAACGCTATTATTATTTTCTTTTCTTTTCCCGAAAGACTATCTTTACTAGATCAATTATTCCGCAAAATAAACGGCGCAAACTAAACCGGATCCTGTCAGAGGTTTGACTTTCGAAGTAAGTGGCTTCATTTCGTGAAGTTTCATCACAATAATGTACAGATATTGTCCTAACTATCTAACAATGTTATATAATGTTTGTATCTGGTGTTGTAATTATGAGTATTGCAGGTTTGACGTCAATTAATGGACTATATGATCCACTAAATCATGACATTGAGAAAATTGTTATGCTATTTATGTTAAAATAAAAATGAAAAAATAATAAAAAATCAATCCATTTAGGTTGAACAACATTTCTTTTAACTGCGTAATTTAGTTATAATGCATTTGTTCATTCATTCACTCGTTTATTACATGCTAGAGACAGCCGGCAATGTTGCAGAGCCTATACGTATACTTATAAAAGCTCTTACCAAACCCAGTACATACGTAGCTGGAGTGCGAGCAGCATGTTTATTTACATAGCTGGTAGTTAGTCGCTCAGGAGCTACCGCCTATAATGGAATAGCCTGCGCATACACCAATCAAAACAAAAATAAATCATTGTCTATAGCATGTGTTAGTGTCAGTCTTTACAGCCTTCCTCCAGTGATCAAACATGCTGTTACAAAGTTATTTTGAAGTGTCAAGGTCAAATTTTGTCATTTCGAAGAGTTTTCAAGCAAAATTTGGTCACTAGGCATTAGTTCTAGGGTTTGCTTTAACTCCTTCTAAAGTTGCCCAAATGTCAATTTATGTCACTATTCAGCTGAGTCTATCATCATTCATAGGGTTGTCATGATCATGTTAGTGCTTAATGAGTCATTTTACGTTTTGTTCATGGTTCAGTTGTGCCTTGGCAAGTTCATTTCCCTCTCCTAGGGTTTTGAAGCCAATTTCTCTTGGATGGTCAAATCAATGGCAAAACTTGTTTCCTGATGTTCATACACCTTCCCCTATCCTTAAAGTACTTTATAAAACACTTCCCATCTCTTAGATCCACCAAAATCCTCATTTTTGCGCAAACCCTAGTTTCTTGCTACAACCTGGCAATTTTCTAGGTTGGGCCTGTGTTTTGCCCTTTTGGACCCCTTCCCCTTAATCAATCTCTGAGATTCCACTTTCCCCTACTTCCTAACATCCCTCCCCACTCCCACAAATTTCCCCAAGAATTTAGAAGCCCCCTGTCCCCTTCATCTCGCTTCATTTCGACAGAATTCCTTGTTTCACACATCGGGACAAGTCGCACTCAAATAATGTTCCAGAGAAATCAAAGATTCATTTTGGGAAACTGAGAGATATTTTTGTCCAAAACCTGCCAAAGAAGAAAAACCTCCTTCAATTTTTACACAGGTGTCATGGTTTGAGCGAAATGTCAAGAATACCGTTGCCTCAGGAGAATCAAAGACACCTCTGAAGTGACCTTGGGAAAATCAAGTTTTCTCTTAGCTTGGTTCGCCAAATGATTTGATTGATGGGTAAAATGATAACCAGACAGAGAGAGCTTTCCAATGAGCTATCATGAGCTAAATTTGGGGTTGAGGAAGGCATTCAAAAGTTGACTGCAATAACACTCTTCTTTTAGGCAGCCTCATTTGGCACTTTTTGACCAGTCTTGGGAGATTTGATTTTTGATAGGTCAAATCAACTCCAAATTGAAAAATTCTACTTGAGTTGGAAAGTAGACTCAAAGGCCTTTCCAACGAGCTATCCTGCGCCCGATTCCGAGACCGGGAAGGCCTCCAAAAGCCTCCTGAAACAGGGGTGTGACTAGTCTAGTTTGACGTGCGACCAGTTGGGCAGGTGTGACTAGTCAGAGCTGCTCCCACAGTGCAATTTTTGAACTGGTACGACCAGTCAGAGAGGTACGACTAGTCGAGTTTGGGGTGCGACTAGTCAAGCTGAGTTTGCCAGAAACTTGCTAAATCAATCAAATCGCCCTCCCAAATTGTTAAATCGACCAGGTAAGCTCTGAATTTATCCATGATGGCAAGTGATGATTGCATGATGACAAGTCTCATGGTTTTCTTCTTCACAAATTTGCAAGAGAAATGGTGAATTTAAATGTTGTCAATGTAGGCAAATATGCTAGGGTTTGCTTGTTTTTCAAGGTTTTTAGTCCTATTTATCCCTCCCTTGCTTCCTTTAAATTTAATTCACAGATGTTAATACATATCTTTCTCTTATTTCATTTGCAACAAATATATTTCCCATCCCAAATTTCTAAAAACCTATCCCTCCCCAAATCTATTTGCTAAAACCCTAGTGCCAT
>APFE030128964.1:676-76256 GCA_000404065.3 Pinus taeda | reverse complement strand
TAGGGCCTGTTGTGGTGTCTTCTTTTTCAATATAACTTCAACCACTGAGCCTTCCTCTGATGTATCATCACCTGTAACCTTTTCTTCTGCAGCCTCTGTTTGTGTTTGATTGTCGATCATCAAAGGCTCATCATCTGATATGTCAGTCCCTTGGACATCTTCTGCTTCAGCCTCCATGTGCTCTACCTGTTTATGGATGGAAATATCTTGTAATGTAATTTTCTTCTTTTTATACCATAGCTTCAGGAATTTCTTCTGCACATTAATAATGATAGTACCCACGGATTCCATCTAAGGATATCCCAAAACAACATCCATATTATCCATCTCTGAGGCATAAAAATCACCATGCAACACATATTTATCCATAGAAATCTTCAAATCCTTGTACACTTGAACATCCTCATTATCAACCTCTGTATGTTCAATTTGTTTTGCTGGGACTTGCAATTTTTTTTCCAAATTAACACTGAGAAAATTATGCTTGCAACTAGGATTTATAGACACAATGATCTTCTCCTTCTGAATCAACCCATGAACCTCCAATAAGGATATACCAATAGGAAATAAACCCACATGTTTCTCCTTATCTTGTTTTCTGGCATGAGACCATCTGTCTAAAAGTAATTTTTCAAATTCTTCATTTGAAAGTTTGGTCAACTGCTTGTGGTCAAGTGAATTCCACCACCATTTGGCAGCCTCATCTTTTAAACTAAACCACACTTTATCCCTCCAATGTGTCCCAAATATACTCTTTTTTCCCTTTATGAGTTCTTCAATAGTCATACCATTATCATTCCCTGTAAAAAATGTCTTGCTAGAATCCATGAATAGTTCGAAAAAAAAAAAAAAAAATTCACTTATTTGGTGAAAATTTGAAAATGTCACAGTTTCGTCAATATTGCTCAGAATCTCTATTATAACCTATTTTTGGAAATGGAATAACCATTCTGTATCTACCCATGTGATAGAAATCTTGATTCAGACACTGGAATTTTAGATCTGCGCTGCTACTCTCCCGCCGTCACCCAAAATTTTTGAAAAAAGAGCTGATTTTAAATCAGCGATATCTCCCTCATCCGGACTCCGATTCAACTGATTTTTTTTTTTTGAATTTGGGTAATTTTTCACAAAGATTCCAGATCTACAATTAGATTTTGCAGATCTTGCACTAGGGCATCTAGATCTGCGCCGCAAACTCGCTGCCCTGAAAAATTATCTGCAACCCCACTGATTTTTAAATCAGTGATATCTCCTTCATCCGGACTCCGTTTCGACCGATTTTTTTTTTGAAATCTGGTATTTTTTCACATAGAATCCAGATCTGAAATTATATTTTTCAGATCTTGCACCAAAATGTATAGATATGATCTTCAAACTCGCCGCCCCCGAAATCCTGCAAAAGTAAAAAAAGAAATCTCCACCTTTGTGCCCAAGAAAGTGCTCTGATACCACTTGTTGTATATCTAAACCAGAATATATGAAAAATAACAAGTATACCCAATAATAACAAGATTGGAATAGATAGAAATGATTCACTTTATTGATATCAAACCCTTAAGGTAGGGCAACACCATACAATCACTCCTTAAGGAAGGAGAACACTCCACAAGCCATATGCTTGCTCATACAATAATACTTCTCTTTATATCTCTCCATGTGGAGTCTCTAGCCTCTATATAGGCCTCATACATATAATGCCATGCATCATTACCATGGTTTCCTCATACCATCAACTAATACCATGGGTCCCTTATATTATTATTAACTACTTGTGGTCCTTTACATGACATGGGTTAACCACCTTATTTATTATTATGGCCCATCCCATTATTACATTATTACCTTGGGTACCTCCCTCGGTACCCCATATTACCCCCCCTAGGTATGTAACAGTCAAAGCATCATAATATCATCAAAGCATAGAGATATGTAACCATAAACAATATAGGATCAGATGTATATTAACCATACAAATGCATATATCAATACATGATTAAGAAATATACAAGAATATGGAGGAAAACTCAAATAACTTTATTGATAGAAGTAGTAGAAGAGAGGATTACAACCAAGCTGTTTGATCCAGGGTGATCCTCTCAGCATGAAAACCCTCTTCAACTCATGAAAAGTTAGATCACCCAACAATACAATGTTACACAGAGAAACCAACAACACTTCCTTACAAAATACAAAATTCCAGTCTATGGATCTCTGGGATGAGGGATCCATATATAGATATTTGCAGGTGGGTGAGTCAACTTCTATGATTTTTATTAGTGTCATTTCTCTCATAGTTCTTGGTTCCACTTGGAGATTTCATGATCTCTTACTCATCCCTGGGCGAATTCAGAGAGGCAAGTGTCAAATGAGCAGTTTCTAGAAGATTCTCTGGGTTTCCACCTAGCAAACTGCCTCTGCCATTTTTATGCTCTCACCCATCACACCCTACGAAAGGGGTTTCCAGTATGCATCGCACCCCCTATGCAATAGGTGAGATGCATCGCACCCTAACCATGGAGCAGGTCATATGGTCTAGTTTTGACCAGTTCTGAGCAGTTTTTCATGGAGAACTTCTGGGAAATGATGTAATCAGGTGACCTTGTTTCTTTAGGATATGAAACAACACTTTTAGGGGTTTAGAATCCCTTGGTTTATGGACATATGTGCTTGGGGTTGCAATGCCCAAATATTTCTATAACAGTTGCCCCCTAAAGCATGAGGTCATAAATCTTCTGATGTCGGGTGAAATGCTTTATCATGAGGATCCGAGGTTTTTCGAACTAGAAGGTTACCTATAATAAGATACAATACAATACATTATCTTCATAATATTTTCATGATCTAGCTAAGGTGGCCATTCCGATGCTCAGCTTTATAAATTAATTTTCACGTACATAGGACAAACAACTTTCTGTGTGGCAGACTGATGATTCTGGTAGAGCCATCATCCCTTGGCTCGGATGATTATTTGTGCAGCTATGATGTACATTTGATGTCTTTATTTTTCCTAAATATATCAAAGTCCAGATCGATGAAACTAGATCCGGGGTCTTCAAACTCATTCAATCTTCGCCCGAAATACAAGTCGATCCATGTGAAAAGATGTTCTGATGTCAAACATGGAAAGACATCACCTGATTACCAGCCAATGATGTAAGTTGTTAACAAACGCGAGAGGAATCACCAATAATGATGATGACCCTCAAGGTACTGTAGTACAATTCACATGGTGTTAATACATGAGTCGATGTCGAACACCACGTAAAATATTTCAGTCAAAGGCCATTGATGTAAACCTATCTCCAGAAGTGAGAAACTTGCCATTGAGGCATGCAAGCTTCAAAGTACTGAAAGGGTTGTTCCTAAGTTGACTTCTTGGATAATGAGCTGATATCGACAAGAAGCAACCCGTCATAGGAGGGCCTTAATGAATCCCACATCTATGACATGAAATGGAGCAAATGATTTTATGGAGGTGAAAATGATCTGATGGTACAAGGTTCAGGGTGGCAATCATGAAAGAATGGAGCATAAAGGTATTACAGCGAATGAGGCATAAGCTGGTTTCTGAGCGACTTCTCTTGCACATATCGGTGACACTGAAATGGATTGTTAGCGTTAACCCCAAAAATGGATGGTACAAAGGACATTTGATGATATGACCGGTGAATGGAATAACCCAACCCAACTCAATCATGGTGATGGAGTGAAAGTGTCATGTTCAAGAGCGACCTGCTACCAAAAAAGTTCTTCAAGTTTTCTTCCCAATTTTTCCCCAGTCATTTCTGACCAGTACCTCTTTATTTGTATCAGGCTTGAGGAGGATAACATATGCTTGTTCTATAATTTTCCCTTCGGGAAAACCTGTCGCTATGTTTTAACGAGCCTAGCAACAGTGAAACTCACTCTTGTTTGTAATGGACAAGTTTGTCGCTATTGTTTTAGCGAGTTTAATGAAAAAGATAACTCGGTCCTTTTCAATTTTAGAGAGTTTGAAAAGAGATGGAAAGGAAACTCCAGTAATCCTTTTTCATAGTATAATCCCTTAAGTCTGAAAAAGTATAAAATGATTTGAAAGGGATGACTTTTCTGATCACTTTAACGAGCCAAAAAAGACAAGTGCTTGATCTTTTTGTGTAATGATCCCTCAGGTCCAAAAATATTGAAATCTAGAGGAGGGATCGCACTTCCAATGACTTTAACGAGCTGGAGAGGCCAATTGCTCGACAATCTTTTTATATTTTACGAGTCTAAGAAGAGCTTAAAAGAGACTCGTCTTTGAGGAATGAGTGATATTTTCAGGCAGCAGTTGGTTCCAGTTAAGGTTTGGAACTTTTCAATCATGGCAGTGTAAAGAAAGTGGCTAACAGAATCACTCATCGCAATTGTTCCTCGAAAGGGTAAACAATCAAGTGGAGGCAGATGATCGGCTAAAAAGTGGAGGTGATTGTAAGAACACAACCAAGGCTCAAAAGCTGATAGTAATGCGATCACAAAGGTTATTTACCAGAAGTGGGTTCATTTTTTAGTGAGCTTAGGCTCTGGGGGAAAATATGCTCATAACTAGGTTTATTTTTTAATGAGCTTGAACTTTGCGGAAACATTGCTCGTGAGGTTTGCATGCCCCCAACATGATGAAAAGGAGAGTCTCTTGTAACCAGATGAAAATCACTGCAGTAAATGGTGTGACAAACCAATCACATAACCTACAAGGAAACTTATCTTTACAACTAGGTGCATGCCCACCAAGCGTAATTACATTCACTAGACTACTTATGGTTCAAGAGATACCTATTTCGCTCATAATCCATTGTTTTTATGGTATTTGATAGAAAATCAAAAACTGAAGGATGATTAAGGTCACTGGAATAATCTTCATGGTTATCTGAAAGATGGGAATGATGGTGGTAATCTTCCCATGGTGTCTCTCCTATCATCATTGACTTAATGATTCCTTCGTCTGTAGAATACACATGCAACCAAGGATATGAAGAGGTGCCATATTCGTTAGACCTATCTATCCAAACACTCGATGAGCGTTGATTTGGGTTTTCCCCCCAGCCCAAGAAAATTGATTTCTACAATATTTCTATTGGGCTTGGAGGAAATACCTGGTGATGATCCATGCTAACATCATGTCCGGAAATCTTTTGAACCTTTGTAGATATAGAAGATACCATATTGTAGGTTCCCACCATGGCCACTTGCACCAAATTACTCGGAAGCGGTAGGGAAAAAGTACCCATTAAGGTATGGTCTTTTAGGAGGCCTACTCTAATATTTTGAAGTGATTGAGAGCTTCCATGGATCATTGGAATTCTTTCGTAACTTGTGAACTGTTGGGGAGGAAGGTTTGTTAATCAACGATTGTAAATCCTCCTTGAAAAGGAAATGCAATATTTCTAAAGTATGTTGACACAACTGCAGCCATGGCATAAATCCAAGGTCTTCCCAGTAGGATATTGTAATTGAAGTTTCCATCGATAACTTCAACGTCAATTTCTACTGTCTTTCCCCCCAGTTCAACTTGCAAGTTACTTAAAATCTCGTACGGGGTGTATGTTCATCCATCGAATTTTTTTAATGTCGTTGACGATCACGACAAGGGTGTTAAGCCTAAAGTTTTCTAGCAACTCATTGACATAATGCATGTAGATGCCCCCTCATCAATAATCGTTTGATGAACAATTTTGTTGAGGGATTTCACTTGAATGAGGAAAGCGAGTTGAGCTGGTAACTGAGGTTCATATCCTTTATGATTAAAGGCCATAAAGCTGGAATATGCTGGGTCAATCCCACATATTGCTGATCATAGAGCCTGCTTTTTGGAGGGGCAATTTTGTAGTACTTTAAGTGTCGAGATAGCGGATGGCGATTGGGCCAAATCCTCCACTATATTATAATTTTGTGTTGCTCTGGCACGAGGATTAAATGTCTATTTGTGTACTACTCCCTTTGGCAGCTTTATCGTTAGCTCAGGAATGATGGGTGACACAACTTCGGTCGAAGTTGTGGTCGAACTACAAGGTTGATCAGTAGCCTTGTTGTTTGACAACTGTGGATTCCCATAATCTTTATTCCTTGTCGATATCAAAGCATCATTTTGCTATTTCGAAATGGACAACATAAGCACTTAGGACAGGGAAGCATTGTTGTTGGGTTGTGTTATATTCTTTCCATGACTAACCTACGTAGTGAACCGACGGGTTAGAGGGGGGCAGAGCCCACCCTTCGTTGCGCCAATTGCGCAACGGGGGGGTCACAGGTGGGGCGGTAGCCCCCCCTGTCCGGGGGGTTTGAGGGGGGTGGGTAGCCCTCCTCTACGGGGTCCGAGGCAGCGCCCTGGGAAAATTTTTTAGACCCTATATTAGGTTGGGCAAACCTACCTATGGTTTTTCAATCCATGGTTTTGGATGCGATGGCTTTCGGTCAATGGTATTGGATGCTTCGGCATGTATAAATATGTATTGTAACATTGAAAGGAACATAATGAAAAATCAAGCTGGTAGTCCTGGTTTTGGGATCCAGTGGGAAATCTCTATGTATATGTGTTTTATGTGTTATGCTCTCACATTTTTATTTTTCCTGTGATTTAGAATTTGTATGCACGTAATTTCTGTACGGGGTTAAAACCTACATTGGGCCTAAGCCCTGATGGATTTGTTTTTGGACTTAACCCCAAAAGGCCTCACACCAATGGAGATATTTGTCCATCCTTATATACCCATGATCCTCCCCACTTCTAGTCAATGTGGGACTTTGGTTGTATACCCAACAATTGTCGCTAGCAACCAGATTGGTTTCTGGGTTTGTAAATGGATCAGTCAATACTGCTGAGGTTTTTCAACTCTTAAAGAACTTAATCCCAGCTTTATGCGGACAATCTCTCGTCCAATGATCCTCATCACATATAAAAGATGGATGACTAGGTTTCTTTTACCCAGAAGGTTTTTCAGAAGATTTTTCAGGAGACGAATCATCTTGTTTCTTCTTTTTTCTTTTCCCTATCTTCTTTCCCCCTGGTTGCTTCAGTTCTTTTCCTTTTTCAGTCGACACAGCATTAACCTCTGAGGTAGGAAATTTGTCATTTGCATTTTTACTGGAAACTGCAAGGGCTTTGCCAGATGAGGCCTTCGCAATTTGCGTACTGGAGGTACCAATCATGTCGTCACCAGCATGAGAGTCCCTGTTCGATTTAGGAGGAGGAGGAACAAAAAACTCTAGTCTAGGAGCATCAGGAATTTTGTCGTAGAGCATGCCACACTAAGTATAGATCAAGTCTAGATATTGCACATGAGCAATGACTTGCTCTTCAGTGATAACACCTCCCTTGGCCACATCTTCTATAATAAAAGGTAATAGTGACTTACTAAACCATTCAGCTAACAGCTGATCAGGAACATATGTCTTTATCATTCCACGATGACATCCCCACTCATGAATATGATTAGATATGTCAGTGGTTGTCGTCTGCTTAAACTTGGTAAGAAGCTTCGTCCCTGTTTTGTACCTTATGGGCAACTGAAAATGGGTTAAAAAGGTTGTGGAAAGGGCACTGAAGTTATTGAATGAAGCCCTAGGCAATTCAATGTACCATTTTGCTACTGGACCAGTTAACGTTCACTGAAAAAGGTGAACCCTACTCGAATCATCGTTGAGAGTGTTGGACGAAAACCACAGATGAAAGGTCATCACATGATGCAATGGATCTTCACCCAGATTTCCATTGAATTTAGGAATATCTAATGGAAGTTTATGAGTAATCGTCGGCCACCATGGGGCATAGGCAATTGGATCATTCGTTAACCGATTCAGATCTCGTAATTCTAAAGTCGCCACGAAAGGCTAGTATTGATTTAGGTTTGGCGAAGCATACAAAGGATAAGATGGGATCGCCTGAGCTGTGGGTCTTTGCATACCAGCATAATGTATTCGATGCTGGTAACTTTGATAAGGTTGATGGACGTAACCATTGTAATATGAATATTGGTAACCATTTTGGATATACGACTGCCCATTACTTGCAAAGCTTTGGTGCTCAATTCCTCGGTAAGCTTGCTAGAATTACGGTTATTCATATTACACCAGCCATGGCTATGAAACCATTTTTTGTTGTCCAATACTGGATGTTTGACAAAGATGAGGGGTTATAGTACCCATTTGAGCTTGAGTTGCTCCAGTTAAGGAACCACTAATCGGCAGTTGTGATTGAGTCACAAAGACAAGAGGTTGTTCTATTACGACCTGAGAGACTTGAGGTTGACATACAACAAGCAGCGCTTGTACTTGCAACACCGTCACAATAGCTTGTGTAGTGGGAATGTTCGACACAGGTTGATTTTTTTGTATTGAATATACAACTCTCGGCTGTTGAGGCAATATCAGTACCCAACCATTGGATGCGATTCTAGCTTCATCTAAATTCTATTGTGAACTCTCATATGGTTGTTCTCCTAGAGGGAACAATTAAAAGGCATATTTTCCCCCATATGGCGGTAATCCAGTATTCAAAGGGAAAATTGGCCTTTAGAGACTAGACTGCCCAAATTGATACTTATGTGAAGGATCAATTTGCTGAGACTCAACATGAGAAATTCTAGATAAGGTTCCAGATGAACAAATAGGAACAGACCATATTGTCGAAACATTTCCTGGGTGGACTCCATCTAGTGGTTGAGAACTAGTTGGGATAGATGGTACACGAGCGAACATTGTTGAAGTGGCAACAGGATGTTCTGCTACTACTGTATCAGATGACACAGTGCTAGATGTCGATGGTTGTTCAGACATATCAAGTCTATCCAAAAGATTTCCTAGTGATTCTATAGGAACTTGCGATGAAGGGTGACTAACTTCTGTAGTAGAAGCATATAGGTGGATCCCAGTTCCAAAATGCAATGGAGTACTAGATGGAAGATCCTCCACAATCTCTTCTATAGCAATCAACCTGGGTGGAAGAGGTAGACCATCAGGTTCGTAAAACATTTTTGGTGTTGAAGAAGGTATAGAATATGCAGTGACAGATGCTGGAGGGGTGACACCTTCCGAATCAGCCCTAGGTGGAGCTGGTTCAAAAATAGAAGTGTTTGCCACTACACTAGGATTAGTTCTAGTGTCCTCTTGTAACTATGGAACTTCTTCTGTAGAGGCAGGGATACCAGAAATAGTTGGAGTAACTGGAGTCTCTGAGATTGTTGAAACATAAGTTTCAAATAAACCAGGAGACTTTGACCCAATTAAACGAGATCGCTTGGCCTGGAATGGCTTCATTTCCGGAGTCAAAGACAGTTGACTCGTTAGTCTCTGTGAACAATGGGGATTTGATTGACTTTCTTCCATGATTTCGGATTACTTGATCAACTCAAAATAAAAAGGGGAAATTTTTATTCTGAATTAAATGAATTTTACGATTCTTTGACACAACTTGCTTTTTCGATTTTTAAGAGTCGAGAAAAAGCTAAAGATGACTTTAGTCGCCTTTGATTTTTAATGAGCATGAAGTGACAAGTACTCAGATGGACCTTTTCTTTTAAGGAGTCTGAAAAGGAACGAAAGTGATTACTCTGGAAATCTAGACAGAGGGATTACCAAACGAATCGCAAAACTGTAGAATACTTTTTAAGGTACCACAGTCAATCTTCCTGAATGCTGTGTTCAGTGCATTGCGATCGTAAGGCGGTAGACACGGCTTCCTAAGGATAAAGGATATAGCCTATTGTGGTCTCCCAATATATACTCAATGGTACGTGGGAGCACAAGTTCGTACCGGCACTTATCGTATCAAAGAGGAGGAATCACCCAACTTATGATGAAAACGATAGTTACCAGGCTTTACGATGCCAGAATATGTCTCTAGCCTAGACTTCTAGATGTTGTGCGTTAGGTTCTAAAGCACTTTTATGTTCATTGAGGTTTTTTTTATAGTTGATATTTCTTAAGAAGTTTGCCTTTAAGGTTCACCGCATGATGTAGATATACAATTCCTAAATACGCAATCTAAGATGATAAACAGTCATTTACTTTCTTTTCGTAATGAAAATCCTAGCTACTAAGGTAAGAGAAGTAAAATCCTTTCAACATAGACCAGAGAGCACACATGAAGATGCACTGTCCTAAATCAATTTCCACATGCAGTCTAAATGCAAATGCACATGCATGATTTTGTTTTTCAGTTTCCTTAATGTGAGAATGACAAAAAGAAAACTAAGTACATATCTAAACTATCTTTTCTCAAAATGACACTTCAACAATTTCTTTTCAAAAAGTAAAAAAGAAAATTAAGACGACGCTTTCAATTTCGATTCAGAAATTGCTTTCAACACTTCAAAGAATTTATGATTCAAATCAAATACAATGGCAAAAGTGTAATCGACTATCTAAAAGAGGAAGACTTTACGACACTTTTCTTTGACTGAAAACGACACTTGCGACACTTTCAAATCCAAAGACAACAGTTCGATTAAGCTACTCTTTGCAAAGGAGAACTGCAAATGATGAAAAATACATAAAAACATTCACAATTCTTTATCAATGGAGGCTACCAACAACTTGGTACAAGATGACATGTACCAACAACTTAAGCACAGGCTACAGCAGTAGAGTAGGCTACAACAGCAAAGTACAATTGAACAAGATTTGGATTATCATCTCATGGAAGATGGTTTGGGAGATTTAGGGACATGATCTATGTGCTAGACAACAGTGAGCTCGCGAAGATTCTATTGAGGGAATTTGATGTTAAGTTGCATTCAAGTCACCAAGGTTATCACATTGCTTTGAAAGTTAAGAAGAAGTTCTACTATTGGTCGAGTTTTAAGAAAGAGACAACTGAGTTTGTCGCAAGGTCTTTAGATTTTTGACAAGTAAAAGGAGAGTGCAAGCATCTAGGTGGTTTATTGCAGTCGATTTTGATTTTGGTGTGGAAATGGGAGGTCATTTCTATGGAATGTATTACAGGTTTGTCGAGAACATCTAGACAACATGATTCCATGATGGTTTTGTTTGACAGGTTGAAAGAGTAAGAGCTCATACATAAAAGGAGTAAAAGTTAAAAAGGAATAAGACATATTTTACAATATTTAAAGTATTAAAAATTAAAAGAGATATATATTTAGTTATATTGTCATTATATTATTGATGTGTTTATTTTAGAATAGAACTTTTAGAATTTTAATTTAATTATCAATAATTGGATGGTAGAGATTTAATTTTAAGAGAATAGTTTTAGTAGTTATCAAAAATAGAAGGCCAAAATTTATCTAAGAGTAATTATATAATTTTTACATTTCAATTTATTTAAAAAAAAATCAAGTCACAAGTATAAGATTGAGTTTATTTAGTATTCATTTCTACATTTTAATATATATATATTATATATATATTATATATATATATATATATATATAATTGTAGAAATAATTTTAAGATTTTTTTAATATTAATTTTTAATTAATTTAATTGAGTTTTTATTTTAGTTTCACCATTATTAGTGAATGAATAACTTTGAATAATGATTATGAGCAAAGCTTACTATCTAATAACAAGGATTCCACCATTCATCCTTAGACAGGATTGTTCAATTTTTACTCCACAACAAGTTCAATTTTTTGCCGCACAAACTATTGCTTAACATGCATTTCAAAATATGTATTTCAAAAACAAAACCCCGATGGAAAAAATTTAAACTAACTAACTACTACTCGAACTATTTTTCTTTGAATATTAATTAAATAATCATAAATTTAGACCGATATTAATTTATAGGCCTCAATTAATTTAATGATCTTAAAAAGGACAATCATGTAGTAGATTGAAGTTAAAAACAATTTTTACACAAATATTTTTATTCATTTTACCAATTAAATTTAAAATGTTCACAACTATAATTTAAATTTAAAAGGTGGACAAATATAACTTACATGGGTTAATACGTAAAACATGTGTTTCAATCAACTAATTATATTAAGATTTTAAATTTAAAAAACACTCATATATATTTATGATGAGGATGATGATAGTGGTTACCATTCACTGAGACTTTGGTTTATTAGACTTATAATTTTTTTAGTTTTTAGTTGTCTAGCTTTTAGTTTTTCTTGGCGAGATTGATGATGTAGCTTTCTTTTTTTTTCTCTACGGTCTCCCAAATTTCTTTTGTCTTGCATCGCCACTTCATCTCTTTTGGTTCTTGAGATATTGGTGTCTTAGCTTCGCAATCTATTGTGTTCGTCCATTTGAAAATAGTTGGAGAAGATGTTAATATATATATAGAGAGAGACTTATATTACATATATATAATATGAGAAGTTTTTAATTTATAAATAGTGTTTAATACAATTCTATGAGCCAATATTATGAATTATCGCTACCACATATTTAAGAAATTATAACTCATTTTTTGGTTTTTTTAATTAATTAATTTAATAAATAAAAAAACATAACTACTTGAAATAAATCTAAAATATTGATTATGAATACTATTAAAAATATTATAAAATATTAAATAGAAGATAAACCCTTACAAACAGCCTATTAATTATTTATAATAAAAATAAAATAGTATAAACCTATTCCAAATAAATACATGTAAAATTAATTATTATTATGATTTTTTTCAATAATATTTACATTATTTTATTAATATGCAAATTAATATAATATCATTTAATATAATCTATCATTTAGTAATTATATTTTTTAAGTTTAAGATTAACCATATATTTATATAAATAATTTTAACTTTAAACTTCATCAATAACATTACATTTACGTTCACCTTCATTTAATACCCTACCTTGTTCATTTTATTTTAATACCATATTACTATAATCAAAATATTTTATATAATTACTTATATAAACAAAGTACCTACATCAAAGGCTGGCCTTCCGTATGTTATCACTAATGCAGCAGATTACATAAATATTCTACTGCATAATTTGTGAATCGGTAGATTAGTAAAGCCTGGTGTCCTATGTGCTTTGCATATGAATTTCTTTTCGATCTCTTCTATAAGTGGTTAATAAATTATGTGAAAGTGGATAATTGATCTATAAATAATTTGTTTTGAGGATGAACTATATTAGTTGGTTTGAAATATATTGACAAAAATTTTAAAATATTTTGTATTTTAGTATAATTTATTTCTATAAACGTCTATTGAGACCTCATCTCTTTCAGTTTATTGAAACATAATGTGGTTCTGAAATGGCGCATTTTTAGCTGAGTATACTGTAAATTTAGGTGGAAGATATTATATGTCGGCTTACACCGTGTGGCCCTTTCATGTATGTATTAGCTAAGGCATTGGTGAAAATATATCTATTGAAACTTTGGGGAAAAGAAAAAATAATCAGAGTGAAATCACGCTCATAAATTTTAATCACAATGGACTCGCCGCTGATTTCTGGAATGGTTGTATTTGCATATGGAACATTGATGGTACTTGCAATTATCTCCTTTTTCAGATGGTGCGTCGCATTGTGGAGATCACCCGGTCTTTCCTCGGCAGATATTGGGAGATTGAGATATTTCAGGTACAGAAGGGCACATGATTTAAAAGGCGAGGAGGAGCTGTGTATTATCTGTTTGTGCAACTTTGAAGAAAACGAAGAAGTGAGATTGCTTCCGCAGTGCCCCCATTACTTTTACAAGGTCTGCATCGATCGGTGGTTGAAATTAAAGAGGACATGCCCTGTCTGTATTAAGGCAGTACACGTAGAAAATATGTTGGGCGACCACGACAATAGAAACGAAAACGATATATCTAATGGGATCGCCGGCATTCCGCTTGTCTCTCACGACAGCGTGCAAATAATCATCACAGTGAATTGTGACCAACAGCAGAATCTGAACAACATAGCTCCAACGCTGGCCCATAGCTAGATACGACGAAGTTGTCTCACTCAGAGTACATACCCGCCGCCATTTTCGCTTCTGAAAATTACAAGGTTCACATACATTTCTTTTTTAAATTAGGGAAAAAAATGTTTATACGAGAGTACTGCGATATGTGCAATATGTTGGGCCTAGAGCATCTTTTAAAAATGTTTAGGCTCACCTAAAATTCATATTATTCAGACTTAAGGGGATACGTAAGGTCAGTTTAATAGTTATTATTATTGGGATATAAAGAAATATATTAACAATTTAATATAAAATTTAGTAAAAGTGAAAGTTTTTTTTGAGTCAATAATAAGTAAGTAATTATGGTTGGTGTCATTTTTTAGATAAAAATTATAAATCAAAGTGCATTGGCCATATTCATTTGGTAAAAGTGAAAACCTTGTATGTTACAAGTAGGTAACTCAAGACTATGTGGTTGTCTCTCTTTCGTGGACATTCTTATATCTAAGAATAAGAATAAGGATGGTTCACTCACCCACTCAGTGTTCTGGAAGAAAACGTATACTAACCATACTAACCAGTATCTTCATGCCGACTCCCAACATTTCCCTGCTCAAAAGTTGGGTGTTCTTAGCACCCTAGTTACTCGTGCCCTAAGGATTTCTCATAATGAGAGCTTCTATAATGAAAAATCTCATCTCCTTAATGTCTTTGTGGAGAATGGCTATAGTAGGCGCCTGGGTCAAAAGACTTTCCTTAAAGCCTCTAAAAATTCGTTAATTAAAAAAGAACCTAGAGAATGCCTGCAAGGTGTCCATCTTCCCTATATCGAGGGAACCATAGACAAGATTGCTTGGATCTTTAAGAAGTAAGACATTTCCTCAACCTTTAGACCCCTCAATACCATTCGTAAATCCCTGCCTTCTATTGGTGAAAGATCCCATTGACCCTAAAGACATGAAGGGTGTCTACTTGATCCCTTGTTCTTGTGGGACCCATTATATCAAGGAAACAAGGCGCTCCATCCATCAAAGGATCAACGAACATGCAATTGACCTAAGACATGGGAGAACCAAGTCTTCAGCATAGCATGCCGAAAAGACCAAGCATGTTGTTTGTATAGAGGAGGCCAAGGTCATTGCAAAGGTTGTGCAGTTCCATCACCATAAATTCAGGGAAGCTATTGAAATTGAAAGAAGGCCTGAAAATCTCAATAGAGATGACGGCTTGAAGATAAATAACTATTGGATCCCTGCCCTTTCTACTTACTCTTGCTTTGGTTGTTACCCTTAGTTTCCCAGATCTTTCTCCTTTGAGCCTTGTCTTTTCGTTCCCCCTAGGCTTTCTCCTTTGGCTCTGGGGTTTACTTTTGGTCCTGTTCTTAACCTTATCGTTTTCATAATATGTCGTTCTTTAATAGCTTATTTTTCCTTTTAATAAACATTATTATTAAAAAAAAACATTTACCTATCCCTAGCGATTTAAATAATTAATTAAATTAGTTAATGAAACTACCTTACAATAATATTTTATTAAACAATGGAATGAATAAATAAATATTAATTATATATAATAAATAATAAATATAGAAATTAAATTAAATAAAAGAAATTCAGCTAAATGATCTTTAATAGTTTATTATTTCCCCCCTATATAACAATTCTAAAAATAAGACCCCCCTTTTACCTATCTCCTAAGGATTTAATAAATAATTAAATAAGTATTTACATTAATTATTATATAATAATAAATTAATATTTTCTAACAGCCTTTTTTTTAATTCAATAAGAAATTTAATATGAATAATTTATGTAATATTTTAATTATTTAGTAGATGAGAGATTTAAATTACTATAATATTTGTTTTATTACCTTTTGACTAAAAATTAAATGGTATTTATAATATAATTTAATATATAATATTATTTTTTAATTTTCAACATTATCTAGTCTTTTTTTATAGATGTTGATAGTCAACCTAGTCAACCTAGCTATTTGGAGGATCTGCTCTCCCTATTTAAGATGTAGCGATCTGATCCTCAACTTGTACTGACCATGGACCACACTAGTTCGCTAGTTGGTTCGAAACGCGTCCACAAAGGTCTTTCTACATGTAAATTAAGTTCTTTTATAACTATTATGGATCACAAATGCCTCAATTCAACAATTGTGTATTATCTATTTGTGCAACTTCAAAGAAAACGAAAAAATAAGATTGCTTCCGCAATGCCCACGACTTTCACAACCTCTGCATCGATGGGTGGTTGAAATAGAAGAAAGCATGCCGTATATTACCCCAGTGATAATCAAACTACATTCACCACCAACAACAACTACTAAGTCATAAGTATCTTGATATAAATTTTCTCACAAATAGATATAAAAATATACAATATATATTAACAAATGAATAAAGAAAATATACAATATATATTAATAAAAAAATAAAAGTTGATTTATTTCAACCATAAATTTCAAATTATTATGTTGATAACATGTTGTCTTTGTTATCAGATAACTTAGCAAATTTATCTACCATCATTCTATAGATTAAAAGATTGTGTAATTCAGTTTTATTGCAGATTGATATATTGTGTCTATTAATAAAAAATAATGCTAATTTATTTGATTCATAACTTCCAATTTATTATATATTGTTTTTGTTTTTGTGATCAAATAACCCAGCAAAAACTTTTAAGCGTTTGTTGTATAGTGATCGTACACGTTCTGAAATAGTGTCATTAAGTTTTATATAAATAGACATATTATTTTTATTGTATTTTTCAAGGTTTGGAAATTGATTCTTTTTATCTGTGATTTAAATTTGGTTTTGGACATTTTCGATTATTATTAAATCTCATAAAAACATGCTTCATTAATTTTTTTTTCTATCTCCTTTTATATATATTATTATATATATATATATATATATATATATATATATATATATATAATAATAAATAAATTCATATAGAAAAACAAAATAATGTTTAGTAGAGTAATATTGAATAAAATCATAATAAACTCATTCTAATTGGAGTCTACTCTTATTCTAGATTTATATACATGGCTCTTACAGGTGAATGTGTTGTCTTCCTTTAAAGAATCAGTGCAGCAATCAGTTCAGTTTGATGCCATGGTGGAGGAGTATGACTCTATAGTTCGTAACAGTTTTTGGGATGTGGTCTCGAGACTGGAGGACAAATTAGTGGTGAGCTCCTGTTAGTTTTACAAGGTAAAGCAAGTTGTAGATGGTAGTGTGGAGAAGCATAACGCTAGATTTGTGGCCCCTCACTTTTGATAGGTAGAGGGGATTGACTATGATGAGACCTTTGTTCCTGTTGAAAGGTACTCTTCAATCATATTTATATTCGCACTATTGGCACAAATGGATTGAAAGATACATCAGATGGATGTAAAGGTAGCCTTCCTTAATGGCATGATTGAAGAAGAGGTGTACATATAGTAGCCTAAAGGTTGTTTTAAAACCTTTGATAGTGAGTAGCATGTGTGCTGACTCAAGAGAGCATTGTATGGGCTGAAGAAACCACCCTTTTCTTGGTACACTTCGCTGGGTTGGGCTTTATGGCATTATGATTTATGTTGATGATCACATACTGACAGGTGATGATTAGTTGATCAAGTATTGCAAGGAAGACCTTGCGAGAGAGTTTCAGATGAAGGACATGGGGTTCATGCATTAATTTGTTGGCATGGATGTCTGGCATGGAGATGGGGAGTTGTTTGTGTCTCAGGGAAAGTATGCTAATGAGATACTGAGGAGATTGCTCATGGAGAGTAGTAAACGCATGGAGATTCCTTTAGAAGGTAACTAGAAGAAGGATGATGCTACTTCAGGGAAGTAGTGAAAGCTATTGTTTAGAGGAAGCTTGTGGTTTCACTCATGTACTTGGTGAACGCACAACCCCATATGTGCTATGTAGTTAACCAACTTACTCAGGTGATGGTTAGGCCTACCAAGCTTTATTGGAAGGTGGCAAAGTATGTGTTGAGATACCGAAGGGGAACTTCTTAGTACGGATTATGTTACACATGGACAGAGGGAGTGAAGCTTCAAGGCTTCACCAATGCAGATTGGGAAAGGATTCCATTTCACAGAAGAGCACATTGGACAGTATATTAAGTATTGGGTTAGTGACAATTTCTTGGTACAAGAGGAACCAGAGATCAGTTGCACTCAGTTCGGTAGAGGCAGAGTACATAGTTGGGAGTTAGGCAACATGTTAGGCCATATAGATGAGGAAGATCCTGGTTGGCTTGTTTGTTCAACAGATGGATCCAAGTGTTATTTACTACGATAATCATAGCTGTATCAAACTCTATGAAAATCCATATTTTCATTATTGGTCCAAGCATATTGATATCCGATATCATCATCTCAGTCATTGTGTATTGAGGCAGATTATGTTGTTAGAGTACATTCCCACTGAGGAACAAGATGCTGAGATTTTAACAAAGGCATTGTCATGATGTAAATTCGAGTTTCATAGAGAGAAGATCAAGGTACCTGATAATCTCTTTCTTATTGAGAGAGAGTGTTGAGAAATGACAACAAAAAAATCCAATTTAAATTTGTCCTTGAATTTAAACTATGAATTAAGATTGAACTCTATTCTCATAGAAAATTGTAAATAGTTAATTAAGTTTAATTAACTTAATTGTCTTAGGAATTTAGAGTTCAAAGTATTTTTGAAGTCATGTATATGTTCTCCCTAAGTTTTATGGGTCCATGATGAGTTTAAGTGTGAGTTATAATTAGATAAATCAGTTTACTTAGTTATGTTCAGTTAAATTAGTTCCAATCTATTTGAGGAACTAGTAGAGAGCTAACAAACAGTTGGTGCACTAGTACGCCCACAAGTATCACTGTAGTTAACTGAAGATTCCCTCATCAGAAACTCATGCATGTGGATTCTGAGAAAGACCAAGTTGAGACTAGAGTGCAGGGACAATGTACTATTAATTGTATGATTTAATGAGTTGTATAGATCATGCATGCAATCAATAATTCAACCTAGATTGGATTGTGCAGTTTTGGAAGCATTGGATTCTCATTAATATGGGGTATGCAGCCATAGAAATTGCACAAGACAATAGGGACTTGGAGGGAATCAAATTTGGCAAAGTATTGGCCAAGAGCTTGCTTGTGAGCTCACAGAGTTGAGCATACCTGTGCGGAATTGTTATAGTGAGAGCAAGCTTTGTATCTTCACTCATATTTCTGATATATGTAATACAGATAGCGAGGTTTTGAGTAGTGGATTTCCCCATATACATCTTGTTTTATGTAACATTCATTTATCTTCTTCTTGTGCAATATTGTTTTCATCGATCTATTGGCTTCTGCTTGTTGAAAGTAGAAGTAGATTCTTGTTCTGTGCTTTAGTACATCGCATGAGTTTGTGAATATATAGGAAATTATACAAAAATTAGAAGATATACAATGGCAAGAAACACAAAAAAACACACATAGATTTTCCCCTGTGTACCAAAAACAGGACTACCAGATTGATTTTCCATTATATTCCTTCAACGTTAGATTACATATATATACATGTCGAAGCATTCATAAACCCCAATCCACTAACCATGGATTAGAACATAATTGTAGTTCCCTTGACTGGATCTACAAAATACCATGGGTAAAAAACCATCATGCCCAAAACCATTTGTAAAACACATGCACAAAACTATAGGTAGCTCCTCCCACCTAATGTACAATCCAAAAAAAATTCTCGGGGTGCTTCCCACCTAAAATATAACACACACCCAACACTGATGTCTTAGCTCTATGCCTTCTTTACTTTCATTCTCAAATTAGCACAATATTATGAATCCAAATTATAGAGGTTCTCCACTCGAACCCTGATCTGCTTCACTTGTCCTCTATATATGTGATGAAGGAAATCATTTCCTTTGCTAAATATCACATCGTAGCTATGGTCCTCCAACATGGAAACTAAAACTAAACTCTTCTTTAGAGCCATAACATACATGACATTTTTTAATGTTTCAGGAGAAACATACTCCCTATGAAAAGTAGCAGCACCGATGCTAGTCACACTATACCTTACATCATCTCGCATCTCAATGTGCATCTTGAGTTCCTTCTCCTCCAAATTACTAAAAAATTCTTTATTGCCCGCCATATCGAATGAGGCTCCACTATCTATATACCACATACTACCCATCACCGATGTCACCATGCATGAAATGAGGGTGAAATGCAACTCGAATTGTGAAGTTCTAACTTCACCTACCACTCCTCTTGAGGGCTTCTTGGTGGCCTTATTGTGTATACACTTCTTGGTGTAGTGTCTTAGCTCATGATAGTGAAAACATTTAATCTTGTACAAGTCTTTCTTCTTGCCACCCTTACTAGAATCCCCTTTTGATTATGATTTATTCCCCTTCCTTTTCTTTTGCTTTCCATCCAAGGCCCAATTGTCCTCATCATCATGCTTGGATGAGGTTCTATCTCTGGTGCTCTGCCCTACCTATTCTTGCACCAAATCAAACCATAAATTCTCCTACTTTGGTAGATTCTCCCTCTGATTTATCGAGTCTTGTACCTAGTGTAGAGCTATAACTAGGGTCTCTCACACCGCTAATTATTCCACATTAATAAGTCAATCCGGGAACGTTTTGTTATTGCAAAGAGTAGCTCAATCTGAGGCTATCTGTCCGAATAATGCTTAGCAGTATAGTGTTCAGAAGATTCAAAAGAAAGCAGATGCTAAGTTGTAACTAAACTAACTCAAAAGATAGAATCACACAACACAGTTGATCAGTCAAGGGTACGGAAGAAATAACCCATCCCTCTAGAAACTGATAAAGAAAGGAAATTAGAGCATGGACTTATAGGTATGGGAGCTAAGCAGTGTCTTGCTGAGGCTCACTATAGCCTTAGGCCTTCTCCCACACCACACAACAAAGGCAGGTAAATAAAACGACAGAAAGTAAAATGGAACATCAAAATGGAAATGGAACAGCAATGATAAAATGGAATAGCATTAATAAAATGGAACAATAATGATAAAATGGAACAGCCGTAATAAAATGGAACAACAATGATAGAATGGAAAAGCAGTAATAAAATGGAACAACAATCCTTGATGAATTATGGAACAGCAACCATCACCCGTATGTACATGTTCTATACTAATATAGCAATTTGAGAATGATGAATGATATAACTATGTTTCTAAACAGAGTAACGCTACTTTCAAGTCCCACAAATATGATTTCACATGGATCCAATGACAGTAACATTCATTCCAACACTTTGTTACAGAAATAGCTGATTAAAGATGCAATTCAACCTTGAATAGATCCAATTGTACAATGCAGAGACATTATATGGAGAAATCATTCAGATATTGATTATAACAGAGCATAGCATATCATATGAAAGATATATCATATTACTAAATAATAAAGATAAACAAACCACACGCAAATCACCGTATAATGATACAAAAGCAAGTGTCCTTCGGAGCCGGGCCCTTAGCTGCCAATGGCACACTGCCTTAAGTTACTCCAGACACAGAGACGAAATGAACACCAAGTCTATTATATTAATCACATCAAACAAAGTATAAGAAAATCAGGTCTCAGTGAAACTCAATGATCAAAGTTGTTTTGAAACTGTAAAATTACAAAAACAGTTGTCCCCCTGCTCAATGACGATGTTCCTTTATATAAAAGAAATGACGGAAGTATCTAGATAATCAAAGATAAGTTAAAGCAGCGATCCCTCAGGATTGAAGATCCTGAGGGATTCGCTAATCGTTTAATCCTTCTCTTTTCTTTCTTGCGTTCGCCAACTCAGTATCCTGCATTCTTTTCTTGGACTATTCAGCAGTGATTTTGTTGTTTGCATCCGGTTCCCCGGTGGAGGGACAGCAGTTATTTTTTCTCTGCTTCTCGCTTTTGGACGGCAACTCCTTGCTTCCACGTCTTCCTGCATAGAAAAATGTCAATTATTAGCACTTGAGCTTCCTTCGTCTATTCTTGCACATTCCTTTGTCTTCTTTGAATTCATAATGTAGAAAAGGTTACAATTATTATTGAAAAACTACTAGATTTCCTGTCAAAAGCATACCTTCCAAGTGCTCCACACACCCCCCTGCTTACCCTATTTCATGGCCTCATGAAAACATTATAGTTGACATGCAAGGCGGTGAGAGAATAGGCCGGAGAAGGGATCTCGTGAGGAGGCCGACAACCGTGATGAGCAACTAGATTATCAAAGAACTGATCTACTTGATCTGCAAGCATCTCATACAAGGCCTGATATCCAGGTGCAGGGTGCCAAATAATTGGACTACGAAATCGATAACCCAACCAGGATGGCCCTGCTCGTAGAATCTGTTCCCCATAAAGGCTCAATCGGCTGGAAGCCAGCTCAAAATTCTCGTATTTGAATGGTTCCCTGAGCTGGATGTTAGGGTTAGAGGTCCGGTATCGAAATTTTGCAGCATCGATGGCAAGGTCTTTAATAGTCAGGAAATATTCCAGACTATTTCGGATCAAGTCTTCGTGCATGGGTCCTAATATCTTGATGACACCTGGGATCCTCATAAGGCTCATATGCTCTTTCCATAGCGTCACTGGGTCTCTAGGTTCAGCTCGTACCCATAAATCTATGCTATTCTCTTGTCTCTGAAAGGTGTTATAAGCTCTGAGCCATTTCAGCTGATTAACCCCAAATGAGATAAAGGCTTGGAATTGTATATCGCCAACAAAAGGGCTAGGCTTTAAATCAGTTTCCTGGTCTAACACAAGGTTGTGCAAGTAAAACTCGCACAATAACCTTTGAACCTTAACTCCATAGTGCTTGCAACAGTCTATAAAATCATTAACATTATTGATGTGGATAGGTGCTCCTGCCCTAACGACTTTTATTTTCAATCGCAAATATCTTTCAAGTAAAAATAAAGCATAATTTCTAGCAGGGGCCCTACAAGTCAAAACGTCATTATACAAGGAACACATAGTGTCCATCTACTTAACAACACTATCTAATTGACGAGTTACCTTAGCAACCTTTTCCTGCTCCTTTTGCCATCCTTCAAAGGCCTGGCTCTCGGACTGACTAATGTCCCGAAGTTGTTGTTGTAGCTCTTCGTATTTCTCCCTGGGGACTGTTTGTTCTCGCAGCTGCTCAGCTTCTTGCTGAGCTTCCTTCATCATTTTGTGCAAGGTCCTAGTTTTTGGATCCTTTTTCCACAAAGCCGTAGAGGGTGGAAGTTTAACCTGGACCTTTCTATTACACTTCTTAGAGTTTAGGACCCGAATTACCCTCGAGGGTGGTGCTTCTGTTTGGACCTCTTTGCTTTCTATTTCGTTCTTAACACGAATAAAGGGTTGTTGTGGTCCTCCTGCCATCGGAGCCTCTTGCTGTTCCATTGGAATGTCCATCCGTTCTTCAGGGTCAG
Source organism: Pinus taeda (assembly GCA_000404065.3). NCBI lineage: Eukaryota > Viridiplantae > Streptophyta > Pinopsida > Pinales > Pinaceae > Pinus > Pinus taeda. The sequence goes on along the minus strand of APFE030128964.1, from coordinate 52,947 downwards.
ATGGAACAACAGTCTGTTCCTCTACGATATTTGGAATAGCAGTTTGTTCTCCCATGTTATTTGGAACAGCACCCTGTTCCTCATTATCATTTGGAACAGCAGACTGTTCCTCGGTAGTAGGTCTCCTGATGGGGTTTCGACCAACAAAACGGGTTCTTATCCTCGGGGTTCTTGCTACAGTGGCCCTCCTCCTTTTCCTTGCGGTCCTTTGTATTCTCAAATTGGCTTTCAAAATTCGAATTTGCTGCCGGAGCCTGGCTATAGTGCCCAGCAACCTCTGCTGTTTCTTTCTTAATTTCTTAATTTCCTTTGCCTCGGCAGAGGGTTTGGCCCTTAAGCCCGCTCCTTCTTCATCTGGGATATCTTCCAGCGTCTTGGGGACAGATTGTCCTTGATTGTTGTCTTCCATTTCATTATCATAACCAGGCAGGTTTTCTTCTTTTGCCTTTTCTGCATGCATTTCTTCGGGTAATTCTTCCTCTGTGGGACCGTCAGGGACGCCTACTGTGCTGGAGGGCTGGCCATATTCCCCCATATTGGCCAGAACTGCTGCCAATTCCTCCTCACCTACAGGGTCCTGCAATGGGCTACCCCCTAGCTATGCTATTTCTTCTTCTTGATTGCCCTGTTCGGTGGCCATTTCTTCCTCAGAGTGCTCATCTTCTTGGTTGCTCTGTTCGGTGGCCATTTCTTCCTCAGAGTGCTCATCTTCTTGGTTGCTCTGTTCAGTGGCCATTTCTTCCTCAGAGTGTTCATCTCCTTTTTCAATTCCTCCTTCCGGCTGGTCAGTCTCGGCCCCTGTTTGCTCAACATTTCCTTCGGAGGGTCCTCCTTCTAGTTCTGGAGGTTCGTCCGCAATTTCAATTGGCTGGGCCATGGTTCCCTGAATCCTTTCCAGCCTTCCTCGTATCAGGGCCAGCCGGGCTGACTTCCTTGGTTTTCCAGGTTGGTCAGGTGTGCCAGCAGGTTCTCTGGGTTCCTCTGGTCATTCTGGCCTACCGGAGGGTTGTTTCCGTTTTGGAGCAGCATGTCTTTCTGCTGCTGACTCCTTGCGTCTCTCTAATCGTTCTGGTGTGCTGGAGGACTGTTCAAGTTTTGGGGATGGTACAGCCGATCCCCCCTCGACTATTGCAATCAGTTCCTCCCAAGTGCTTTGCTTTTGAGTGAGACTGTGGCTCACTATTAACCGAATCAGTCCATGGTGGCTAACGACTGCATCTATGTGCTGGGCCTTCTTCAGGCTTCGGGCCGCGTCATGTAGTAGCGAATTTAAAAGTGCAGGGAGATTTACAGAGCATTTTCCTTTTAAAACAGCTAAAATTTTCAGGTGACGAGGTCTTACCACATCTTTTCTCCCTTCGCAGGTGATATAACTTTGCACTGTCTTCGCTAGCTCGGTCCAGGGTTCCCCTAATGTTGTCGGCAGAACTCCTTTCCCTTTGATTATCAAGCTTTCGCCTTCGTCCTGGAAAATTTCCATAGCTTTTTGTAATCGTTCCTTCTTCAGCGTCCATATGGGTCCAGCAGCTAGTAATCCTGAGACTTCTGTGATGATATCCTCCGTAACCGCTATCCGCCTTCCTCCTACTATGGAGTAATTTTCCTGCAAATTTTGCAGGAATTCCAATGCCACTAGTTCGTTTGATTCTTGCAGGCGGCTGAAATAATTCAACCATCCTGCATTTTCCAGGATTTTGCGAGCAGCAGCGAAGACTGTCAGCTCGTGAGGTTCGCTTCGGACCGTCTTTCCGCCCATGATTCTACTTAGAAATGGAACAGCAACTGCTTGCGGTGTTTGCGACGGGGAGAGGATGATCGTTGCCAAATTTTGAAAAAGATCACAGAGCATGCAACGAAAAAAGGATCGTGGATGGCAATCTCCGTAGAATGGAATCATCATACCGTTAAACCATTTCATTCCTTCGTACATTATCTTGCCCGAATGGTGTGCAGCCACGTAATCCATGGAGTAATGAGGTTACCTCCCCCGCGCGATCTGATAGGCTGTCCCCAACCATCAAAGAGAGGAGCAGCAGCCAGTCGGAAGTCAAATCATAAAGAACAGCATATGGAATTATGCCATGTTTTAGAAAAACAACGAAATGTTGAAATCGAGGCAAAAAGGTAGATCGCATTTTATATAAGAGCCTGCGTGATATAATGAGGAGCCGGGGGATTGGACGTCTGTCAAGTGTACGAAGTCTCCAGTAGTCATTGTCAATTCCGTTGCCATGATCGGTGGTAATAAATATTCATGTGATATATATATCGGGGTGTGACATATGATTTATGCAAAGGATATAAGAGACAAAAATATTTAATATCATACCTGTTGGTGTAAATATTACGACTTCTATGTCATTAACAGAGCTTTGCTACCAACAAGTGTTCATAACCTTGGCAGAGTTGTTTATTTCACCCTCCGGAACCATGATCCTTTGTGTATGTTCTGAAGAGTGCTTTGTCAAAATGCAGGCCATTATGCTGGCTTGGTAACTAGATAGCCATAATGCCATTCACAAAGTAGGCGCGAAACGTGGTCAGGCCGGCTCGTGATGAAACCCCCTGTTCCAAGGTTTGCTTGTTAATTTACCTTCGGACCATATCCCTGGTGTGGTGGCCGTAATGGGAATTCCACTTCGCTTCCATCCTTATGATCATGGTAGGTTGGCTCTCAATGAGACCCCCTATCCTGGATTTGACAATTTTCATATTTTGTTTTTGTTTTCTTTTGCAGAGCACCTCTCTTCTTTGTTTATTTCCACATAAGGGTGGTTCCGCACTCCTTAAGAGCGGGGAATGGTGGAAGAAGTCTTATGATCCCAACAGACAGATATAAATCGTTTGTTATTACTCCTAAGTAATAATCAAGAAAGATTTTTAGGGAAATCATCATGATAAAGATCACCAACCAGGGTTCGGTAATAAGACAATGATAGCGAAGATGAAAAGTTAATGTCCCTCCTCTTGTCCTCTTATACATACTGGCTTCATAGTAATAGCGATTTATGATGTGCTGATTTCGGTATATCATGGTTTATGTTCATCGCATGAATTCATTGTTGTATCTAAAAGATTGGGGAGACCATGGGTGCAAAGCATCCCAATAAGGGCAAAAACATGCCGATGGCATTCCCGAGAGAAGAATCCATTCGTAGGATACCATTTCTTTGAGAGGAACAACGGAAAATCGCAAATGTTGTTCCTTCTAAGAAAGGAACAGCAAAGACACTCAAATGATGTTCCTTTTGAAGAAGGAACAGTAAAAATACGCAAATGTTATTCCTTTTGAAGAAGGAATAGCAAAAACACGCAAGTGCTGTTCATTTTGAAAAGGAACAGCAAAATCACACAAGTGTTTTTCCTTTTGAAAAGGAACAGCAAAATCACACAAGTGTTGTTCCTTTTCGCAAAGGAACAACAAAAACATGCAAATGATGTTCCTTTTGAAAAGGAACAGCAAAAACACACAAGTGTTGTTCCTTTTTGCAAAGTAACAGCAAAAACACACGTGTTGTTCCTTTTGAAAACGAACAGCAAAATCACACAAGTGTTGTTCCTTTTCGCAAAGGAACAGCAAAAACATGCAAATGTTGTTCCTTTTGAAAAGGAACAGCAAAATCACACAAGTGTTGTTCCTTTTCGCAAAGGAACAGCAAAAACACACAAGTGTTGTTCCTTTTTGCAAAGGAACAACAAAAACACACAAGTGTTGTTCCTTTTTGCAAAGGAACAACAAAAACACACAAGTGCTGTTTCTTTTTGCAAAGGAACAGCAAAAACACACAAGTGTTGTTCCTTTTCGCAAAGGAATAACAAGACCACACAAATGTTGTTCCTTTTGAAAAGGAACAGCAAAAACACGCCAATGTTGTTCCTTTTTTAAAAGGAACAACAGAAACACACAAGTGTTGTTCCTTTTCGCAAAGGAACAGCAAGACCACACAAATGTTGTTCCTTTTGAAAAGGAACAGCAAAAACACGCCAATGTTGTTCCTTTTTGAAAAGGAACAGCAGAAAGACACAAGTGGAACAGCAAAAATACTTAGAATGCAAACAGAGAATCAAGAGAGCATATATATAGGATGTTATGTACAAGTTATGAAAAAAATGAATTACTTAAGTTATAGGTGAGGAAGATTTCGCTTCCTCTCCTAAAATTTCCATATCAGTATCTTGTCGTAGCTACTGACAGAAGGATTCCCGAGTGAGTGGCTTTCGATAGAGACGAACTCGGTGTCCATTTACTTTGAATGTGTATCCAGAACCGTCAATTGTGATCAGGGTAAGGGTCCCATTATCATGTACCTTCTGGATTTTGTATGGTCCTAACCATCGAGTCTGGAGTTTCCCCGGGAAGTCCTGAAACCGAGAGTCGTATAACAGAGCCCAGTCTCCTTCATGAAAGACTTTATTCTTGATAACTGCATCATGCCATTTAGCTCGCTGTTGTTGAATCAATGCTGTATTTTGTAATGCAGAGAGCCTGATTTCGCCCAATTCATTAATCTGCTGTAATCGATTGATTTGTGCCTCACTCAGATTTAGGCCGACTTCCTGTGCAGTTCATAGCGTTTGGATTTCGAACTCTATGGGGAAAATTGGTTGTTTTCCAAACACTAATTGATAAGGCGAATAGCCTGTAGTACTTCTCCATGTGGTTCTATAGGCCCACAGTGCCTCAGGTAGTCGAGCGGCCTAATCACGCCTATTTGATGCAATGGTTTTTGTTAAAATTGATTCTATTACCTTATTACTACTTTCTACTTGCCCATTTTCCTGCGGATGGTATGGGGTAGTGATCTTATGTTGGACATGATAATTGTTAAGTGTTGCAGCTAATTTATTTCCAACAAATTGTGGTCCACCATCTGTAATTAGTTCTCTCAGAAATCCATAACGTACAAACAAATGGAACAAGAATTGTATTACAGAGTCTTCTGTAGCCTTGGGCAATGATTCAGCCTCGACCCATTTAGTAACATAGTTTTTCGCCACCAGAATGTATGTCCTCTGATTTGATGATGGATTAATGGGCCCGACGAAGTCAAGAGCCCATCGTTCAAATGGCTCAATGACCAATTGTGGTCTCAGGGGCATTTCATCGGCTTGGCCAGGTCTTCTTTCTCGCTGGCAGCTGTCACAGGCTTGTGCAAATTTTTTCGCATCTTTAAAAATTGTAGGCCAATAGTATCCCGTCTGCAATACTTTATGTGATGTTCTCTTTTCAGCAAAGTGTCCCCCACATGGTCCGTCATGGCAAGCTTTTAGAATGTCGAAGATCTCGTCTTCTCGAATACACCTCCTGATTTGCATATCTGCCCCTGTATGGAACAAATGACCTCTAATCCACGAAAATTGAGTGCTCTTCTGAACAATCTGCTTACGTTCCTGAGGGGTTAAGTGTTTTGGTAGCTTACCTACTACAAGGTAATTGGCAACATCATCATACCAGGGTGTTCGAACAGCAACAGCAAACAGGTGTTCATCAGGAAATTGATCTTCTACTGCTGCTGTTTCGATTGACTTCGGTATTCGTGAGAGAAAATCGGCTACAGGGTTCTCCTTTCCAGGTCGATCCTTGATGGTGATATCGAACTCTTGCAATAAGATCAACCATCTGGTTATTCTAGCATTCGTAACAGGTTTATTTGCCAAATATTTGATAGCAGAATGATCTGTATATAACACAACGGGATAGCCTGTGATATAATGTCTAAATTTGTTAACAGCATGTATTACAGCCAGGAATTCCTTTTCAGCAACAGTATAATTGAGTTCGGCAGAGGATAAGTTTTTGCTGAATAGTAGATAGCATATGGTCTCTTATCCTCTTCTTGCCCAGGACTGCACCAATTGCTGTATCTGAGCATCAGATGAGATTTGGAATGGCAATTCCATTGGTCCTCGAAGGACTCGGGTTGTGATACAGCTCTTCAATTCCTTAAAAGCCTGGTACATTTTTCTGTCCACAAGAAATCAACATTCCAGTTAGAGCATATAGAGGTGCAGCAATACGTGAGTAATGTTCTATAAATCGTCTGTAATACCCAGAAAATCCAAGAAAACTGCGTACCTCTGTTTGAGTAGTGAGGGTAGGGATAAGCAAAAGAATCTAAATTTTGGCCGGGTCTACCTGGATTCCAGCTGCTGAAATATAGTGCCCTAGAATGAGCCCTTCTGTCATCATCATGTAACATTTTTCGTGGCTCAGACAAAGTCTGGTAGCGATACAACGTTGTAGGACTTTTTGCAGGGTATCTAAAGCTGGGTCAAAATCATCTCCATATGGTGTAAAGTCATCCATGTACACCTCAAGTCCATCGTTTATTAGATCTGCAAAAATGCTAAGTACAACTCTTTGGAATGTAGCAGGGGCATTACATAGGCCGAAGGGCAGTACTTGATAGGCAAACGTTCCCCAAGGGCAAGTAAAGGTAGTTTTATCCTGGTCTTCAGGGGCAATTTGGATTTGGTTGTATCCGCTGAAGCCGTCCAGGAAAGAAAAGATTTTCTTCCCTGCTAAAGTGTCCAATACTTGGTCTATAAATGGGAGAGGGAAGTGATCCTTCTGTGTGGCTTTATTTAACTCCCTGTAATCCACACAAATCCGCCATTTTCCATTTTTCTTGGGTACCACCACCAGGGGAGAGACCCATTTACTATCGGAGATGGGATAGATAAAATTAACATCTAAAAGTTTCTGAAGTTCGGCTTTTACTACCTCTTTCAGATGGGGGTTGAGTCTTCTTTGCGGCTGATGAACAGGTCTTGCATCTTTTTCTATATAGATGTGGTGGGTGCATAATTGGGGATCGATCCCTTTCATGTCAAGGTAATCCCACACAAATGCTCCTTGATATTTTCATAACAGATTAACGAGCTTTGTTTCTTGGTCTGGTGTAAGGTTGGCATTGATATTTAGAGTCTTACCATGTTCAATTTCCACTACTTTACTATTGGCAACAACAGTCACTGGTATTGTTTGGTCATGTGCACCTTTCAAAGGGTCTTCTTCTAGCTCAGTATCAAACGCTGCTTCTATCATAAAACACTGTGTGAGATCTAGATTCAGTTTGACTAATGAAGTTATTGATAGCATCATCTTCTGTTTAATCTTTAAAATCTAAAGCTTTCTGGACAGTCAATGGGGATCTGATATTGTTAGTAAGGTATGACACAGGATACTGATTAGTTTTGATCATTGGCAGGCTTGGGTGTGCTGGGGGGTATAGAACTAGATTTTTAACGTCTGGTCCTTTAGTTATGGTCATGTTTCCCTGCCGGCAACCAATGTAGGCATCGACAGTAGCAAGCTAAGGTCTTCCTAGTATTAGCGGATGTCCATCTAGTCGGGTTTTTGGATTAATTATCAGGAAATCAGTTGGATATTCCCAGGAGACTGCAAAAACCATGACATCGTATAGAGTACCTTCTGGTCGAACTACAGATAGATCTGCCAATTCTAGCAAAGTAGAAGTAGGTCCTACTGATGTGATGCCAAGCTTTTGGCAGGTAGAGGTTGTCAAAATATTGATTGCAGCTCCCAAATCAACTAAAGCGTTAGTCAAGGATTGACCATAGATTTGGACAGTTACAATTGGGTTCCCGGGATCTTCGTATTTGATAGGTGTCTCTTTTCCTGATAATAAGTCAGATAAGGTGCCAACTACTTGGAATCTTGGGTTAGTGGTTGTATTCCTCCTTGATTTTTTTATGCACGGTTCTTTTATAGTTTTTGTGTATATAGGAATGTCTTGAATGGCTTGGAGGAATGGAATTTTTATGTACAGGTTTTGTAACTCTCCCAGAATGTCAAAGTCTGGATATTGCACTGGTCGTGGTATGACTAATCGTTCCGGGAAAGGAGGAGAGGATGTACTCACTTGTTGATGGGTCTATTCTTTATTTACAACCTCTTTTTGTGGCGGTTGTTCTATTGGTAACTGATCTTCAATGTGAACTATTTTGTCTCCCTCTGTTTCTATTATACGTCCAGATCGTAACTGAAGATCATTGCACTCCCTTAGGTCAGGTCCAATTTCTGATGTTTCTATAATTTGGAGGGATTGGACCAGTCTATTATTAGGATTGGGATTGGGTTGGGCTGGGAGTTTCGGTCTCAAATTAGACTGGGGATTTTGTTGTAAGGCTGGCAGGGTCGGTTGAGGGAGTGGAATAGTTCCTGTTGACTGATATGTCGATCTTGGCCAATTTGTCTGCCAAGGTGAACCTTGTGAAGTAGGGGGAATCCATTGTGGAGGATATGAGTTATTCTACCAATATGGTGGGGTGTAAGGAAAATTTGGCCAGCCAAATTGGCTTGCCTGATTCATCCATGGATTTGGAGAAGGAAACGGCTGTGATGACCAGTTTGGAAATGGGGGTGTAGATTGGTTTTGCCACATACCATATTGCTGAGCATTATACTGCGGAGGCTGGAAAGAAGAAGTTGGGTCCGAAAACATACTAGATTGCCTAGGTTGCCATTGGCGACGCTGGTTGACAAAGTATGCTGGCTCTGGTTCTTCTTATGCTTCCTTGTATACTGCCTTCAATCCAAGAAGTGAGGGGCAGCTCTCAGTAAGGTGATCTTTCGTACAAATAGCACATGTTTGAACTGTATATAGTGGACATTCCTTGTGGCTATGTTTTCTTCTGCATCGGGGGCAGAAAATTGCCAGATTCTGTTCTACCTCCATCTTCTTTTGCTTAGCCTGCACAATATCAAGATGTTTAGTTAATGTCCCCAGAATATCAGTTTTAAAATTTTCTAATAAATTCCCTAGTTCTACACGTGTTACTCCTTCTGTTGATATTTTGTTATCTCTAACAAACCGATCATATTCTGTTGGTTTTATCCTTGTGCTGCCTCTTGAACTCCTGATGCATAAATTAATGATATCAGCAAAATTCTCTTGGTAAATATCCCCTTTTCCCATGATATTCAATGTTTCAATCCACTGTTCTTTCATACCTCTAATCAATGCAGTTTTAGTGATGCATAGGGGGATCTCTGTAAATTATACTGGAAACATTCTACGTATTCCTCCAAAGTTTCATTTGGTCTGACCGTCATTTGGAAAATTTCATCTTTTAGTTCTCTTGACCTACAGTAATCATGATATTTCTTGAGGAAAGATTCTTTCATTTTCTCCCAGTTATTTATGACTCCACCACCTAAACCCATAAACCATCTCAGAGCTGCTCCTTTCAAAATGGAGGGGAACAACTTTAATTTCTAGGGGTCAGTGGTGTAATCGTACCCTCTACATAGCACATCGAATTCAAATAAGAATGCGTCAGGGTCTTCTGATGTAAGTCCATGAAACATCGGGATGTGTTGAAGAGGGATTTCTTTCATGGGTGCATTTGCAGCGGAATCTACTATAGGATATTGCAATGTAGAAGTTTGAGTATTTGGCTGATTCTGCGTCATAGGATCGAATATGTGCCAATAACCTTCCGGAATTTCTAGGAGGGTGTTCCTAGGTTGAGAAGGGACGGCCTTGGCAGGGGCTGTTTTAATGACACTTCCCTTATCTGGGATTTCTATCTGAGGGAATGGGGTGCCTTCAATATTAACTTTGGCCGCGCTCCCCTTATCTGGGTTGTTTAATAGTTGGATTATCCTAGAAGGAGACCTGGTTCCTCTATTTCCCCTATTTCCCCTTCTCCTTCACAAAGGTTGCTTAAATTCCCTTCCTGCAGTTGTTCTGACACAGAATTTTCAATTTCTTGAAAGTCTTGTTCATTAGTCTGACTATGCGCCTCAGCGAAGGCTCCAAATGGTGATGTTGTAGCATGAAGGGAACTAGTAGGCTGTTTAGAATTAATCTTTCTGAGGCCTACTGACGACTGAGATTCAGTTTTCTTATAAATTTCGTTTATGAAGATTGTTTGGCCAAGGGTCACCGGTCCTTTGGCTTTTTCAGGTTTGGCTAGAGGTTTGATATTCTTTTCTAGCTTTTCTTGCTTAGTCATGCACTCTAAAAACTACTAAATCCTATCAACCAGCAATTCTGCTAAGAGAGCGGACGGTGGAGCAAGGTTTTTACATGCTCCATACGCAGGTTCTTACCTTCCATTTTTAAGATCCAACTCCCCCCTAGCAGATTTGCACACTACTCTGTAAAGGGAAAATGGCTATACTCCTTCCCTGGCAACGACGCCAAAATGTAGAGTTATAACTAGGGTCTCTCACACCGCTAATTATTCCACATTAATAAGTCAATCTGGGAACGTTTTGTTATTGCAAAGAGTAGCTCAATTCAAGGCTATTTGTCTGAGTAATGCTTAGTAGTATAGTGTTTAGAAGATTCAAAAGAAAGCAAATGCTAAGCTGTAACTAAACTAACTCAAAAGATAGAATCACACAACACAGTTGATCAGTCAAGGGTACGGAAGTAATAACCCATCCCTCTAGAAACTGATAAAGAAAGGAAATTAGATCATGGACTTATAGGTCTAGGAGCTAAGCAGCGCCTTGCTGAGGCTCACTACAGCCTTAGGCCTTCTCCCACACCACACAACAAAGGCAGGTAAATAAAACGGCAGAAAGTAAAATGGAACAGCAAAATGGAAATGGAACAGCAGTAAATGGAACAGCAATAATCAAATGGAACAGCAGTAATAAAATGGAACAACAATGATAAAATGGAACAACCATAATAAAATGGAACAACAATGATAGAATGGAACAGCAGTAATAAAATGGAACAGCAATCCTTGATGAATTATGGAACAACAACCATCACCCGTATGTACATGTTCTATACTAATATAGCAATCTGAGAATGATGAATGATATAACTATGTTTCTAAACAGAGTAACGCTACTTTCAAGTCCCACAAATATGATTTCACATGGATCCAATGATAGTAACATTCATTCCAACACTCTGTTATAGAAATAGCTGATTAAAAATGCAATTCAACCTTGAATAGATCCAATTGTACAGTGCAGAGACATTATATGGAGAAATCATTCAGATATTGATTATAACAGAGCATAGCATATCATATGAAAGATATATCATATTACTAAATAATAAAGATAAACAAACCACACGCAAATCACCGTATAATGATACAAAAGCAAGTGTCCTTCGAAGCCGAGCCCTTAGCTGCCAATGGTACACCGCCTTAAGTTACTCCAGACGCAGAGACGAAATGAACACCAAGTCTATTATATTAATCACATCAAACATAGTATAACAAAATCAGGTCTCAATGAAACTCAATGATCAAAGTTGTTTTGAAACTGTAAAATTACAAAAACTGTCGTCCTCCTGCTCAATGACGTTGTTCCTTTATATAAAAGAAATGACGGAAGTATCTAGATAATCAAAGATAATTTAAAGCAATGATCCCTCAGGATCGAAGATCCTGAGGGATTTGCTAATCATTTAATCCTTCTCTTTTCTTTCTTGCATTCGCTGACTCGGTATCCTGCATTCTTTTCCTGGACTATTCAGCTCTGATTTTGCTTGATCTTGTTCGCATCCGATTCCCCGCTGGAGGGACAGTAGTTATTTTTCCTCTACTTCTCGCTTTTGGACGGCAACTCCTTGCTTCCACGTCTTCCTGCATAGAAAAACGTCAATTATTAGCACTTGAGATTCCTTTGTCTATTCTTGCACATTCCTTTGTCTTCTTTGAATTCATAATGCAGAAAAGGTTACAATTATTATTGAAAAACTACTAGATTGCCTGTCAAAAGCATACCTTCCAAGTGCTCCACACCTAGTTTTTCCAGCTCTTGGGAAGGACTGGAATTGCTAGGTTAACCAAATCATCTTGAACAAATGTAATACCAATGCTCCCAAGATCATACCAACATTGAGTGAACCTTCTCATGTATTGTGGTAATGTGGTTCCCTTGTAGGTTTTAACCCCGTACAAAAATTACCTGCATACAAATTCTAAAAGCATAGAAAATAAACAATGTGAGAGCATAACACATAAAACACATATACACAGAGATTTTCCCCTAGATCCAAAAACTGGGACTACCAGCTTGATTTTCCATTTTTTTTATTCCTTTCAATGTTACAATACATATTTATACATGCCAAAGCATCAAATACCATGGATCAAAAATGATCGCATCCAAAACCATGGATCAAAAACCATCACGTCCAAAACCATGGACCGAAAACCATCATGTCCAAAACCATGTGTGGAAAGCATGCACAAAACCATAGGTAGGTCCACCCAACATAATATAGGGTCCCAAAAAAAAATTCCCAGGGCGCTGCCCCTGACCCCATAGAGGGGGGCTATCAGCCCCCTTCAAACCCCCCAGACAGGGGGGCCTGCCGCCCCCTATTTCCAGGAAAACTAGTGTCTTTTCAATCTTCTAGTCCCACTAGGATTGGCAACTATCCTAAAAACAAAAAATCAAAGAAATTTGTGATTTCCTCTATGTATGATAGATAAGAGAGAAGCAAAGGGACCAACCTGGATCTCCCGCTTAACTCCTTGCCTAATTTCTCTCTCTCCCTTGAAAGAGCTTGCAACTCCTCTCCTACTTGTCCCGCTTTGAGAATACCTGTAGAAACAAAGTAACAAAACACCATCAAAGCATCTCGATCTATTATATCATAAGAAATGCAGAATCAGAAATGCATTGAACATAAAATGGCATTTAAAAATAACAAGATTCACAAGTACACAATTGTATGGAGGAAAACTAAAAGAACTTTATTAAAATAGAAGGGAGTATTACAACCCAGCTATCTGATCCAACATCATCCTCCTAGAATCAAATCCCTCTTCACCTCATGAAAATCAAGATCATTCAACAATACAATGCTTCTTCTCAAAGACAAACTATCAGCACTTCCTTACAAATTACAAGATTCCAGCCTCTAGGTCTCTCAGATGAGGGATCCATTTATAGATGTTTGCAAAGTTGTGAGTGACCTCTGGGTTTTTGATTAGTGTCATTCCACTTATATTTCTTGGTTCCACTTGGAGATTTCTTGGATCTCTTACTCATCCCTAGGTGAATTCAAAGAGGCAAGTGTCAAAGGAGAAGTTTCTAGAAGATTCCATGAGCATCCACTTAGAAAATTGTCTCTGACATTTTTCCATTCTCACTCATTGCACCCCACAGAAGGCCTCTTTAGTATGCATTGCACTTGGCTAGTGTAGGAGTCAGTATGCATCGCACCCTGACCATGGAGCAGTCAGTATGGTCCAGTTTTAGCCAGTTCTGAGTGGTTTTTTAGGTGGAATTTTTTGGGGAATGATGTAATCAGTTGACCATGGTTATTTAGGGTATGAGACAACACTTTTAGGGGTTAAAGAGCCCTTGGTTTATCGACATATAAGATTGGGGTTGCAGTGCCCAAATATGTCTATAACACCCCCACTGGGATGCCCCCGCTGCCCAATCAGTGCAACGAATGGGGGGCTCCGCCTCCCCTATAACACCCCAGTTAACTATGTCAGCTAGTTGTGGAAAGAATATAACACAACCCAACATTCTCCCACTTTTTGTGTTTTTTCCACAGGGGGGCACAGGAGAGCTTAGCCATTTATCCATCCCTACAATGCCCGTTGTTTCTCTGCACCAAGATAACTTCTTAGAGCTCACAGATTTTGTCAATGCATCTACAATATTACTCAAAGTGTCCACCTTTACAAGAAACACCTCGTTGTCTTCTATCATATCCCTTACAAAGTGATACTAAACATCAATGTGCTTTGTCTTTGAATGGTAGGCAGGGCTCTTTGCCAAGAAAATTGCACTTTGGCTGTCACAGTCTATCCTTATATCTCCCTCTACTAACCCCATACTTGAACATAATCTCTACAACCAAACTACTTCCTTGCTTGCATGAGTGGCTGTCATGTATTCTTCCTCTATAGTTGATAGTGCCACTATATATTGTTTCTTACTCATCCAACTGACTGCACCTCCAAATAAGTTAAACACATACCCACTCGTAGATCTTCTCTGATCTAGATCTCCAACCCAGTCTGCATCAACAAAGCCATGAATATCCAACACTCTGTCCAATCCTAGTCTTCCTTAGTTGCACAAGCCATAATCACTAGTGCCATGCAAATACCTAAAAACCCACTTCACTATTGTCTAGTGCTCCTTCCTTGGTTTGACATAAACCTTCTCAATTGCAATGTCTGGTCTAGTACAGACCATTGCATACATTATGCTACCCACTACACTTGCATATGGAACACAGGACATGTCCTCCTCTTCTTGTATCTTAGGACATTGTTCAACAAATAACCTCACACCTACAGGAATAGGAACCTTCATCAGTTTACTATCCTGCACATTAAACCTCTACAATATTGTCTCGACATACTTCCTCTGGTTTAACCAAAGCTTCTTCTTTGCGCGATCTCTTTTAATTTCCATGCCCAAAATATAGTTTGTAGCACCAAGATCTTTCATGTCGCATTTGGAGGACAATTGGGTCTTCAAATCCTAGGTAATTTCTTTATCATTTCCAACCAACAACATATCATCCACATACAAGACCAAATAATTAAACGGACGCCAATTAATTTAAAATATAGACAGTGATCTACTTTACTTCTGGTGAAGCCAAGTCCCTGTATAAATGTATCAAATTTCTGATACCACATCCTTGGTGACTATTTTAACCCATACAAGGACTTCTTTAACTTGCATACCAATTATTTCTTACCCTTCACCACAAAGCCTTCAATTTGCTTCATGTAAATCTCATCTTCCAGATCCCCGTGAAGAAATCTCATCTGTTCTACCTCAAAATCAAAAATAGCAGCAACAAATAAAAGTAATCTAATAGAAGTTACCTTGGCAACAAGAGGAAAAATATCACCAAAATCAATTCCTGGCACCTGGGAATAACATTTTGCTACCAAATGAGATTTGTATTTCTCCACCTTCCCTTCTGCGTTTGTCTTCTACTTGAACACCCATTTGTTGCCAATGGGTTTTCTTCCATCCAGCAACTCCACCAGATCCCAAGCATCATTTTTGTGAAAAGATGTCATTTCATCAACCATGGCCTGTTTCCAAATTTTTCCATCCTCTAAATCTATTGCTTCCTTCACAGTTTTGGGATCATCATCACTAATAGATAAATAAAAATTTGAACAGAAAGCAGAAGGACTATACATTTCTCACTACCTTCTTTCTCGAATTGATCTTCTCAGACCCCTAGTTTGTGGTTCTTCATCTTCTGATTCCTCTTCTGTTGTATATTCTGACTCTTCCTCCTTAAGCTCAAACTCTATATTCTCAGGTTCCATTGGTTGGACTTCATGTTTAATAACACCTTTCAGCTCTCTAAACACCACATCTCGATTGTACACAACCTTCCTTGTTACTGGGTTCCAAAGATTATAACCCTTTAAACCATCATTATACCCAATAGAGATGCACTTTTCATATTTACTATCCAATTCCGTTCTCTTCTCCTTTGGAACATGTGCATATGCATCACATCCAAATATGCTTAGATGTGAAAGAGAGGGTTTCTTACCAGTCCATACCTCTTGTGGAGTCTTATCCTCCAATGTTGATGAAGGTGATATGTTGATCAGGTAACATGCTATCTCTACCACCCCTGCCCAAAATTCTTTTCCTCACCCAACACCACTAAGCATGCTTCTTGACCTTTCTATCAATGTCTTGTTCATTCTTTCTACAACTCCATTTTGCTCAGGTGTGTATGGAGTAGTCTTCTGTCGTGCTATACCACACTTCTTACAAAATTCTTCAAATTCCTTACTGCAAAACTCTCCACCGTATCTATCCTCAACACCTTTATCTTCTTCTCTGTCTGGTTTTCCACCAGAGCCTTAAATTCTTTAAACCTATCAAAGACTTCATATTTCTTCTTAAGGAAATATATGCATGTATTCCTTGAGAAGTCATCTATAAATGATACATAGTACACATAATTACCCAGTGATGGAACATTCACAGGTCCAAACACATCACTATGCACAAGTTCTAATATTTATTTCGCCCTCTTAACACCAGAGGGGAAACTCACCCAATTTTGCTTCCCATATCCACAATTTTCATAGAAATCAAAATCAAGAGAGCTATTACTCATACTTTCTACCATACCTTTACCATGAAGTATTCGAAGGCCCTTCTCTCCAATACATCCATGGCTTTGATGCCACAACATGGTCTTCTCTCCAGAGACCACTAGATTTTCTGCTCCACTTTCAGGAACCACAGAACTATTGCACCCATCAACAACAGTGCTACCTTGCAACTTGTAGATAGTTCCAATTCAAACTCCCTGCATCAATACCAGTTCTCCCTGAGCCATCTTGTAGGTATCGTTCTTGAACACTATTTTTACGCTTGCATCATCCAATTTTCCTACAAAAATCAAATTTTTGGCTAATGCACAAATATGCAGAACACCTGAAAGTGTTCTAACCCTTCCATCTTGCAACTTCAACTTTACCTTTCCGTGACCAACGATTCTAGCCTTCCTGTCATCCCCCAAGAAGGCATCACCACCATCATATTTCTCATACTTATAAACCCACTCTCTATGGGGAGTGAAATGAAAGGATGCAGCCGAGTCAATCAACCATGCCTCATGATCTACATGTGTACTTGAAGAAGCCAAGTACACATCCCCACCTTCTCACCTCTGCAGAAGGAGCATCATCAGATCTCTTTCCTTTATCAGGAGCTTTAGATTTACACTCCCTTTTGTAGTGGCCTTCCTTTCCGCATTTCCACCACATTGCCTTTACAAGTTTTTCTGAAAATTTAGATCTCCCTCTAGATTTAGATCTCCCATTCGATGACTTCTTTTTGTTTCTATTCTTGGACCATCCTCGTACAAAAAAGGCATCACCATTCTAGCTCTTCATATTTTTCTATCTCATTTCCTCCGTCAGCAAGGATGAGACTATTTCATCAAATTGCAACGTAGCAGCATTGCTACCTATAGTAATAACTAGACTATCCCACGAATCTGGTAGAGAACACAACAAACTAATGCACTTATCTTCATCTAAAATTTTAATATCAATAGATAATAACCGACTTACCACATTATTAAATACTTTTAGATGCTCTATGACCAAGTCTCCATCTTTCATCCTCATATTATACAAATTCTTTTGTAGGAACAGTTTATTTAGTAGAGACTTAGATTGGTACAAAGTCCCTAACTTGTCCCACAAAGCCTTAGCCATAGCTTCCCCTAACACATTCAACAATATTGAATCTAAGATACACAATCGTATTGTGCTCTTTGCCTTCTGATCCAACTTCTTCCATTCTTCATCGGACACTCTCGTTGGTTTAGTACCCAAATCTACCACGATCCACTGATCTTTATCCACCAATAGATCCTCCATCTTGAGTTTCCACAACTCAAAACTCTGACCATTAAATTTCTCAATCTCTATTTTTCCACTGCTTTCCATCTTCTTTCACCACTAGAATCGATCCCGTAGATCTCCCACTAAACAGGGTCTACCACAGGCCCGAGTGAAACCCCTCACTAACAAAGGTAGCCCCTTGAAGCCAAAATAGCTCTGATTCCAAATTTAGGTTTTAACTCCATACAAAAATTACTTGCATACAAATTCTAAAAACATAGAAAATAAACAATGTGAGAGCCTAACAAATAAAACACATATACACAAAGATTTCCTTTGGATCCCAAAACTAGGACTACCAACTTGATTTTTAATTTTTTTTATTTCTTTCAATGTTACAATACATATTTATACATGCTGAAGCATCCAATACCATGGATTGAAAACCATCTCATCCAAAACCATGGACCTAAAACCATCGCATTCAAAACCATGTGCGGTAATCATTCATAAAACCATAGGTAGGTCCACCCAACCTAATATAGGGTCCAATTTTTTTTCCTAGTGCATTTCCCTAGACCCCGTAGAGGGGGGCTACTCGCCCCCCTCAAACCCCCCTGTGAACCCCCCACCATGCAATTGGCACAATGAAGGGGAGGCTTCGCCTCCCCTCTATCCCCCTGGTTCACTACATGGGCTAGTCATGGAAAGAATGTAACACAACCCAACATCCCTTCTCCACCTTGATCTTCTAAAGCTTGTTCTTCAATGCCAGCTTCTTATGGTTATTGTTGTTCTAAAACAATTCTATCAAGGCTTTCCACATTACATATGGTGTATCCTTCCCATGGAGGTTCGAGACAATATGATATCAAACCCCTCCTATTATGATCCTCCTCGCCTTTGCCACAAATTTCTTCCACTCAAATAGATATTTAGCATCAGTTGTTGGAGGCTTAGGAATATCATTTCTTATGAATTCCTTAATTCAATTTTCTTCCAACAATGCCTCCATCTTGTCCTTCCAAGCAAGATAGTTTGAGCTACCCTCAAGGGAATACTCAAGTCTCATTTCATAGAACGAAATCCTGCAAGCTCTGAAGAATGATATTGCCAATTTTATTTCACGTACAAAGACAAACTCATATTCTTCTCTTCTAGTGTGATTTAGCTTTGATACCATGTAGAAATTCCTTGTAGATTCAAATTGATTATGTAATTTTCTAAAAGAAAAACTTGAATCTACTCTACACATCAGCGGAAAAAAATAATCGATAGAGAAACCATAAAGCATACAAGAGAAAGAATTCAATCAATGCATTACACAATGATTTCATAGGGAAATCCACAACTAAAAACCCTGTTTATCTATATATTGTATTAGTCAGAAAATATGAGAATATTACAATGCTTACCTCAAGCCTAAGCAACCTTTGCACTATGTTTATCTCTCTCACAACTTCCTAGACAATCCTCGGCCAATACTTAACAAATTTCTCACTTGCCCAAGTCCCTATTTCCTTGATTTGTTTCCTTTAGAATTAGCCCCTATTAATTAGGGAAATTCCTCAATTGGAATTTAGCAAGTCGCATAGGCCTTCCTCTGGTGGCATGCACCATCTATACAATTTGGATGATTATACAACTGATGGTGCACTTCGCTTGAACTCCAATCTCAAATGGGTAACTCTCATATCTGACATACATGAATTATTTATGAGCGAATCATCAGTTAAATAGTTGAACACATGAAGCAACACCCCATTGTCTAACATCCTACTAGTTCCTCCATCAGTTGGAACTAGTTTAACTAACTTTAACTCATGTAAACTGAATTAATTAATTACAACTCAAAATAAACTCAACCAGGTATCTTATAAAGTAGGATACACATACATGGTTCAAGTTAGACCCTCAGTTCGAATTAATTGTGCCAACTAAGAAAAATTAACTTAGTTAACTCATACAAGTTGTCTTGTGATTTGTAATTACAATTTTATTCCTACCTTAATTGAAGGGAAAATTAAATCACGATTTTTCTTGTTTCATTTTCAACACCTAAAAGAAAAAATACTCTAAGAGATCAGCAATTTATTAGCTATTTTCTGATTGTCACAACTAGTTGGTGCTAGAATCCAATATCGAAGGAATATAAGAAGAAACTAGTTGGGATGTAGACATTTATGATTACTCCTGAGCTTCACCTAAACCTCTGTGTGAGGGGCCAACCACTCTCAACGATATGAATACCCTCCCAATGAACCAAAGATGGAGTAGATTTGTCTATCTTCATTTACCAGGGAAGATTACCCCAATCACCTTTTGTATGTTTCCCTATGATTTTGGCCACTACCATTTAACTAAAAATATTTTTCACTGATGACGAGGTCACGATTGTCGGAAACACGCTACGTGGGAAAGATACCTAAGTCCCCAAATTATCTCCTAAATTCATGAGGGAATCCCTAGAATACATAATTTCCATCGAAACATGCTCAAAGGAGAGCCAACTTCTCATACAATCTAATTTTTCCTTGTGCTTAACTCATGTGTGAAAGGCGTAGTCCTAATCAATGAGAGTGCAGTTGGAATTTCATCCACTAGTGACTCTAGTTTGGTTTACATCCTGGGGAGTTGAATTTCATAGCCTAACCCAAGTCCCTAGATGAGACTAATGTGTGTTTTTCCTAAGGCAAAAAATTGTTGATCAATTTATTATGTGATTTATTTCAGGGTAGTTTTTAAATGTGTTTGGAAGGCATTTTGATATATGAAATAATGATGAATCATACTCAAACCATACATATCATGCTCTTTTATATTTTATTTTAATGAGAAATAGTTCTACAAGGAGAGAGAATTACAATATGGTTCCAAACTAAACTAACACAATGTGAATTCTAGCACACCTAAGAATGTAGATGTAACATCTCCCATTTTCAAGAACTTGAATTATTATGTAATAGCTGCTAAGAAATATGCTAGTAGGGATAAACATGATTATGTGAATGATTATATTTTACTAATAAAGTTATTAATGTTGTGATCTTGAATTCCAAAAAATCATGGACTGACCCTAGAAAAGCAGATGAAAATTGGCGGAATAAGAGAGGATCAGATTCGTCATGATTTTTCCTAAAGCGAAATATATATATATATATTATATATATATATATATATATATATATATATATATGCATTAACCAGTGGGAGATAAACACTAAGAATAAAAGTGTTGCAAGTGGAAAAGCAGGCTTTTTATTTTAAGGGAAAAAAATAGAAAAATCCTAGGTTGAGGGGAAACAAAACCCCTGGAGGCACAACGTTGACAAGGAAAAAAGTATGTGAATCTGATAATGATAAATAAGCATTATCTAGGCAGAGTAGAGGTTATTCATGCTTGGAAAGTTGTCATAACTTGGGGGAATCAAAGAATTCATGATTGGGAGGTCTGGTGTAGTCAACCATCAATATTCAAACTCGGGAGAAATTGATCAGAAAATTCTTAAGTGTATTTTGAATGATGTCATATTAGTTGGATGTTACATTTTATAGATTGATGACATTATTATTAATCTGTGTCAAGTTCAAGTTGATATTTTTAATTATGAGTTAGTAATTGTTTAGATGGATACTCACTAGTAATTGTACAGTTTCATGTTAATTTCTTTGATTGTGATTTAGTAGTTGATTAGATGAATATTCTTCCTTAATTGCACAACTTCATGTTAATTTGATTAGTTGTGAATACATGAACATTTATTTTTAACTATACAATTTCATATTAATTACAGTATTGTGATCTAGTATTGGATTGTCTTTTGTAGATGATTACTCCTTATTAAATTAAATTTTTCATGTTAATTTTAAGGAATGCCAACTGTTTGATTGCAACCATCATGGATGGTTAAGTTTAATAGTTGTAAGGTTGTATATTATTTTGTAGCATATTCATAATGCTAGTTACTTATATTATGCCATCATTATAGGGCTTGCATGTATGTTATAATAGAAATACTATAAATTGCGATTATTTCTCTTGGTACGATATTAAATAGTTCATTACAGGGTTATTCAAGCTATAAAAGGAAAATCGGAGTGCATGCTCCTCATATTGGCACAGTGAGAATTTGTACATTAAAGGGTTCCATGCACCCACGTTAGGTGGGTTAGCTGATATGGCCATATATATAAGTCGGGGTAGGTAAGAGAGGTAAAATGTAACAGTATGTATATTCAAATCAGATCTTGTAGGTACTCATGAAGGAGACTACACCCTTTAAAAGGGATTTCTATCCAAGAAAATTAGAAAGAAAAATACATGTTACCTTTACTAAGAGACTACAGTAACTAAAGTTGTAACACGAAAGGGTTTAGAGTTCTATAGATAACCATCAGAAGACGTATATTAGGGTATGGTTATGGTCAATTAGAATAAATTCAGAGATAAGAAATTTCTATAATTAATAAAAATATTTCAAAGGAAAATTAGACCAGAAAAGAACAGAGAGATAGTACGAAATAGTTCTTAATTTCTGATGTGGCTACAATTACAATCCATGAAATGGTATAAATACAAGCCTTTTAAACTCTCTGTATAAATTGGAAATATGAACAACTACAAATGAATATATTAATATTCTTATAAACTAGGAGATGAAAACCTTTTTTTCATTATAACCAGTAATTGGTTCATACAACATCTGATAATTATGAAAAAAATTATAAATTACAGGGATAGACCAAAAAAATTCTTGATGCCCTTTCTAAAAGTTTTGTACATACGGCCTAACCATAGGAATATTCATCTCGAACATCAAAAACTAGAGAAGACTATGGAAAGAGTCGCCTTCAGATAAATCTGGAAGCTTGTGAGCTAAATCAACTTCCTTAAGTCATAGTCATCTCAATCTCTACATATTGTAGAATGAAACTGATAGAAATTAAAATCAATAGTAGAACCTAGTGCGGTGGAAGTCACAAACCTATTCAGTGAATAACCCATAAAAGTTAGACGTTGAAAAACTACGAAACCATGCATCAGGTTTCAGGGTTGAGGTTACCTATGATAGAAAACAATTACCCATATCAGTATTGTATCGAAACAGACCAGTTAACCATACAAATAATGAAACTAAATTACCAAATTAAGAATTACCTGTGAAAACATATAAATCCAATATTTACTATGCAACCGTGCATGAGAGAAGATTGTTAGCTAAGAAATTTGGTAGATTAATTATGGTAGAAAAATAGAGGAAGAAATGAGAACGAATTAAAAGAGCAAAGAAATATATTTACAGTACCTAGGCCAGAACTCTCAGAAAGATGAATAGGTGCCCATTTAGACGGAGGTAGAATGAAGAGGAATTCAATGTATTCCTTTGCCTAAACATAGAAAATGGAATGATGTTAGTGAGAAACAAAGGAAAACTTACACAATAAAAAATAAAAATAAAAACAGAGAGGATAATAGAGACAGGAATTGAATTATTACCTGCATCCTATTGGTAACCATTCAGTAATCTGTGGAAATGAGACTCCCAACAAATTGCTGAAATTAATTACGAACCTGATTGTTGCAAAACCGACCATATCCATGTATGTCAAGGGTAGATGGCTGGCTGAAAAAGTGGAACATTAAATCATTGCAGGTCCGACCATTTTCATGTATGCCAAGGGTAGACATAGTAGGTGCAAGGGTTTCACTCTCTGAGTGGAGAAGGATCTCTCCACAACCATGAGAAAACAGTAAACCCCTCAGTTTCATTGAGCTCTATGAGCATAGGAATAATGGCAAGGTCAATAGGAAGGGTTAGGTAAATAGGGTAGCTCTGGCAATAACTTGAGTTTTCGATTGACTACAATACATCTACAACATTTTATTCATCGTCGATCCAAGCAAGGGTTGAAAGGTCTTCCATGGGACAGATGGACATCGTACTATCCTACTATCACAAGGAAATGTAACGTGTATGTCGTTGGCTGCATGGATATATCACGATTCGTATATAAAGGAGATATCCATTTGATCCATTGTACACTACGGTTAGACGCCACATGTCTCTACTATCCGATTTCAGTATTAATTCATGGGAATTGTGTAAAGAGTAACCATTTTGTAGAGGGTTGAATGCCACAATGAAATTGACAACAATAATGTCATTAAACCACATATCTAAAGAGATTACGCCTCATTAAGTTAAGAGATAAGCTTGAGTAAGGAGGAATAGTGCTCTTACACAACGTGTACAGTTGACAGCCTTTTCTAGCACTTCTTTTCAATTGTAGGGCATAAATTTGTCTAAATGTTATTGTTTCTCTTTTCCCTTGATGAGCATTAGGACCCCATCAGTTCCTACACGTGTGACTATTTTCTCTAGGAAATTTATAACAATAGCTTGTTTTTCTAACCAATCCATTGCCACTAATATGTCATATGATCCAAGTGAAAATAGGTTCAATTCTACTGTTGAGAAATAACCATTAAAATCCACAAGGCATTGTTTCACATACTGAGTTATTTTTCTTTTAATGCCCTTGGCTAGTATTACTAATCATGCATTTATAAATTTTTATTTTTTAGATTGCATATTTCTACAATTTCAAGGCCAATATAGCTTAAGGTAGCTCTTAGATCGATTAAAATATCCATAGTTTTGTTTGATAATTTACCTTTTATTTCCAACATAGTAGCTTCATGTTCAACTTGCCAATTTTCCAGAGCAGTGTTGATCCTTGGCATGCTTCTTACAACATCATTTACTATAGTGGCCTCTGGAACTGTCTATATATTATGCATCGACCGAGAGTTTTGTGGATAGTCTCTCGACATATTTGGTCCCCCACATCCTCAGCACCTTAGTGGTTCTTTGGTGGTGTCATACTTTTTGTTCTTCTATTCAGTTACTCTTGAACCCATGTGAGACTGAGCTGGAAAGGATGTCTCTTCTATAATTGCTTTCTTCTTCTAATTATCTTTACCAAAATTACTCAAATATAATGGTTTTTTGCTTCTTCATTCCCACACCAGTTCTTCCACCTTCCTTGTTCTTTCACAGTTTGCCACCTTCACTTTTAGTCTTGAACTGTTGATGACCTAGCCTTGCTTTTCTGATTACTTCGTTCATGGTCTTGGGGTTATCAAACTCAATTCTCTCCTTGTAAGAGATCGGTAAGCAATTCAGGAAACGTTGAAATTTTTCTTTCTTTTCCTTCAAATAAGGCACATAACGCAACATATTGGTGAATTTGTTTACAAATTCATCCATAGTTAGTTGCCCCAATTTTAGCTCATGAAATTCCTTATCCTTATCATCATAATAGCTCTCATTCAGGAATCTAGCCTTGAAATGCTGCTAAAATTCTTCGCACGATACTATTTTTTCCTCCAACACTTGGACGCTCTTACGTTCCTCCTACCACAGGGTGTGTTATGAAACCAACTCACAAAAGGATAGAAAAGATAGTTGAACGCCTTAGAATTCAGCCTCTTCAAGGGGGCAACCTCCTTTACATTACACAAATGAATAATTCTTGGATGACTCAAATGACAAAACCTCCTTTCTATATATAGGAGTCTAAGGGGTCACAATATAACCAAGCTGACCTAACAATAATCATATAAAGGCATAAAAATAACAATAGAGAGATTCTATGGGGCACAGTAATAACAATATGGGGACAATAGGGGCACAACAATATTAATAAGGGATACAATTACAATATTAATGGGGGCATCACAAGTATCATAAGGACCTAACATGCCCCTCTCTTTCAAAAAAGTGTTGTCCTCAACGCTTGAGTAGTTTTGGATGCTTTTGTATAAAATTCTCATCCTCCCATGTGGAATATTCAACGGATAAGTTCTTCCACTTGATGAGATACTCTGAAATGGATCGATTTCGTAGTTGTTAAGTTCTTGTTTCTATGACTGCTTCCGGTTCCAGTATAATTTTTCCTTCCTCATCAAGTTTTGGCAATATTGTTTGAATTGGGAGCTTGTCGCCTATAACCTTCTTTAAACATGAAACATGGAAAACTAGGTGCACTCGACAAGCTACAGGAAGCTCCAATTTGTATGCCATAATACCAATCTTTTGCAACACCTTGTATGGACCATAATACTTTGGTGACAATTTGTTATCCTTCTTAGCTTGCTTGAGGGACATTTGTTTATATAGCTTAGGAACACCCAATCACTTACATCAAAACTTCTTTCACTGCGATGTTGATCTACTTGTTGTTTCATTCTATTATGCGCCAACATGAGGTTATCCTTTAAGAGTTGGAGAACTTGTTGTTGATGCTCGATGTTATGTTCCACTGCTTGAACCTTAGAATTTTCTCTTAAATATTATGTGATGGATGGTGGTTGATATCCATAAAGTGCCATTAATGGGGCCATTTTTGTTGCAGTATGGAAGGAAGTGTTATACTACCATTCAGCCAGAGGCAACCATTTAACCCATTGTGTCTATTTATCAAATACAAAGCAATGAAGATATCCTTCCAAATATTTGTTTACTATCTCCATTTACCCAGCAGATTGCAGATGATAAGATGAGCTATGAGCTAACTGAGTACCAAGACAAGAAAATAATTCTGTCCAAACATTTCCTGTAAAAATGGGATCTCTGTCGCTTACAATAATTTTTGGGTTTCCATGTAGCTTTTGAATTGTTTCCATAAATGTCGTAGAAACTATACTGGCTTTAAATGGATGTGATAATGCACAAAAGTGTGCATAATTCATAATTCTGTCAACTACCCCCATGGTGACACTCTTTCCCTCAGACTTGGGTAAACCTGTGATAAAATCCATTGAAACCTCCTCCCAATGTTAGCTTGGAATGAATAAAGGTTGTAATAGACCTGGTGTCTTAATTGTTTCAGCTTTATTTTGTTGGCATACCAAACATTCCACCACAAACTTTTGAATATATGATTTAAGGCCATCCCAAAACAATTCCTTCTTAACCCTGTTGTAAGTTTTTAAAAATCCTGAGTGCCCTCCTAAGAGAGAAGTCTACAATTCTAGAATAATCTTTTGTTTGAGTTGGGAATTCTTACAGAGGTATAATTGATCTTTGTACCATAACGAATCATTTTTCCAGCTAAATGTATCAGATGTACTGGAATCTTGTTGTAACTTTTGAATAAGTTCCACACATCTTTGTCATTCTTCCATTCCTCCCTTGCTTCGTTTATCCAATCTGGTTGGATAATAGAAATGGCACACAACAATGCGTCCACATCCACATCCTTTCTTAAGAGTGCATCTACCACAACATTTTGCTTCCATTTTTTGTATATGATTTCAAAGTCATAACTCAACATCTTTGTGACCCATTTTTGTTGTTCTTCAGATGATAATCTTTGTTCTAAAAATTATTTAAGGCTATCATGATCCATTTTTACCTTGAAGTGTCTTCCCATTAGGTAGGGTCACCATTTCTTAAGTGAATGTAGTATTGCCAACATTTCCTTCTCATAAATAGCTTTTGTAAATACTTTCCCTTGATTAGACAACTTTCGAAAGTAATGGGTCTTTCATCTTGCATTAAAATAGCACCAATTCCATTTTCGGAAGCATCACATTCCACAATAAAGGTTTTTGTGAAGTCTGGTGCAGCTAAGATTGGTGCTTGGCACATTGCCTCTTTCAGATATTCGAAGGCCTTTGTTGCTTCTGGAGTCCATGAAAATGCATCTTTCTTCAACAATGTTGTTAGAGGTGCTGCTATTTTCCCATAATCCTTAACAAACTTCCAGTAATACCCTATCAACCTGAGAAATCCTCGCAAATGCTTTATGGATGTGGGCTTTCCCATTCCTTAATGGCTTTAATTTTTCTAGGGTTTACCTTAACTCCTTCATGAGATACAATATGACCCGGATATCCCACCTCTTGTACTCCAAAGAAACATTTGGAACTTTTTACATATAAATGTTTCTCCTCCAATAGTTGTAGCACCCTATCAACGTGTTCAACACGATCCTCCTAAGACTTTCTATAGATTAGTATATCATCAAAAAATACTAACACAAATTTTATAAGGAAGGGTTTGAAAATGGAATTCATCAAACCTTGAAATGTAGAAGGTGCATTAGTAAGGCCAAAAGGCATGACCAAAAACTCAGAGTGACCCTCATGATTTCTAAATGCTATTTTCGAAATGTCTTGAGTCTTCGTTCTGATTTGATGATATCCTAAATGAATATCTAACTTGGTGAAGTAAATTGATCCATGCAATTCATCCAATAATTCATCAATGACAAGAATGGGAAACTTATCTTTAATAGTGAGCTTCTTGAGCTCCCTATAATCCGGACACATGCACTATGATCCATCCTTCTTGTGCACCAATACTACTGGAGCAAAGAAAGAACTTTGACTAGGTTGAATTATACCAGCCTCTAGCATTTCTGCAACCATACATTCAATTTCACTCTCTTGGGCATAGGGATATCTGTACGGCCTGATGTTTGGAGGAACACTTCTTAGAATCAAGTGAATAGCATGATCATTATCACGAATAGGTGGAAGACCTTTGGGAGTCTCAAATACCTTGGAATGATTGTCCAAGACTTTTTGGAGATCTGGATAAATAGATGATTTCAATGTGGAAACATCTAGCGAACATAATTGTGCAATTACACCTTGTTGTTCCTTTTTTAGAAGCTTTGTCATACTGTTAGAGCTTATTATCTTTCTTATTTTCCCTGTAATACCCCTTAATTCAACTTCCTTTCCTTCTGCATAAAATTTGATGAAAATTTCTTGAAAGTTAAAAGCTATTGTACCCAAGGATTGTAGCCATTGGACTCCTAATACAACATCAACACCTCCCATTGGAATGGAAAGCAATGGGCTTTTCAATACATATTCTCCCATGGATAGCTTGATATTATGGCACTTTCTAGAGCAATTTATCATTCCTCCATTTGCAACCATCACTTGCCACTCAGGTGCTGGATTTAGGAAGCAATTCAATTCTTTTGATATTTTACAATGAATAAAATTGTGGGTACTTCCTGGATCAATCAACATTATTACCTTTTTCTTCTTGATTTGTCCTCCTATCTTGATGGTTTGAGGAGTGGTAATTCCATCCAATGCATTACAAGATATGGTCAGATTCATTTCTTCTTTATCTAGGCTTTGTTCTTGGAGTATATCCTCTTCTTTTTACCTTTCTTACTCCTTTTCTTCTTCCTCTTCACAACCAATGTAGAATAGTTTCTTCTCGACACACTTATGACCTTTAGTGTATTTGTTATGACAACTGTAACAAAGCCCTTTTGCTCTTTTCTCTTCCAATTGTTGTGGTGTCAACCTTATAGGTTGTGGAAGGCTAGGGGCAACAACACTTCCATTTGTATAGTTGTGAGTGGTATGCTTCCTAGTTGCCATAATTTTGCTTTCCATTTTTCTTGCTAACTTGAATACCTTCTCTAATGAATCAGGTTCCCAAAGGCGAACATCATGTTGGATATTATCCTTTAAAGTCCCTATGAACACATCAATCCTATGCTCTTCTAGAATATTTTTTACCCTTATGTTCAATTTTTCGAACTCCTCAATGTGCTCCATTATTGAACCCTTTTGTTTGATACTTGTCAATTGGCTAAAAAAAGTGTTGATTTTTGTATCCTCATAATGTGTTGTCAATTCTTCTGTAAAAATTGCCCACATGATAATTTGTTTACGAGAGCAAAGCCATTGATACCATACAAACTGATTTGGTTCCAAATA
Source organism: Pinus taeda (assembly GCA_000404065.3). Taxonomy (NCBI): domain Eukaryota; kingdom Viridiplantae; phylum Streptophyta; class Pinopsida; order Pinales; family Pinaceae; genus Pinus; species Pinus taeda. The sequence goes on along the minus strand of APFE030128964.1, from coordinate 23,864 downwards.
TAAAGTTGTAATATGTACCTTTTGTGTGTTTTGCACATTATTGAGATCAAAAAATTGCTCCATCTGTAATATCCATGTTGCAGGATCCTTTCCATTAAAATTCCTCATATCGATTTTTGGAATATGGTGGGTCTTTGCTCCAACATTAGAGTCTATGGAATCATGATTAACATTTCTTTTGTTCTCAGCATGAGTTTCCTTTACTACCCTTTCACCATTAGTGACAATTTCTTGTAGCAACTTATTCAATTTTATCTTCAATTCTTCCATCTTATCATCCATGCCATCCATTTTAGCATCCATACCACTCATCTTATCTTCCATGCCTTTCTTTAAACCATCCATCTTAGATTCTACACCTTTTTGTGCAAGTGACACTTGTTGCACTTGGTCTCGTAATTTTGATATATCATGTTTCATTCCGTCCTCTTCTTCATGAGTCATGCTAGAGCTCTCAGGTTGCTTACTAGATGTTTGCATTTTATTTCCTTGGGGCATCAATTACCGATAATAATGCTTTACTATGCCCTTTGAATTCCTTCAAACTAATTTTTCAAACCAAGCTTATGCAAAAATTACAAAAACAAACTACACACCATTTTTCACTTTGTAGGAGCTTGATATTGAATCTGGTATATCTCTGTAATTTCGGATCATCCAGTTCTAAAATTATGACCTATAGTAGCCCTCTGTGTCCTCTTTACAATGCCACCAGTCTGATCCAAATTGGATTCTCCAAGGAAGAGTTATGCACAATCTCCCAAGATGACCTGATTATAGAACTTTCCAGAAGAGCGAACTTGTACGAAGTGCCACGTGTCACTATTTCGACCTTTGGCTCTGAAAAATATATACAATAAACTACAGTCCATCCTCTTTCTATACCTTCTTATAAAATTTCAATATGATGCACAGAGAGAAAGTTATGAAAACTTTCCCTAGGTCACTTGTTTGGAATGTAATTCAGGAGTCTGCAAAAGAACCAACTTCCTCAGATCATATCTCCGCAAATATAGCGTGAAATGCTTGGAAATTTGGACCCAAGGTTCAGTGAAATTTTATCTTAAATGGGTTTTTTTTAGCTTCTGAAACATCATAGAAAAAATTTTATAGCGAAAATGCCACGATGACCTATTTGGAGCAGGGAAACCCTAGAATCCAAAGCTCTGATTCCAAATGTTATGAAACCAGCTCACAAAAAGCTATATCTAGGAGTCTAAGGGGTCACAATATAACCAAGCTGACCTAACAATAATAATATAAAGGCACAAAAATAATAATAGAGAGATTCTATGGGGCACAGTAATAAAAATATGGGGACAATAGGGGCACGACAATACTAATAAGGGATACAACTACAATATTAATGGGGGCATCACTAGTATTATAGGGACCAAACAGAGTGGCTTTACGCTACAATTAGTAAATTGCCAACCACACTTTCAAGTTTCTTTCATATTCTTATACTTGAAAATACTTCGTCATATTCAGCATCCATGCCCCGGCATCCTCCTCTTTCTTACCATCAAGCACTGGTGGTTTGGTCTTGCTAAATTCACCTTGTAGCTCTATCTTCCTTTGCTTCTTATGTGCCCTTGATGGTTCAGGATCGCTTTCTTTCCCACTCCCCGACTTATCAGATCCTATCTTCTCGTATCTTCTTGATTTACACTTTTATGATTAGAGTTTTCTTTCCATTCTTGAATTAGCTTCTCCTCCTCTTCACCGGATTTTAACAACTTTTCGTTACTGCCGCAAAGTTGAGGTAACTCCGCTTGCAGTGTTTTAACCATTTCTACCAGTTGAGAGCTTATGGTAGAAACACTACTAACTTCCCCCAAATCCACATACAACCCTTCACTACCAATAATTGGTGGTAAATATCCTTCCATAGTGATTCAAATTCAAATTGCCATTACCTACACCACCATTCAGATTGATTTTAAAAAAAATAGCATGATAAATTTAACATATGCATAATTTGACAAGGACTCTCTTATGCACAGTTCGTTTATGTAGTTTCCCTATACGGATTCAAAGTAGAACTATGCTCCGATACCATTTGTAATGAACCTAATTTTCAAAACCCAATTAGCACAATAATTTCTTTCTTATTAATTTACTGTTAAATTCGTTATGCTAATGTCTCGTTATTATATGTACATATCCACAGCGTGATGACGGCTATGGCCATACTCTATAACCTTAATTTCTGGAGTACACTCAGGAGAATTTCATTTTCATAAGTAATTAATCCTAAGTTAATAAGGAGGCATAAGTGTTAATGGTATACGCTATGTAACAACACTATTCCTCCATATATGAGGTTATCTCTTAACTTAAGGAGGCATATTGACTTTAGGTATGAGGTTTAATCACATTATTATTTTTAATTTCATAGTGACATTCAACCCTCTACGGAATGGTTACTCTTTACATCATTACCATGCATTAATTCTGAAACGGGATGGTAGATACATTTGGCGTTTGACCTTAGTGTAAAACAGATCAAATTGATATCTCCTCTAGATTTGAACCCTGCTATATTCATATAGCCACTCGTCTACACGTTACATTTCCTTGTGATAGTAAGATGGTACGCTGTCCATCCGTCCCATGGCACACCTTTCAACCCTTGCCTGGATCAAGGATGAATCGAACACTATAGATGTATTGTAGTCAATCGATAGCTCAGGATTGTCACCAGAGCTACCCCATTTACCTAACCCTTCCTAACGACCTTGACATTCTTCCTATGCCCATAGAGACAAATGAAACTGAAGGGTTTATTTTTTTCTCATGGCTGTGGAGAGGAAACATATTTTTTTCTCGTGACCGTGGAGAGCTTTTCCCGACAAGAGCTAGGCAAATGGAAAAATTCATAAATTGGGACGCCACTAATGGTAACTAAATAATGAAAGAGGGTATTAAATACCTAGCACATCGATCAATTGAGGACAGTTGATCCTTGGCAAGGTCTTTGGCTCGGGGGAATCAGAGGGAATTCATGACTGGGTGGTGGTGCTCCTCCCTCCAAGTGAGATTTAGTTGGTGTCATTTTCATGGAATGGTTGTATATAAACCTCTTTCCCTTCCTGTGATTATTTATGTGGCTCAATATTGGATATGTTAATAGTCTTCGCTGATGTGTTGGTAAGATGCTATTTGTATTTCATTCTTATACGCATGAATGAGTAGGATACTAAATGAATCTAATGACAATCTTCTTTATGTTAATGAAGGAACTTTTACTGTTATATAAACTTTTTGCTTAACATAGTAGATAGTAGTAGATGGTTACAGATTACCATAGTATAATGTAGGTAATAGAATAATCTATGATGGTCATATTTTCTATTGCATGTATACCCAATAAGGATCGATTTTCATTCTGTCAATTACTTAAGAATAATCTTTATGATAGAAGTGATGGATTTAATAAGGCATGAGACTGAAGTGTGCTCACAAATGCATATCGAAGTTATTAAGATAAGAAATGGTAGCATGCTTTAGTATTTTGCAGATATTCATGCATATGGAACAATTATGGAGGAATGTCTTACATAGTATTCATAAAGGTTCACCATGGTCTGTTTCATGTATAAAGAAATTAGATGCTCCTATATGAAATATAAGGAATTGATGGTATATTATTTTCATTACACATATATGGGCCTGTGAGATATCTAGTGAAATTGAATTGAATATCAATAGGTCACTAACGATACCTAGTATGCCTATAATACTCCTTTCATGTATTAGGTGAGATTTGTTTTTGTTTACCAATCCTTATTTAAATCTCTTACCTAATATATTTTTCACATGGTTCCTCAATCGGTACATGCTTTGGTTTGTGTAAGAGGTTTTAAGAAAAAACTTTCTAATTTCTCTTCATTACTTATCATACCCATTTTGTGCAAGTTTTCCTCTAGTTGGTATCATGCATATATGTATTTTACCTTTCCTTTCAAAACTATAATCCACATGCTCAAATATGACTAATTTGGATATCTACATGAAAAATCATCGTGCGAAGATAAACTAGAATTGGATTTGCTTATTTACGAAAATCATTATAGATAGTGATTTAATGTATAAATATTAATCTAGTTATCTGTTAGAAGCATACTATGTTCCATACTAAACATACAAATGGTCAACTTTCAGAAAAGATGTCTCACTCATCCATATATGTTCAAAATATAAGTATTTCTTCTTATACATCATCGTCCATGCAGATGCTATCATGAGTGATAATGCCCTAATGAGTGGGATAGCTCTATGGGTTACCTACTATGCCACGTACCACTACCTCTACTATTTGAGACAATAGAGATGCATGTTCTTTATATTATTATCATTGTTCATGAAAGCCTTTTTCATTGCATAACCCTTACTAGGATTTAGCATTTCTTCTTTTATACAATTGTTCTTCTTTTTAGTCAATTCCCATTATAACACTTGTAGGGGTGTCCATTTATTTGTATTACAGTTATGACACCATGATGACTATATAATTAACTTCATCCATGCTATCCAACTCTTATAATAATTTATTTCATTCCCCCCTTTAATTTTATGCAAAAATCTTGGGTGACTTTCATAAGATTAAATTTTTCAATCCAATGCACTTGCATGTAGTCCTAATTATTAGTATTCATGGGAATCCTTACAATCACATTTAATTATATTATATTATATTATATATAGAGAGAGATACCAATGGTATTTAAATGGTCTTTATCATCTTATTTTCCTGAGTTCGTTACCATTATTAATTCAATTACCTTATTTATTTACCCGCTATGATTCTCATTGCTAATTACAATGAAACTCGTTGAACCTATATATATCAACAGAAATAAATATATATCATGGTCAACACATAAGTCAACACTTAATGGAATTGCACCAAAATCTTAGTATCTGATTATGTCAGAGTCATGTTTCACTCTTCAGTTGCATTTAGAGAGGTCATCTCCAGATACCATTGACGTTCCACCAACCCCTCCTCTCAACAAACATTGCAGGCTACTTTTTCCGTCCAATACGCTGCCTACGAGCTTTCTCTGTCCCTTGGGCTATTGTGATTTCCTCCAGAAGGAGGACAAGAGAAGCATGTTGGTAGCTACACAGGAAGCTTTTCAACATAAAAATCAAATCCTTCTCCCCGTATTGGATTCTTTGAGCCATGAACTATGGAACTAAAATATTTGTATGTGCCACAAGTGATGACAACATAAGGATCCAATGTGCCATTTATGTTGATGTTGCAGTTCTAGCTTTATCATATACACAAATGAGTTGCACCATTCCACTTTGGTTGAAACCATCTCATCGCTGGGGAGGAGCAAAGCTGACATCGGGTGAAAAGGATGAATTTTGGGTAAAGGGGAAAGTCTAATTTCGATGTCCAAAGAAAGTGTATGAAACAAATTGTATAGAAATATGATGAGAATCGCTGCAGCTAAGGAAACCCCCCCGCCATGAAGGAACCAAAACCTCCATCGCCCTTTTCCCCATTCCTCCCTCCATTTTATAGACTTAACTAGCTATTCTTCTTCTTTGTCAGCGATCCTGATCATCTTTATCATACCACACATTGTTTGTGCTCTGGGAAGTCGAGGTTAGGTGGAAATAGTCCGCGCTAGTGGAGAAAGTGGCATGAAATAATACCAATCATTGCATAGTTGCATGAGTCCTCAACGTAAACGAGACTGGTAAAAATTGGTCGGGTCATGGTGAAGGAACATCAAGGCTCCCTTGTAGTCAGTAGAGACCTTTTATTCTGCTTGCGTAAAGAGTGTTATTGGACTTTTGCGTCATGCATAAAGTCCAAACTAGAGTATATAATACAACTTGGCCCATGTCCCCAATGGAAAAATTTATGACTTCTAAAATCTGTATCCATCAACTCACCCTAAATTTTACCCTAGCTTCTCCATTATCAAGCAACAAAGCCATTTTTTTGAAAACATGAAAAGGTTTACAATTAATCCCAAAAATAATAGCTTAAGTGTTGCCATTTCCAGAGGAATTAAAATCCATTTTCTCCCCACATTTTCCAACCAGAAATGCATCTGCACCAGGTGCTTTCTTCTCCATTTTTTTCTCAAACAGTCAACCAATCATAGACTTCCAGTTAGATCGAAACGGTGAATCGAGTTAAATACTAAAACCAAAAAAATAATGTCAGCTTCACCTCTATATGTATAAAGCAGATTTTGTAACCCCAATCAGTCTCTATCACTTTATATGTTTATGTTATCAATTTGATAGAATTTTTAAGTTAAAAATGCTCAACACTAATTGTCCATTTGTAACAAGAACAAAATGATTGAGATTTAACAGTGATATTGTAATTGAATAGCGCTGCATCCAACACTAGAACACAGTGTGTTTAGTGCCCGTGTGCACCACCCCTTTCTCTAAACAAACATCGCATGCTTCTAGCTTCAATGCCTTTACGCACTCTTTCCATCTGAATCCGCTGCCGGCAATGCTACCTCTGCCTATTGAGCCACTATGAGTCCCTTCACCAAGATAACAATAATAGCATGATATTAGCCATGCTAGAGCATATCGAGGTCTACATAGAACCGATCTTGCTCGAGTTTTGCATTGATGGTAGAGCACGAATTAAAAGTTTGAACAAACATTATTTTTAGGCTTTTTTTATCTAAATTCATCGCATGGATAAGGCTGAAAATTGTGCAATTTATAGATAACCATTACCCAACTAGGTTGATGATGCACATGAGGATAGTTGTTATCCAACCCATTCCCTTCAACAAAGAGTCGAAAAATTAAAACAAGCTGAGATTTTTCTTTTGTACAATCCCTCCAGGGAAACAATATTACATACTTCCCAGTCAATAGTAAAGAAAACATGAGAGTGGAAGCTACAGTGTTGCGATGTTTTATTTGATCCTTTAGTGGAAACAGATACAACAATCTGAATGACACCTAAAAGAGAAACATCGACTGTGTAAGGAAACAACAATGTATGAAGATCAAGGCATAAGGACAATGTATCCAGCATAAGGTAGGAGCTTGCTTTGGGGAAAAAACATGCATACATGTGATTGAAATTATCTAATTCACTGGACTTTTGGAATGAAGAAATTTCATACCTCTCCCGATCACTGGATAAGGTTGTGTTGTCCTGGATCTTTCCCAAGCCGTGGATATGGTTGAACCTATCATGAGTCCATCTGGCATTATATTTTTTGTTTTTGTTCTCTTTTTGGGAAACTAGTGGACAATCCATCTGGTATTATCAATGGATAGCCTTCATCTAACAGTTTAGCAAAGAGAGGGCAGCTTAGCTGAAAAAATATAATTCTTACGACGATTTTTTATTTTTGCTCTATAGGTAATACTATCCACAACTAGTGGAGCGATCAGAGGGGGTGTTGTTGTAATTTTATTCCTTTATGTTTTAATTAACTAGATTTTAAAACGGCACCGAAAACTAATGTTGGGTAGTCTTTTGTCATTCAACCTTCCTACCTTGTTGACCATCCATTCAGATTTATACCCCCCATACCAGTGGCGGAGTGGCTTTGAGAATTCGAAATTGAATGATGTCATAGAGCCTGAAACTGCACAATACTGCATCTGCTAATTGGATTTCATAATGAATTAACCCAACCCTTACCATCTATGGGAGACCAGAGACCACAATTGTATCTACGGTGGTATACTTCTTGCGTGAGGGAAACAATTCATTTCTTTTTCTAAAATGCAGTAGAAAATGAATGGCTCGTTAACCACCCACTAAGACTCTGTCCATCATCATGGCAAATGGAAATTTATAATTTGTATTGTTCAACTCTAAGTTGAATAGCATGAAGAAATTTTGGCGGAGGTCGTGATTTTGAGTATGAAGTTCTAGGAATTCTAAGTTCTTCAATAACATAGTACAGGAGGTAGAGGGAGAATTAAGCCATCGAAAACATACCCACAGCCTTTTTATGCTTGAAAAGGAAATGTTATACAATCACAGTGGATTAAGGTTTCACTGATCCTTTTATGGTTAATCGTTTGTAGTAGAACGTATTCCATATTTAGCACCCTAATCTTAGAGCCTTACGAAGCCAATTAGTTTTTTTATTTTAAATAAGGACAAATCCTTAGCATCATTAAACTCACATTGGATAAGGACCACTCTTCTATTTAGTCTTAGTACCCTTCGTTCTTTATGTGATTTAATATCGTCATAATATTTTATATAGAGTATATTAGCATATACGAATGTCACTATTTCAGCATTTCCCTTATATATAATAACATGTTATATATAAAGTGAATTTTATTTATTTTTATTGACTCTTCAGTATCCATGTTAAGATTTGGATTCATTCACAAACAATCCTAAGTTCTCTTCATGGTGAGAAATCAATATGAAATTCAACCCTTCAATTTCCAAGATTAGACTCTACTTTTTATAATTTTATAATAAAATCGGTCAATGAAACTTTATGGAGATAAATGATTACATGGGCTGCAAGGTTTGAACATGATGCTCTGATCCCATTTGTAATGAACCTCCTTAGCGCACCTAGGAAATAGCCTTTATACCCCATAAAATTTAATGTTTTTGAATCAATTCCAGTTAAGATTTCATAGTTGTCACTAGTTCAATGAATCAAGGATTATATTTGTTGTGAGAGATCCAGGTGTTGAGTCATATAATATGGGTGTAATATCACATGCTCTCTTGATAAGAAACCCTTACCAAAACTTTATGTCTTCATGCAATATTCCATGTAACAACAATAGAACATTGCTTGCTAACATGGGCATGGAAAGCTACTATTGTTTAGTATGCTCATGCAAGATTACCTACATTATTCCCCAACCAGTAGAACATTTAGATCAAGTTGTCAGAATTTATAACTTATATTAACCCTTAAGGACAAGCGTAACATACAACCATTAAACTCTTTGAAAACCCCCTCATTAAAACATAATAGAATATTGTTGTGAGTCCATTGCCTCTAGTTGACATAGTTCATGTAGGGCATTGACAATACTACCTCCTTATACAGCTAATAACATTACTCAATAATTGTTTGCATACACCAAAGTCTTTAGATATAAATAATATTAGATAAGTTAGAGACACTCTATTTTCCTTGAGCACCTTTAATGAGGTTGAAGATTACATTCATCAACTACTTCATTGCTATCTGAAGTGAAATAATAGTTCTACACAACTTCTACACTCTTGAGATGAATGATTTAACCATTCTAACAATAGGAAATAAATATAAAGATAGTAAATCAACCATCAGCATATTTGAGCTAAATGATTTGACTTCATAACAAGTATGGATAAATATAAACACCATACCATGCAAGTGAATCAAAACAGAGGAAAAAACCACTAAATCTATTAATACTTAAGAATATGTAATTCATTAAATTGTTCTCAAAAGCAAGAAAACTCCTCATATGAAAATTGGAACAATAACACAGAGAGAGAGTGAGATTCAACATACAAGAATTCCATGCAAATAACACCAACTAAATCTCATTTCAAAAAAACTAAATGTTTCCTGACCTCATATGTTGAGAGACTATCCACAAAACTCTCGGTCAATGCATAATATACAGACAATTCGAGAGGCCACTATAGTAAATGATGTTGCAAGAAGTATGCCAAGGATTAGCGTTTCTCTAGAAGATCGGCAAGATGAAAATAAAGCCACTATGTTGGAAATAGAAGGTAAAATCCCAAACCAAATTGTGTCTATTTTAATCAATCTGCAAGATACCTTAAGCTATATTAGCCCCCAAACTATAGAAAGATGCTTTCTAAAAATGGAAAAATTCAGAAATGCATGGTTAGTACCACTAGCCACAGGCACTAAAAGAAAAATAACTCAGTATGCGAAATAGTGCCCTATTCATTTTAATGGTTATTTCTCAGCAGTAGAATTGAATCTGCATTTACTTGGGTCATATGGCATATTAGTTGAAATGGACTAGTTAGAACAACAATATGCTGTTATAAATTATCTAGAGAAAACATTAACATTTGTAGGAATTGATGGGGTCCTAATGGTCATCAAGGGAAAAGTGAAACTGGTAAAAGTTAGACAAATTTCCACCCTACAATTGAAAATAAGCACCAAAAAATGATTTCAACTGTATTTGGTACAGATGGACAACAACCCTCAATGGTCTAAACAAGAAAAGTTGGAAATGGCTCTAGTCATCAAGGAATTTCTGGAAATTCCAGGATGACCCCCATCAAGAGATATAGATTTCACAATAAATCTAGTACCTAGGGTGGTTCTAGTATCTAGAGCTCCATATCACATGAGTACCCCAAAATTATTAGAATTAAGAATGTAGTTGCAAGAGTTATTACACAAGGGGTATATCAGACCCATTGTTTCACCTTAGGGAGCACCGGTTCTTGTTATGAAAAAGAAAGAAGGTACATACAGAATGTGTATAGATTACTACCAGTTGAACAAATTGACAGTAAAAGATGGATACGCCCTACCAAGAATAGATGATCTTTTTGATAAATTCAGAGGGGCCTCATTCCTTTCAAGGATTGATCTGAGAACGAGATATCATTAGCTGTGAGTTAAAGAAGAAGATATACATAAGACAACATTTAGAACATGTTATGGACACCATAAGTCTGTGGTGTTACCCTTTGGTCTCACCAATGCTCTTGTGACATTCATGTGTCTCATGAACAATGTGTTGCACCAATATCTGGATCACATTGTATTGGTTTTTATAGATGACATATTTGTATATTCCAAGAATGAGGAGGAGCATCAAGAAAATTTAAGGATGATCCTGCAAACCATAAGGGAAAACAAACTATACGCTAAAAGAAGAAAGTGTGATTTTTTCCAAACTAAGATACAATATTTGGGACATGTCATATATAAAGAAGGATTAGCATTGGACCACGAGAATATTATAGCCATCTTGGAATGGCCAGTACCAAAGGGTGTTGGCACTTCATTCTTTTATGGGGATTGTAGGATACTATCATAGATTTGTGAAGAAATCTTCCAGATTAGCATACCCCATCACCTCATTACAGAAAAGGGTACGAAGTTTGAATGGACTAAAAAGTGCCAAGAAAATAACTTAAAGAAAATGTTAACCACGGCTCCCGTATTATAGATAGCAAATCCATAACAAGAATTTGTAGTATGCACACATGCATGCCTTTAGAGATTAGAAGGGGTCTTGCTATAGAACAATGTTGTGCTAGCCTATGAATCCTGAAAATTGAAAAAACATGAGCAAAATTATGTTGTGTATGATCTAGAGTTGGTTGTGGTAATTCATGTGCTAAAAATGTGGAGACATTATTTGCATTATAAAAGGTTTGTTTTAATGACTGATCAAATCAGTCTTAAATATTTTTCTAGTCAATCCGACTTGAATGCGAGACAGACAAGATGGTTATCTTTCCTCAATGAATTTGATTTTGAAATAAAACATATTAAAGGAGAGGAGAATAATATTGCTGATGCGTTAAGGCGACATGCCCATACTACAGTTGCACACATGGGAGTAATTGTAAAAATGGATTTTGAGGAACAGGTGAGATTAGGAGGAAAACATGACCATCATTACCAATAATTTTACAAGAAAATACAGCAAGGTAAGACAGCAAGGTATGTGATCAATTCTAAAGGATTGATCACCTTGCAAGATAGGTGGGTTATTTCAAATAGAACCCCTCTAAAACAATTAATATTTGATGAATAACATAAAGAGCCATATGCAGGCCACCTAGGATACTAGAAAATTATAATTGTGTTAATGAAACAATTTTTCTAGGCTGGAATGAAAAAGGAGTTAGTTGCTTATTTGGTGAAGTGCTTGTAGTTTCAACAAGTAAAAATAGAACATCAACATCCAGTGGGTCTGATGAATCCACTACCTGTTCCAGAATGGAAGTGGAAAATGGTTTCAATGGATTTCATAACTAGATTACGAAAAACTCGGTATCAGCATGATTCCATAATGGTGGTAGTAGATATACTAACAAAAGCAACCCATTTCATTCCTATAAAATCCACCTTTGGTATGGAACAAATAGAAAATATCATCATGAGAGATATTTTTAGATTACATGGTATACCAAAAATGATCGTGTCAGATTGGGACGCCAAGTTTACTTCAAAATTTTGGAAGTCACTATTTGGGAATTTTGCTACCAAATTGAATTTCAGTACAGTGTATCACCCACAAATGGATGGGCAAACAGAAAGAACAAATCAGGTGTTAGAGGACCTTCTTCAAATGTATGTAATGGATATACCCATAAAATGGGAGGACTACTTACATTTGGCCGAGTTTTCCTATAACAGTAGTTACCAGGCTTCAATTAACATGAGCCCCTTTGAGGCTATTTATGGCAAGAAATTCCATACCCCTCTTAGTTGGAGTCAACGAGAGGATCAGCTAATCCTTGGGCCTGAACTCCTGTGTGAAATGGAAGAGATAGTGAGAAGAATTCATAAAAATATTAAGACTACTCAAGATAGACAAAAAAGTTATGTAGATAAAAAAAGAGTTTTTAAGGAATTTCAAATTGGGGAACTCGTGTACTTGAGGATCAGACCTCATAAGAGTACCTTGAGTACTGGCAGTTGTGCTAAGTTAGCACCACGGTACTATGGACCATTCAAAGTATTGGATGGAATAGGTCTAATAGCATGTGAATTAGCCATACCTACTCATATTAGAGTACATAATGTATTTCATGTGTCATTATTAAAAAAATATGTGCATTATAGTTCTAATGTAATTGATTGGAATCTTCTACAGGTGGAACCTGAAGGCGATTTTTTTCCGAAACCACTCCCCATTCTAGAATGGAGGGAAACTGTACTGCAGAATGGGGTCATCTCTCAGGTTAAAGTGCAGTGGCGACACTTTACTCCTGAGGAGGTGACTTGGGAAAAAGAAGAGGTAATAAGGACTACATACCCTAAGTTATTTTCTGTTGAATATTATGCTGAATAATAACATCGAGGATGGTTTTAAGTGAAAAGGGGTTGATGGTGTAACATCTCACATTTTCAAGAACTTGAATTATTATGTAATAGCTACTAAGACATATGCTAGTAGGGATAAACATGATTATGTGAATGATTATATTTTATTAATAAAGTCATTAATGTTGTGATATTGATTTTGGAAAATTCATAGACTGACCCCAAAAAAGAGGATGAAACTTGCCAGAACCTGAGAGAATTGGATTCGTCATGACTTTTCCTAAAGTGAAATATATATGTGTGTGTGTGTGTGTGTGTGTGTGTGTGTGTGTATGTGTGTGTGTGTGTGTGTGTGTGTGTGTGTGTTTGTGTTAACATATGGGAGATAAAGATGGGGAATAAAAGCACTGCAAGTGGAAAAGAAAGCTTTTAGCTTTAAGGGAAAAAAAGCATGGAAAATTCCTAGGGTAAGGGGAAACAGAACCCCTGAAGGTAGCACACTTCGAAGGAAAAAAATATGTGAATCTGATAATGATAAATAAGCATTATCAAGGCAGAGTAAAGGTTACTCATGCCTAGCAAGTTGTCATAGATTGTGGAGAATCAGATGATTCATGGTTCGGAGGTCTGGTGTAGTCAACCATTGATATCCAAATTTAGGAGAAATTGGTCGAAAAATTCTTAAGTGTGTTTTGAATAATGTCATATTAGTTCCATGTTACATTTATAGATTGATGACGTTACTCTTAATCTATGTCGATTTCAAGTTAATATCTTTAATTACGAGTTAGCAATTGTTTAGTTGGATAATCAATAGTAATTATACAATTTGATGTTAATTTCTTTGATTATTATTTAGTAGTTGATTAGATGAATATTCTTCCTTAATTGCACAACTTCATGTTAATTTGATTAGCTGTGAATAGATGAACATTTTTATTTAACTGTAAAATTTCATGTTAATTACACTAATTGTGATATAGTATTGGATTGTCTTTTGTAGATGATTATTCCTTATTAAAAGAAAAGTTTCATGTTAATTGTAAGGAATGCAAACTAGTTGATTGCAACCATTGTGGATGGTTAAGTTTAGCAGTTCTAAGGTTGTATATTATTTTGTAACCTATGCATAATGTTGGTTACTCATCTTATGCTATCATTATAGGGCTTTCATGTATGTTATAATAGAAATACTGTAAAATTGTGATTAATTCCCTTGGTACGATATTAAATAATTCGTTACAGGGTTATTTAAGATATAAAAGAAAAATTAGGGTTTGTTCTCCTCATATTGGCACAATGTGTATCTGTACATTAAAGGGTTCTATTCACCCTTGTTAGGTGGGTTAGCCAATATGGCCATACATATAAGTTGGGGTAGGTAAGAGAGGTAAAATTTAACAATATGTATATTCAAATCAGAGCTTGTAGGTAATCATGAAGGAGACTATGCCCTTTAAAAGGGGATTTCTATCCAAGAAAATCAAAAAGAAAAATATATGTTACCTTTACTGAGAAAATACATTTACTACAGCTATAACACGAAGGTGTTTAGAGTTCTATGGATAACCATCAGAAGACATAGATTATGCTAAGGTTATGGTCAATTAGAATAAATTCAGAGATAAGAAATTTCTATAAATACTAAAAATATTTCGAAGGCAAATTAGACCAGAAAACAACACAGAGATAGCATGAAATAGTTCTTAATTTATGATGTGGCTACAATTACAATCCATGAAATGGTATACATACAAGCCTTTCAAACTCTCTATATCAATTGGAAATCTGAACAACTACAAATGAATATATTAATATTCTCATAAATTAAGAGTTGAATACCCTTTTTCATTATAACCAGTAATAGGTTCATAAGCCTCTGATAATTTTGATAAAATAAATATAAATGATAGGGATAAACTAAAAATAATCTCGTCTCCCTTTTAAAAGTTCTGTACAGATGGCCTGGCCGTAGGAATATTCATCTAGAACATCAGAAACTGGAGAAAACTATGGAAAGAGCTGCCTTTAGATAAATCTGGAAGCCTGTGAGCTAAATTGACTTCCTTAAGTCATAGTCATCTTGATCTCTGCAGATTGTATAACAAAAATGATAGAAATTAAAATCAATAGAAGAACCTAGTTCAATGGAAGTCACCAACCTATTCAGTGAATAACCCGCAAAAGTTAGACGTTGAAAAACTGCAAAACTGTGCTTTAGAATTCTAGGTTGGGGTTACCTATGATAGAAAACAGTTACATGTGTCAGTATTGTACTGGAATATAATAGTTAACCATTAGAACATAGCAATAAAAAAATGAAACGAAATTACCAAATTAAGAATTAATTGTGAAATGATATAAATCCAAGCTTTACTCTGCAACCCTATGTGAGAGAAGATTATTAGCTAAGAAATTTGGTAGACTAATAATGGTAGAAAAATAAAGGAAGAAATGAGAATGAATTAAAAGAGAAGAGAAATAGATTTACTCTACATAGGCCAGAATGCTTAGAAAAACAAAGAGGTGCCCATTCTGATAGAGGCAGAATAAAGAGGAATGCAGGGTATTACTCTGCCTAACCATAGAAAAATGAAGGATGTTAGCAAGAAACAAGAGAAAAATTACATAAGAAAAAAAAAAACTGAGAGGATAACGAAGACGAGAATTGAATTATTACCTGCATCTTATGGGTAGCCTTTCACCAAGCCGTCGAAAGGAGACTTCCAACAAATTGTTGGAATTAACTGTACACCAAAGTGTTGTAGAACTGACCCTATCCATGTATGTCAAGAGTAGATGGTTGGTTGAAAAAGCGGGAAACTAAATTATTGCAGGGTTGACCATTTTCACGTATGCTAAGGGTAGACGGAGTAGGTGCAAGGGTTTCACTCTCTGAGTGGAGAAGGATCTATTCATAGGCATAAGAAAATAGTAAACACTACAGTTTCGTCGGGCTTTATGGGCATAGGAATAATGTCAAGGTTGATAGGAAGGGTTAGGTAAATAGGGTAGCTGGCAACAGTCTTGAACCATAAATTGACTACAATACATCTAGAGCATTCAATTCATCCTCAATCCAAGCAAGGGTTTGAATGTGTGCCATGGGACGGATGGACAACGTACCATCCTGCTATCACAACGAAATGTAACATGTAGGTTGGTGGCTACATGGATATAGCAGGGTTCGTATCTAGAGTAGATATCCATTTTATTGGATGTACACTAAGGTATGACACCAAATTTCTCTACCATCCCATTTCAGCATTAATGCATGGTGATCACGTAAAGAGTAACCATTCCGCAGAGTGTTGAATGTCACTATGAAATTGACAACAATAATGTAATTAATCCTCATGCCTAAAGAGAGTATGCCTTATTAAGTTAAGAAATAACTTCGGGTATGGAGGAATAGTGTTGTTACAAAGAATATACCATTCACACATATGCATCCTCAGTAACCTAGGATTAATTACTTATAAAATAAAATTCTCCTGAGTGTACTAAATAAATTAAGGTTATACATTATGGCTATAGTTGTGATCACACCGTGGATATGTACATATAATAACAAGACATTAAAATAACGAATGTAATGGTAAATTAATAAGAAAAAAAATATTGTATTAATTAGGTTTTGAAAATTGTCTTCTATACAATAGACAATCATACTCAAGTTAAATGCACACTAATGAGCCGAACAGTCAAGCAAATAAGCAGAGGAATGTTTTTTTTTCTTTCCTTCTTTTGATGTAATCTAAGCTAATATTCAAAAGAAAACGGTGAATGTAGCAAAAATTAATCAAGGTTCAGGATAACAAACAATCTAGGACCAAAAACAAATAAAAATTAGGTAGTGAAAATCATAGCAAAGGTGAAAAACACAAGTTATAAGGCAGTAATGTAGATAACGAGGGCATGATAGTGCATTATAATGAACTATTTTCCACACCTACAATGTGCTATCAAATATTTTCTCAAAAAAATACAATCCATGTTAAAAAAACAAGAACTCAAATAAATTAAACTAATATGCATGCATATGATTGACAAGAATTCAAACAATGATAAGATCTTAGATCTCGAATATAAGAAGAAAAATAACTTTTGAAGCAATATTCTCCATAGTGGAGTCACCAATTTTGTTATAGGGAATAATGCTTGAATGAACAAACAATAGCCCTCTCAAATTTTCCCTGAAACTCAATATATACAAGATAAGGGATTGACTATCCTAATGCTTGACTCATTCAATAATACTAGAAATAAACTAGAAATTGACAACATGATCAAAATATGAACCTGTAATTCCTCGCATGTATTTGCTGGAGTGGTTAGTGTAAATGGGAAGTTCTCTTAGCTAGCTAAAATTGTTAATCTTGCACACAAAGGAAAACAAACAAAAACTTTCACATCATAATAATCTCATCAATCGAAATCATACTAAATAAAAAACCACACATTATTGAATAAACCATTATGAGACAAACTTCCAAGCAATCATTAGTTAAACACAACAAAAATGTCCTCTGAAAAATAATATTGAAGGAATAATTTATCTATATATTAATGAAAATAACGAAGGTTTTTTACGTTAAGGTATGTTCTATGCTTATAACAGTTTACTTTTTTTTCTTATTATATTCAACAAATTAGCAATCACATATACATAAAGTAAAGTGTAGATAGAACATTAAACAATCGACAAAAAACAAGCCAAAACAAGAGACACAAGATGTGGCGGCTAGCTAGGGACAAACCGCACAATGTGTGTGGAAACCCTTTGATCACATCTTCTTTTATCTTCAATAATTTAGCAGAGAGAAATAGTACAACAAATCTGATTTATATCAGCAGTAGAAAACCCTAGATCAGCAGCTCAGCATTAGCGGCTTCATCGTCAAACTAGGGCAGACGATATCTCACAAACCGATTGTCGGATTGGCTTGATTTCACCACCAAAATTTGCGGCTTCCAGAGGAGGTTCAGATGAGGAGGTCTTCTGGTCCACGCATGTCAAACTTCACTTCTACAATTGCAGCTTCAGTTTTAGTAGCTTGCAGCTTCACATGTGTGAGAGAGATACCCTTTTCTGTGCAGTAGATAAGAGACTCTTTTCTACGTACTATAGAGAGAGAGATGTGATGAGATGAGTGAGAAAAAATGAGGAAAATTCCTCTTGTATTTATACACAAATGATGATGTTTGAATAGATGCAACTGTTGGGCTTTTGAGCCTACATGAGTTGTAGGTCGGCTTGATAATAATTCCATAATCAAAATAAATTCATATCTCCATGAATGCTTATCAGAATTGGATGATCTTTATATCAATCTTACATGAATCTAACAAAAATATTATCCGCCATGAATAAGATGACCCACATGAAGTTTGGCCCTAGTTACCAATTTTAACACTCCCTCTCAACTAGGGAGAACTTCATCTGCAATCTGTCTATCAGTCATTACTATTCATCCATCAAATGCACTGCCCTGTACAGCCTCACCCTTTCCCTACTCTGCTCTATTATGCATGTTCTACTTTCTCTTGTTCTGTCCTGTATTGATCTGTATTGTTCTGCTCTATTCTGCTCTACTCTTGCATTGTTATGTTCTGCTCTGCTTTTGTCCAAATTATGAAGAAGAAGAAATGATCAAGGATGTAACATACTGACTCAAAGTCAATCTCAGAGTATGTACCACTAGTCCCAAACCAGTCTCAACTGACCCAAAGTCAGCATCATAGTATGTACAACTCCTATCACTGGTCCCAGACTAGTAACATCCTCCACTGACTCAAAGTCAGTCTTAGAGTGCATACCACTGGTACCAGACCAATCTCAACCGACCCGAAGTTAGTGTCATAGAATGTACCACTCCTACCACTGGTCCCAGACTAGTATCATTGATCCCAGATCAATGGAGATCATCTTAGCATAGGGAGTATAGTAGATACAACGATGCGTCCATTGGTACTATTATGGTCGCTAACTTCATTTCCCTGCTCATTGATCAGATGAGAGGTACTTCCCATGATTCCCAAATTGCATGGGTAGGATGCCTCGATAGGAGAAATAATCAATCGTGTCCTCACATGAGAACACATCAATCCCACTAAAATCGCCATGGAGAACACATCAATCCAGGCTGCCATGGAGAACACATCAATCCAGGCCTCACAGGAGAACACATCAATCCTGCTACAATTGCCATGGAGAACACATCAATCTAGGCCTCACAGGAGAACACATCAACCCTGCTACAATCGCCATGGAGAACACATTAATCTAGGCCTTATAGGAGAACACATCAATCCTACTACAATCGCCATGGAGAACACATCAATCTAGGCCTCACAAGAGAACACATCAATCCTGCTACAATCACCATGGAGAACACATCAGTCCAGGCCTCACAAGAGAACACATCAATCTTGCTACAATGATGACAGAGAACACATCAATCCAGGCCTCACAGGATAGCACATTAATCTTGCTACAATCACCATGGAGAACACATCAATCCAGCCCTCACAGGGGAACTAATCATCCTGCTACACAGGGGAGCAAATCATCCTATTCCACAAGAGATTGAATCATCTTGTCCCACAAGAGAGTGAATCATCTTGTTCTAGTACACATCACCAACGGAGGGTGAGACACCCTGTGGTCATATGTTTCTCAAGTAAGAACCGCAAGCCCTCAGAGCTCCCAGAGCTCACTGTATGCAACATGCAGGACCCTTGTACAAGGGTTTCTTGATGACTCCAAGTTGTTTGGGAAAATCACAGATTTGATCTTTCCTCAGGGCTTTGACTATGTGTATCGACCTATACATCATCTTAATGTGATGGAGCCTCCTTACTCATCGACTTACCATATCCCAGATGATGTCTATCTGCTGGGGGAATTGATGAATATGAGATTCCTTAGTAATCAAATCCATCCTCTGGTTGTTATAGAGAATCACAGTGGTATGTGTTCAAACAACTCACTAAAGAGCTTTCCTAACCAGGCAACTTGATACAAGATCATACTCGTAGATATCTATCTGGTCTCAGTGATTCTTATGGAAACCGACTTATGCTTCCTGCTCATCCATTATATTGAAGTAGAATCCAAAGAGAAATAGCACTAAAAGTGCTACAATGATCCTCCACACTACCTACCTAATCGGCATTTGAATAATCATGTAGTTTCATATTTCCAGTAGTGTATCTCAACCCATGAGAGATTTTGTCCTGAAGACATTTCACAAGATTCTTGGCACCAATATAGTGAGGCTCAACCAAATATGATCTCACAATGCTAACTTCAAAACATATGTTGGGACAGAGGTTCACCAAGAACATCAACACAAATGAGTTTTTGAAACTCAGAGGCATTTCCCAAATCTGGTCTAACATCACTACCATATAACTTCTGAAAGTTAATATCCTCGAGGTAGTCACAAGCTTGCAGTCCATCATACCAAATCTTTTCAGAATCTTCACCACATATCTTCCTTGAGATAGGAAAATTTCCCTTGGCTTCTGCCACACTTCAAGTCCTTGGTTCTTCATTTCAAATTGAGAAGCCAACTCCCTCTTACATTTGTGAATGAGAGGGTATGCACCTGTTAGAAAGAGGTCATCCACGTATAGCACCAGTCTGAGAGGTTTGTCATCTCCAACCTTAAAGTAAAGGTTAGGATCAACTTTACTTCTAGTGAATCGCAACTTCATCAAGTAGCTATCAATCCTCTCATACCATGCTCGAGGTGCTTGCTTCAGCCCATATAGAGCCTTCTTCAACGTGCATACATGATATTTTCAATCATAAACCTTAAATCCTTCGGGTTGCTCCACATAGACCTCTTCTTTGATCGAACCATGCAAGAAAGCTGTCTTGACACCCATTTGATGTAGGTTCCATCCTTGTGAAGCCTAAGGGCTATGATCAAGTGGATCGTCGCATATCTAGCAATAGGTGCAAATATCATAGTCTATACCTTCCTTCTGGCAGAAACCACAGGAAAAAAATGAGCCTTATACTTTTCCGTACTTCCATCTGCTACATGCTTTATCTTGTAAAGTCATTTAGAAGTGAGAATTGTCTTGTCCTGGGGTCTGGGAACTACTTCCCAGACATCATTCTCCATAATAGACTCATATTCTATGGTCATAGTATCCTTCCATACTTGATCCTTGACGACATCTGAGAATGATGAAGGCTCATTTTGTATGATCGTGCTCATGATGGTCAGGTATCCTTGATATCTATTAGGTTTCTTACTTTGATGGAAGGTTCCTCAGGGTGCAGCATGCCATTTAGCATCATCAAGTATCCCCCTAAGCCATGAAGACCTTTTCCTAGAAGACGAAGGCTCAGGTGGATAAATAGGATCCATGGGTTCCTCCAAATCAAGCATTGTTACACCATCTACCCATAGAGACAGCTTCCACAATCATACATCCTTTCTACCACACCATTCTACTCAGGAGTATGTGGTGTAGTAGTCTCCCTCTTAATGCCAACCTTAGATATGCCTGAGTGAACCAACTGTAATATATCAGAGGTATTGCTTTGGCTTGAGGGGAATGGTCCCCTTTTGAGCTTTCCTTCGGCACATCCTGGACATACACCTTCTTTCTCTACTCAGAATTTGGGCATCCCTTTCACCATTTGTCTTACACCGAGTATAGCTTTATAATGATGGTGGGCAAAACTCTGATGCCAAGTTTGGACTAAAGAGATTTGTCATAAGACATGACACCTAGCAGACTTCCATTGACCTGATATAATGAATCAACATGAAACCCAAGAGTAAAGGCATCTTTAACATTATTTCTTAATACACATACCTTTCCATCACAAAGGTTACCTTGTAGCCTTTATCTTCTATTGCCGAGATGGACACTAGGTTCTTTCGAAGGTCAGGTGCATTTAATACATACAGGAATTTCTAGCCTTCTTGAATGCTTTTCCTCTTCCTTGATTCCCAGCTCTCCTCTTACCTTTGCTATTGAATTTGTCATTCCTTTGATTGCCATCAGAGGGATTTTGATCATCATCCCAGTGTGAGTCCTTTCTATCAAGGAACTCCCTTACATAGTGACCTACTTTATTGCAGATGTAACATCGTCCTTTTCTTCCACCCTTAGGTCCAGCCTTTCCTTTTGATTTAGTCCCATAATTATTTCTTTTCTTAGCATGAGAAGAAAAGGTAGCAGGAGGACCTTTAGGCATGGACATTTCTTACTCTTCTACCTTTGTTTCTTCATGAATGCATCTAACCATTAATTCCTTGAAACCAAGAATTATATTATTGTTCGGAAGAGTAGTCCTAAACACATACCATTCAGATGGTAATCCTCATTTCTCTGTCAGTAATAGTCTCCCCAATAGATATGAGATCGTTCTTGATCTCGGTGATTCTTAATAAGTATGCTTGCATACTCTCATTTTTACCCTTCTTGATTTTCCTCAGTTTATTTCCAAGAAACAAAACTTGATTTGCATCATTAACTTTAAATAAACTCACCAGTCTATCGTAGATTTTCTTGGAGGTGTCCAGTTCAGAGATGTAGGCCACCAAGTGCTTGTCCATAGAGTCCTGGATGATCTTCTTTGTTTTGACTTCTCTATTTTTCATTTGTTCCAGACGGCAATAGATGCATTTGATGGAGGCTCAACAATATTGCCTCTTACATGGTCCAACACTCCTTGATCTTCTAGGGTTAGATTGATAGACATCTTGCATCCGTGATAGTCAGCTTTCTCACGGATCTTGTCTTTGGAAAGAAAGAGTATTGAGGACCCCATAGTTCCTTTAGGATAGCCTTGCCAATCTTCTCTTCGGTGATTGCTCTTGTTGTTGCTCAGGCTTTGTCTTCACCTCAACTCTAATACCATGTTAAGTTATGGTATGTTCCATGCTTATAACATTTTACTTCTTTTTCTTATTATATTCCACAAATTAGCAATCACATGTACATAAAGTAAAGTGCAAATAGAACATTAAACGATTAACAGAAAACAGCCAAGACAAGAGACACAAGATGTGGCAGTCAGCCAAGGACAAACCCCACAATGTGTGGGGAAACCCCTGTTAGGATATTCCGACACATAGGAAATAGTTAAGTTCAACTTGGTCTAGTATAGAGTTAGGTAAAGTGTGTTTCTTTACCGTTGTACATTTTGTAACTTACAATCCAAC